>JAUAME010000005.1:10700000-11177089 GCA_030820535.1 Quercus parvula
CTCTTCTCAATGCGAATAATCCCCCAGGAAAAAGATCCTGCCATGGGGATTAATGGCTTTGAGGGAGTCGGTCTTGAATGGTTATTGCCCCAAAGGAAAGGTCCTTGTTTGCGTTTTTGAAAAAAATGTAAGATTTGAAGGGGGAGAGAGAGAAGCCGATCTATTGGTGCATGCCCATTGAACTAACTCTCTTTTTTTCTTTCTTAGTTTCCTTTCTTTTCTTCTCTGTTTCCGTTCTTATCTTTTTTCTTTTCTTCTTGCTCTGTTTTTTCTTTTGTTTTTGTAAAATATGCTCTGTTTTTCGACCCCCGTCTACAGGGCACGACAAGGGCCTCTTTATAGCGCCTGCCGTGGCTAGTGTTTTACAGTCTTGCCTCTTAACCGCCTTTGTCTGGTCTGGGTGTACTTGCCGACCACACTGTGCGACACCCACCCTTGCCAGGCAGAGGCGGACTTGTTTTGTCTCTCTGTGTGTCGTAGCCTTTCTTCCTGCCACGATGTTAATCTCTTCTCTCCCCACTCTCAGAGCATGCACCCAACGGTTCCCTCTCAAATTGCCTCTTTTGGGTGGTCTATCATCTCAGTAGGACGTACCTCCCAAAAGAGGCTTGAGCAGGAGCCGTGAATAGATTTTTTCCCCTCTCCCTACCACCAAACCACACCCCCCTTTACCTCTTACCTCTGTCCCATGGCCCCACCATGTCCTATATTGGCTGGGTATAGGCTGGTGGCGCCTAGGCCTTGCGCGTGCTTCCCTTTCAAATTTGTCCAATAGTCTGCCTGCTGCTCATGTGTCTGCCGCAACCTGGAGATTCTCCGTCTGCGTTTCCTGGCCTTTTATGTGGGCTTTCTTTTGGTCTTTCGCTCCATTCAGGAGTTGGGTCTCGTATGATAATGGGCTTTACATTTCTTTGGCCCACTTTTGGTTTTCTTCACTGCCCGCCACGTTGATTTGTTATTCCTACTGTAATGACTTAATCCTGCTAGACCCCTTTTTGGGCCAGCCGTTTATCCCTTTTCTCAGTGGCCTGTCACAGCCACTGTTTTGTTTTTACTCATGGGCTCTTATGTCCCTTTGGGCTTCCCTTTGGGCATCCACGGCCCGATTGCTTTTCTTTGGGCTCCCTTGGCCTGTTTGTTAATTCCACACTCCCATGGACTTTTTACTAACTTCATTGGGCTTCCCCGGCCCAATAATCTTATCCTTATCTTTGGAGTTCATGACTCTGCCATAAACCCCTTACTCTCTTAGTTTACACTGCCTTGGGCCTGCGGCGACCCTTTCTCACTTTTCTAACTCATACTCTGCCCATGGGATGCTATTTCTTTCTTTCCTGGCTTCTTTGAGCCTGCTTGCCTTTTTAAGGCCCATGTATACATTTGTTGGGCCAGTGACCCATTATTCTTGCCGCTTGGGCCTAATGGGCTTTTTGCTATTTATCCTATCAATTCCTTGTGACCTTCATTATTGGGCCCTTCTGTCCGCTGGGCTTCCACAAAATGGCCCTCAACAGTGGACTAGAAGGAGATCATTTTAGATTGTAAAATACTTGAGTGGCCATTTAAAAGATGTAATATATATGTATGTATATATATATATATATATCTTCTTTTGTCAAAAATTTTGGTTTCAAAAATGATTGGAATTATTTTTTTTCCAACCCATAATGTTGTAATTAAAGAAATCATCCATTTGTAATTTTATTCACATAACTTTGTTAATAAGCCATATGACTTGTTTAATATAGACATTAATAATCTTATAAACCACCATGTAACCGATTGAAAAAAAAAAAAAAGCTCCAAATTAATATGTTTGTAACCAAACTTTATTTTTCTTTTCTTTTCTTTTGTCTTTATTTTCTATTTCTTTTTATTGTTTATGGATTTTGTTATTATAGTGTTATCATATATGTGTGTGTGTGTTGTACTATAACGTACATATTGACTCTTCAAAAGTCACAGTTGTTTTAGTAGTGTTCAAATGCATGCATGAAGTTTTATTTTTTATTTGTTATTTTTTTTGCTAATAATTTGATAGTTATAATAGGAGATGGGGCATTTGAACTTTGGATGTCATGGACACTCTAAAAGGTGCTAGCCAATTGAGTTACACATGTCAATTGACATAACAATGCTTTGTTTAGAGGTAAGAAGAAGTTTTTGTTTTCTCTTTATTTATATAATAGGCGAGAAATAGTTTGTATTAAAATATTAAATGAAAACCACAAAGAACTAATTGGTTTCATGATTTGATAATAAAGAACAATAATTATGGAGCAGATGTCAGAGGTTGTAAGTCTATTGTATTTATATAACCCAAAAAAAAGAAAAAAAAAAGAAAAGAGAAAAACCTACACAAGATAGAATATCAATACTAATCTATAATCTATAATATAAATAAAATTGAAGCTATTTGACTTTTGTCAAATGCATACTATTGTCTCACACAAGTTTTTGAGGCCTCACAATTTTACATGTTATTATTATAATATATATTAATTGAATTTAGATTCTGTTTTGTATTTAGGGTCTTTTTAGTTGGGTGTTTTGGGAGATTAATATAACGTTTATAAACTCTATTTTACAACCACAAGTCATCATAATTTTTTTTTAAATTTTTTTATAAATGTTCATTTTAAACTCAAAATACAGTTTTTCAATAGCTTATAAAAACTTACCCTTAGTCTATTCATTAAAATATTGGTATAACACTTAAAAAAAAAAGTAGAACAATCATAATAAATGTTAGAGACGAAATAGGTAATTTACTCTAGAATATATAGCGGCATATCCTACATTATTGCATATACAAGCACAATTATAATAAATGAGTGTTGTAGGTTCCAATTAGCTCAACTAGTAAAGTTTTTTATTGTCGAATAAAATATTCAGAGTTTGGGTTTGATGGAGTGAACGCCACAGGTTGAAACTATCTCTAAGAAAAATAATAAATGTATATTGATAACAACCATAATCATCAAATTTTATATTTAGGAAAAAAATAAGAGAAAGAAAAAGAATCATATTATGTTACTGACTAGTATATATATAAACTTAAGCATACATGAGTTATTTATAAAAGAGAGAAAAAAAGTTCCGGTTCAAGAACAAATTATTAAAAAAAGGAAATAATTATTATCTTAATTTTTTCTTCTCTTCATTTGAACAATTTGTCCTTGAACCGGAACTTTTTTCTTTAATATAAATTTTAGGAAAAAAATTCAATTAATTGAATTCAATTTTTTACCCCCACAGATTTTACTAAATCCTCAACTATTTTTTCAATTAGTGTCTTTTATTAAGAGACAATTTTATACAAAGAACGCATTCAAATAATAGTTCCAAATCAGCCATAAAAGATAAAGTCTCTTCAGTGCATAACCCATTGAGAATTAAAATGTTAGTATGATGATGTTTAGGGGAAAAAACATGTTAGCAATGAGTTTGCTGGGAAAGAATATAATTAAATAAAACATAATAAAGAACAAATTAGAGAAAAGACAAAAAGAGTACATCAATCCAAGTGCTCAAATTAATTTCTTGCTGATTTGCTTCTCTTCTTCTTTTTCATTTTCTTTTGTGTTTGTGAAGTTTTATATTTTTGGCACGATGGCATAATTTAATGAAAGTATGAGGAACATTTCTTCATAACAAAAGGTGGCAGTCCTCTAGAGCTATATATATGGAAGAAGTTGTAGATGAGCTCCAAGGTGAACTCAACATAACTGGAGCTACTTGGGAATATTTTTGGAGATGTTTCAAAGCGTGAAATGGATTTTTGTTATTGTAAGTATTTGATGACTTAAACTTTAGGACTATTAAGTTGTTAATTTCTATATACATACATGCCTAGTGAACCTTGCACTTGGGTTGGATATATATGATCGTTAAATATATTATTACTAAATCAATTGCGTTTTGATTTATATTTAATGTGTACCATTAATATAAGTTACACCACTTCATTAATTTCTTTTTATTAAACCACAATTTTGTGGAACCTATTTTTCGGCTAAATGTTTTCAGTAGGTTAATCTTACATGCCAATTTTGACAATAATAAGATATTATTTACTGATAAATCTATCATCATTTTCCCATAAAAAATAAAATCTATAAGTTAAAAAAAAAATATTCAGTACATTTTTTTTAATTAAAAAAAACTGTAATTTTGAGGACTACTGGATAAGTAAATACTTATATATTTTGCATATATTTCATAAGAATTATAAGTACTATCAGAGGTTTGAACATCCGTTGAAATTGAAATTTATATTCATGTTTTATTCGGGGCTTTACATTTGAACCAAATTAAACTTATAATATCGAATTCTTCTTCTACGCTAAGTCTGTCTTCAATTACATGGTCTTTCCTGTAAATATTTCTCAAAAAAGTTTGTGTACACTTTCAAACACACAGTCACAAACTAGTTTATGCTCATAAAATTTCTATATGAATAATCAAATAAATATATACACGTAATTCATACACACACACATATATATATATATATATATATATGATGAGCAAATGGCTGAAACCCATTTTCATTAGGTTTTAGATGTTAGTGTCTAAGGGCTGTTGTTCATAGATATATTAGATCCATGAAAAATGATTCAATGAGGTTTTGGGATTATTGTAGTAGAAAGGGAAGAGGGACATTTATTGAAGTTATAATGGAGAGTCTAGTTATTTATTTATTTTTAGGGAGTTTTAATCTATGACATCCACTCTTGATGATAGCTCTTTATCATTAGATCAAGACACCAATTGAATTTTAGCGTAGGCGGGAACTGAACCACGGATCTTTTATTCAACCACTAAAGACTTTACCAGTTGAGTTAACTGGAATCCATGAGAGTCTAGTTATTTAAGGTTTTTGTACGTAGACTATTGTAACAGTTTGTTCTAGTGAATTTTATATAGGATTGGATTCCCAAAGTAAATTTTCCATTTAAAGAGGTTTTACATTAGTTTTCCATTTCATTATCAAATTTGTGTGCCTTTTATTGCTTTCATTATAATTTTATTTTAGATTTGATATTATAATAGTGATTAAGATATCTTTTTTGCTAGACTGTTTGGAATACATCATCAATTGATCCATTTGTCCACTAGGGGGTCAAAATAAAAATTTTCAATTAGTATCAAAGTAACTAAAATACATATGGATTGATAAAAACCCATAAGTAGAATTCACCTGGAAAACTGACTTACAAGGGGAGGGTGCCTAATAGCTTATATACACGTGTTTTAGCTTGCACTTAAGCAATGTGAGACATTTGGATCGTAATATACCACCACGCTCTATAGCCAATGTCCACGATGACTTACTCTATCAAAACTGACTCGATGGTAGCCCTTTCTCTTTTTGGCGGCTCCACTCACCTACTAATTATTCAATGACTTAGTAAGAAATTTTAATCTAGCCTCTAGGTTGCCTCCTTTGAGATCCGACCACAAAAGCTACAATTCATTTGATCTCATAATCAACAAGCTACGTTTGATTGTCTAGTGTGATGACTGGCTTTGATACCAGATGAAACAAACCCATGTGTAGAACTTACTCTTGAAAAATGGCTTGCAAGGGAAGGGGCCTAAAAGCTTATATATACATGGTTAAGCTAACACTTAAGCCATGTGGGATATTAGGATCATAGCATGCCTCCATGGTCCATAGTCGACGTCTATAATGACTCACTTTATCAACATTGACCCGATGATAGCCTTTTTTTTTTTTTTTTTTTTTGTGGATCCACTCACTTATTAGTTATTCGATGATTTAGTAAGACATTTTAATTTAAACTCTAGGTCGTCTCATTCGAGACTCAACCACAAAATCACAACTCATTTGATCCTCATACTCAATGAGCTACATCCGATTACTTGACGTGGTGGTTGTTTCTAATAGCAAATAATACAAACCCATAAATAATTAAAACTCACACTTGAAAATTGGTTTGCAAGGAAAGGGTATCCAATAACTTATATAAACTTGTTTAAGCTTGTATTTAAGCAATATAGGATACTTTGAAAATTTTAAGAAAATTTTAATGTATTTTTTGTTGGTTTTTATTTTATTTATTTTATATGGTATATATAATATGCTTTAACTTTCAAACTATAAATTTATGATGTATTTTGGTATTTCTTTATAAGGAATTTATATTTTTATGTTTAAAGATTTAAATTGTTATATATATATATATATATATAAAAGGAAAATATCTCATTGTATTCATATAAATGGTTGCCACAATTTACATCAAATAGGATTTGTTCCATGACAATAGGTGGGGTTTCCTCTATATATCCTGAAGGTGAGAAATTGATGAAAACTTCCATTTTTACTGTTGCTTTCGTATTTGTTGATTTTTATTGTATGATATTGAAAGAAATTATCATTGTTTTATGCAAATGAGAAAGCAACATGTAAAATATATGCAAATTTTATAGTAGTATGGAGTAATTCGATAGATACTAGGTGATGATCCACATATTTGTTTTGCTTCGGAATAATTTATGCTATGATTTTTAGGTAACCCATGCCTTTAATTATAATCATGTCATTAATAATATTGTCAAAAGCCTTTGTACTTTAGACATCAATTTAGGTTCAAATATCCCCTAAATTTATATATTTTTATTATAAAGTTTTAATTTATGATGTTTGCTTTAGATAATTGTGATTTTTAGGTAATCCACATTTTTTTTTTTTAAAATTTTAAATTTAGCTCCTTCCTGGAGATTTAAACCCTGGCTCTTTCCTCCAACATCTCACAAATACTTATATTTGTGAAGTGACCATCATACCAAAGGTATGCGGTGATAGCATAGAGATAATAATGTTTATATTAAATGATGTTAAAGAAATGTGACTCATTAAGGCTCAATTTATTTATTTATTTTCGTATCCATTAAGACTCAAATTCTATATCCTCTAAAAAGGGGAAGGAATGAGATTTTCTGCAGGGAAACAAAGATTTTTTTAATTTTTTTTTTTAAACAAGTGAGTTTAATTTGTCCCCCCAAGGGAAAGGTATTAACCAAGATTGTTTTGCAGGGAAGCAGGCAATTGTCGAGTTTTTTAAGGCATATCTCTAAAGTGAAGCAATTATGGCAGAGATGGAATCTCAGGAGCTTTATCCTCTTTAGCATTGTGGTTCAGTTTTTTTTGCTTTTTGCTGCACCCCAGAGAAAGAAAACAGCAAACAAAGCAGTAATCATGATCATCTGGGCAGCTTACCTGATTGCTGACTGGGCTGCTAGCTTTGCAGTTGGGCTAGTCTTTGACAGTGAAGAGAAATATACTGCCTCTGGTGCCATTAATAATACTGCTAGTTTTTTGGTGACGATGAACCATGGTCTCCTTAGTACCATGGGGTCCAGGAGCAGGGATGATACCGGTCTTCTTCTGGTGATGTGGACACCTTTTCTTTTGTTACTGGTTGGTGGCCAAAGACAGAATAACTTCTTTTGCTATTGAGGATAATGAGTTGTGGCTTAGGCACTTGATTTGGCTCTTCCTCCAAATCTTCACCACTGGTTTTGTGTTTTATCAATCATTTCATCTAAACACGCTATGGATCCCCACAATCTTTCTCCTCCTTGCTGGAACAATAAGGTATGCGGATCGAATAGCTGCATTGTATCTTGCAAGTTCGGATAGTTTTGGGATCTCTGTTCTTGGAGAACCTGACCCTGGGCCTAACTATGAGAGACTGATGAGTGCATTCACACACTATAAAGGGAACAATCTTCCTATAAAAATGGAGATTGTCCACGACCTAGAATCCCGGGCTAATGAAAATAGTCCAGCCGATGATAAAAAATTGGAACCTCATGAACTGGTGCAGCGTGCTCATCACTTCGCAAATATTTACAAGGGACTCATAGTCAATCTCATGTTCAGCTCCCCTGAGCATACGGAGAGTCGAGATTTCTTCACTAAAAGAAGTGCAGAACAAACATTGAAAATATTAGAGATCCAGCTCAACTACTTTTATGACCTTCTCCATACCAAGGTGCAGGTGGCAACGTCCAAAATAGGAATAATATCTCGGGGTATATCCACTGGGTTAGTTGTTGCAGCCTTTTCACTATTCATCTTAGAAGAGAAGGGCACTTTCAAGACGGAGTTTGACGTCGTTGTGACCTACACCTTGTTCGTTGGTGTTTTAGCCCTGGATATGGTAACTCTCTTCATATGGTTTTACTCTGATTGGACTGTTGCTTATCTTAAAAATTTCGACAAAGATTCCCTCCCTTTCAAAATCCTCAACAAGCTCCTCTTTCCCAAGAAGCAAAGGCAGCCGGAGGAGCAACCCAAGAGAGTTTCTACCCAGAGGCAAAGGCAGGAGCAACCACGGAGAATAAAAAAAGTAGGTTCTAGAAGGTGGTCTGAAGATCTATCTCAATTCAACTTCCTTGATTACTGTTTTCGACGAAGGTCACGAAGCAGAAGTAAAACCATCGGTGAGATCATCAGCAAAATAGACCTTATGGTCCTTGTCCAAGGAAATGTCATACAACCATGTTTGGACATTATTAACGATTTTATTTATTATTTATTATATTATATATTTTATTATTATTTGCCGAGGGACGTTTAGAATTTTATAGATCTGAAGAAAAATGACTTTATCATTCAGATGAAATATGTGACTTCTCACCATTTTGATCCGCACCTATGGAAATTTATCTTCCACGAGCTGTCAGAGAAATCTATCTTTGCGGATGATCCAGAAGAAGCCAAGAGAATAAGCTCAGCTAGAGGTGAATGGATTCTTGAGAGTGGTGACTTCAGTCACAGTCTTATCCCAAGTACAACGTTAATGCATTATGTCAAAAATGTTGCGTATGATGAAAGCCTTCTACTGTGGCACATTGCTACTGAACTCTGCTACAACACTGATGGACACAAGGGTCACAAGCATTTGTTTTGTGAATATTGTGATGCTGCTTGGTACAAAAAGTGCGTCATGGCTGTTAAATTCTGGAACAATGCTGGTTGTAGTTGCATGCCTTCGGATTGTAAAAATTGTGATGCTCGTGAATTCAGTAAGCGCCTCTCAGATTACTTGTTTTATCTATTATATCAGCAACAAGGTATGATGTCCGAAGTGTCAGGAATTTCAAAACAAAGGTTCAAGGACACCAGCTCTGAAGCGCAACGATTCTTTAGCGAAGATGGAGGAAAAGGCCTGCCAGAAGGCTGTAAAAATATTCTTGAGGTGAACACATCCGTCAAACCTGTTTATGTGAAGGGAGATCGATCGAAGTCTGTACTGTTTGATGCGTGCATGTTGGCAAAAGAGATTCAAGATTTGGGATCAGATATTAAATGGAAGGTAACAAGTAAAGTATGGGTGGAATTGTTGTCATATGCTGCGAGTCGTAGCAGAGCAAAGGCCCATGTCCAACAACTAAGGGCGGTGAGCTTATTACGTTTATTTGGCTTTTGATGGCACAGTTAGGCTTGAAAGAGCATGCTTGGGTTGAGACCCGTACCAGAGCAAAACTGAATCTTAATAAATGACAGGTTATGTACTGAATGATAAATAAATATGATGTACCCAATAATTTTCTTAATTATTATCTTTATCAATATCATAATTAGATACCATAAATATTATGAAATAAAACATGTGGATTTCATTTGCTTTCGTTGATACCATTGTCTTGTCCTGAATTAAATTATAAATGAGTTATGAAGAGGATAAAAACAAGGCCCAACGGGCCTGGTCAGATGGGCCTGACAGATCTATATCCATAGGCCAAAGAAAAGGGCAAACTCATCCCCTGCATAGGCCCATTACAAATAGAACACTACATAAAGAAGGGATCCAATAAGAATAGAGCCCAAGTATTGGGAAATTCCGGAAATGGCGCCTCAAATCAAAGAGTTCTTCACAAAGGAATTACTTGTTCACCACGTTTTGGATTCCTCAAGTAGAGTCCTATAAGGAAAGAACTTGGCCTATAAGGAAAGAACTTGGCCTACAAGGAAGGGAAGCAAATCCTCACTACTATAAAAGCCCCAATACCCTTTCACATCAAAGTACACATAATTGACCCCTCTCTAGCACTCTAGAATTGTGAGAATATTTCTAACTTAACCTTTGGAGGGTATTCGGCCGGCACCACACCGGTGCCTTTTGCTAAGTCTTTTTGTTTTCTTCTCTTGTGCAGGTGATTCACTTGAACATTAGGATCGTGCAACTCACTGGTGAGATTTACGGCATCATCAGTTGGCGCCATCTGTGGGAAAAGTAACTGTTTAGCCAGACTTGTTGCTTCTCGAACACAAGAGTTGCATGGTACTCACACGCTCGATGGCCACCACCAACAACGTTCAAGGAGACGAGCCGACGAGACTCGTCGCATTGGAAAGATAGGTCCAAACCCTCATGGCTGTGGTGGAACGCCTCACGAAACAGAATCATGATCTGGAGGAACAACTATGTCAAAAAGACGTAGGACACGACGTTCAAGAGGAAAACCAAAGTGACAGTTCCGAACGAAGGAGACTCGAAAAGCCAGAGGGTAGTAATGAGCCCAGTAGACCAGAACGGCGGAACTTAAGCATGGCCTTTCTCATGGATACAGCCCCGCCACCTATTTTCGCGAAGATGCAAGCGATGAAAGAACAAATGGAGGTTATGATGAATGCCCTCAAGGGACGAGTCTCCAGCGACCTTGACGATTTGGTAAACAAAACCGACTCGCCGTTCACTATACCCGTCAATTCCTGTCCCCTACCACAGAAATTCTGAATGCCACAGATCAAGAGCTACAACGGGGTCAAGGACCCACTCGATCATCTGGAAATCTTCAAAACCTTAATGCACCTTTAGGGAGTACCAAACAAAATCATGTGTAGGGCCTTCCCTACAACGTTGAAGGGTGCCGCAAGAATTTGGTTCAGCAGGTTGACACTAAATTCAATCAACACTTTTAGGGAACTAAGCGCCCAGTTCACCTCACACTTCATTGGGGGGCATAGGTACAAGAAATCTACAGCATGCTTGATGAGCATTAAGCAGCGGGAGGACGAGACACTAAGGTCCTACATAACTCGCTTCAACAAAGAAGCACTCTCGATTAATGAGGCCAATGACAAGATTTTGGTGGTAGCTTTCACCAATGGCCTGCGGAAGGGGAAATTCTTGTTCTCTCTATATAAGAACAACCCGAAGACCATGTCTGAAGTAATTTATAGGGCCACAAAATACATGAATGCAGAGGACACACTACTGGCTAGGGAAGACAAACCAAGGAAAAGGGAGAGATTGAAAGATACACGCCAGGACCAAAGGCGGAAGAAACCAAGGACTCGAGACAGACGCGATGAAAGGCGTTCCAAGCCCCTGGGAGGAAGGTTTACAAGCTTCACTTCCCTGAACGCCCCAATAGAACAAGTCCTAATGCAGATCAAGGATAAAGGGATGCTAACGTTTCCAGGAAAGTTGAAGAGTGATCCAACCAAGCGAGCAAGAAACAAGTATTGCTGCTTCCATCGTGACCACGATCATGACACGACGGATTGTTATGACTTAAAGCAGCAAATCGAGGCCTTCATCAAAGAAGGGAAGTTGCAGAAGTTTGTCAGCAAGGAGAGAATGGATACACATCTTCGGGAATAGGCCCCTTGATGGGAAAACGACCATCCGAGACCCCCCGGTAATAGGGGGAACCGCAACTATAGGGTCGTCCAAAAAGGCTCAAAAGACCTCCCTCAGGATGGTCTAGAACGTCTAGCTAACGAGCTCTGTACCCAAGATAGCACAGAGGGAAAGCCCAATCATTGGATTCTCAGAGGAAGATGCAAGACGTCTCCATCACCCACACAATGATGCACTCGTTGTTAGCGTACGTGTAGGAGACTACAATGTGCACAAGATATTGGTCGACAACAGAAGCTCGGCAAACATCCTATACTACCCAACGTTCCAACAGATGGAAATCGACAGGGCACGATTGATACCGACAAATGCTCCGTTGGTTGGCTTTGGGGGAACAAGAGTACTCCCGTTAAGAGCTATCACACTCTCAGTAACAATCGGCGATTATCTGCAACAAATCACTAAGGATGTAATGTTCCTTGTGGTCGACTGTTCATTCGCTTATAACGGTATCCTCGGACGATCCACATTAAATGCATGGAAAGCACAACGTCGACATACCATCTAATGATCAAGTTCCCTACAGAATACAGGATTGGAGAGTTACGAGGGGACCAGGTGGCCGCTCGCGAGTGCTACATCGCTATGCTAGAAATGGAGGATCATCAGCAGACCATGTGTATAGGAGAACAGCAGACCACAGCGGAACCGGTTGAGGAGTTAGAAGAAATAAGCCTTGATGAATCAAGGCTTGAACGGACGACTAGAATGGGCACGTTGGCTAGCCTGTTAATACATCAAGTCCTCCCAGCTTTCCTAAGGATGAATCAGGATGTATTCGCATGGAGCCACGAAGACTTGCCCGAGGTCGATCCCTCAGTTATAGTTCACAGACTAAATGTTAACCCGACATCCTCACTAATCTGACAAAAAAAGCGAGTGTTTGCGCAAGAGCGAGACAAAGCAATAGCGGAAGAAGTTAGTAAGCTACTAGAAGCTGGTTTCATCCAAGAAGTATACTACCCCGACTGGTTGGCAAATGTGGTCATGGTCAAAAAATCTAATGGAAAGTGGAGGATGTGCGTCAATTTCACGAATCTCAATAAGGCGTGCCCAAAAGACAGCTATCCCCTCCCTCAGATAGATACTTTGGTGGACTCGACGGCTAGACACGAGCTCCTGAGCTTCATGGATGCTTTCTCAGGTTATAACCAGATCAAAATGAATGAAGAGGATCAAGAGAAAACTTCTTTTGTCACCAGCCAAGGACTTTTTTGCTACCAGGTGATGCCGTTCAAATTCAAGAACGCATGAGCGACGTACCAGAGATTAATGAACAAAATGTTCACGCACCAAATTGGGAGGAACGTACAAGTCTACGTTGATGATATGCTGGTGAAAAGTCTGCGCGAGAATGACCACTTGAACGACCTCCAGGAGACATTCGATACCCTTCGATTTTACAGCATGAACTGAATCCAAGCAAATGTGTGTTCGGGGTTACAGCCGGGAAATTCTTAGGCTTTATGGTGTCCCAAAGAGGTATAGAGGTTAACCCAGAGAAAGTACGGGCCATATTAGAACTAGAGCCCCCGAGGACGGTGAAAGCAATGTAAAGCTTGAACGGCAAAGTCGCGGCCCTAAATAGATTCGTCTCCAAAGCGACGGATAAATGTTTACCATTCTTCCGCGTTCTGAGAAAATCGTTTGAGTGGATGGACGAGTGCCAGAAGGCATTCGAGGACTTGAAGAAATACCTTTCGTCCCCACCACTAATCAGCCCGTCCAGCCCAAGAGAAGAACTTTACCTCTACATAGCGGTTTCGCAGGCAGTAGTTAATGCGGCCTTAGTAAGAGAAGAGGGAGGATCGCAACGGCCTGTCTATTTTATAAGCAGGGCATTCTGAGGAGCGGAAGAAAGGTACCCCAAGATGGAGAAGTTGGCCTTTGCACTTGTGATGGCGGCGAGAAAGCTCAAGTCGTATTTCCAGGCCCACACCATTATAGTTTTGATAGACCAGCCTTTGAAAAGAGCCATGAGCAGCCTAGAGGTTGCCAGAAGGATGGCCTTATGGGCGATTGAGCTAAGCGAATTTAACATACAGTACCGTCCGCGAACTGCAGTAAAAGGGCAAATAGTGGTAGACTTCATAGCTAAATATACTCAGTCAGAAGGCAAGGGAGCAGAAGGACTCGGACTATAGAGCATCCACACAGATGGATCATCAAATCAGCATGCATGAGGTGCCTGTGTGGTTATACAAACACCAGAAGGGGATAAAATCGAATGCATGATCCGACTAGATTTCCTTACGACCAACAATGAGGCCGAATATAAAGCCTAGGTGGCTGGGTTGGACCTCGCGAAGGTAGCAGGTGCTGAATATATGATCATACATTGTGATTCCCAGGTAATAACGAGCCAGATCAACGGTGACTACGAGTGTAGAAATGAAAGAATGAAGAAATACCTGGAAGAAGTGAAGTGTCAAATCAGCAGCCTTGAAGTCAAATTCGTTCAAATCCCAAGGGAGGAAAACGAATATGCCGACCGTCTTGCAAAAGCAGCCTCCGCGGAATTTATGAATGCATCCAAACAGGTATTATCTTTCGTCCAAACCTCCTTGCTTATAGATGACGGAGCACAAATGCAGGAAATGAATGTTGAAGAGAATTGGACCACGCCGTTAATAGCATATCTAAGGTCAGGCACTCTGTCAGACGGAAAAGACACCGCAAGGAAGCTAAAAGTCCAAGCCTCGCGATTTGTGCTAATCAGGGATGTCTTATACAAGAGAGGTTTCTTTTGACCGTACCTGAGGTGCTTGAGCCATGACGAAGCAAACTACATAATGAGAGAAGTTCACGAAGGGATCTGTGGAAATCATTCAGGGGCACGGTCGTTAGTACATAAGTTGATTTGAGCTGGGTACTATTGGCCCATTATGCTCAAGGACGCCCAAACTTACGTGAAAACCTGCGACAAGTGTTAGATGTTCAGTAATCTAATCAGGCAACCATTAGAGGAGCTGACACCTATGATGGCCCCTTGGCCGTTCGCCCAATGGGGACTAGATATCATGGGCCTCTTCCCAAGTGAGTGGAAGTAGAACCCCTAGCCACTATCACAGAGAAGAGCATCTGTACCTTTGTATGGAGGAACATCATCAGCAGGTATGGGATACTGAGGGTGCTCGTCTCAGACAATGGAAAGCAATTTGACAACAACGCATTCAGGGACTTCTGCTCCGAGCTAGGTATTAAGAATCACTACTCATTTCCAGCACACTTGCAGGCCAACAGACAAGTCGAAGTCACGAACTGGACTTTGTTGAAAATCATCAAGACCCGGCTCGATGGGGGCAAAGGGCATCTGGCATGACAAACTACCAAGCGTCTTATGGGTATATCGGACTACAACAAGGACACCGACTGGAGAGACTCCATTTCGACTCGCATACGGAGTTGATGTAGTCATCCCAGCAGAGGTAGGACTTACAAGCTATCGTGTAGAGAACTACATGGAGGATAAAAATAAAGAAGCCATGCGCCTCCAGCTAGACTTAGTGGACGAGGCCCGAGCAACGGCAGAGCAAAGGTTGGCGCGATACCAGAATCTCATGTCAAAGCACTACAACTCTAATGTCAGGCATAGAGACTTTCAGATTGGAGACCTGGTGCTACGGAAGGTAATGGGCGCTGCTAAAGACCCTTCACAAGGAAAGCTTGGACCAAATTAGGAAGGGCCTTATAGGATCACGTCATGGCAGAGGAAAGGCACCTACCACCTCGAGACAATGGACGGACGAAAACTTTAGCACCCATGGAACACGGATACTATTATAAGAGAACGGACCCTACGTGGGTTGACTACCAGTCTCGTTCGCAAACTGGACGAAGCGTATGGACCCTATACGGGTAAAATTTCTACACAAGTCCACAAAGTGGACGGACCCACGAGGGATTAAGATTCTATTCCACACAGTGGACGGACCCAACAAGAGTCAAAAAACTTACACAAGTCCACAAAGTGGATGGACCCCACGAGGGATCAAGATTCTAGTCCATAAAGTGGACGGACCCTACAAGGGATCAAGATTCTAGTCCACAAAGTAGACGGACTCAACAAGGGTAAAAAAAACTTACACAAGTCCACAAAGTGGACAGACCCCACGAGGGATCAAGATTCTAGTCCACAAAGTAGACAGACCCAACAAGGATAAAAAAACTTACACTAGTCCACAAGGTGGACGGACCCCACGAGGGATTAAGATTCTAGTATACAAAGTGTACGAACCTAACAATGGTCAAACTTACACAAATCCACCAAGTGGATGGACACCACAAAGACTAACTATTTAACTAAATCCACAAAGTGGACGGACCTCTCAAAGGGTCAACATTTAGCCCACAAAGTGGACGAACCCTCAAGGATGAACTATTAAACCGTCCGCAAAGTAGACAGACCCTACAAGGCTACACTATCAGACCAATCCACAAAGTGGATGAACACATGTTCCAACAGATGCGCTAACCATAGGACGGACCCACTATTCAACAAATTCTAAGAGGATAGAAGTCTACAAACAAAAATAGCCCACGAACATTCTTAAATAAAACAGACGGACACATCCCAAGCAAAATACCAAAAGAATAATGAGGATGCATTAATATTAAGCGAATAAGCATAAAATAAAAATGTCTACAAACACGACGGATAAAAGATAACCCAGTACATGACAGGTAAAGCATAATTGTTCTCAAAATACTTGTACAAAATAAAAATGGATAAAAAATTTTCAGGCATTAGGGGCCATAGAGTCCTTAGCTTGACGGGCTTCCTCTCCTTCAACCATTAGGACCACAGGGGCAATGGGGACGGGGACCTCCTCTCCAAAGAGCTCATTTGTGTCGTCAGATTGCTCGGGTTGAACGGATGTTGGCTCAGGAACACTGATGTTGACAGAAGAGAAATCAAGTTTTGGATACAAGGCCTTGGCTTGACGGAGGGCATCATCGAAAACGTAGTTGTATGAGACTTCGAGCTCTACTAAAAGGGCATCGGAGTCACGATACTCCAGCACGGCTGCCTCTTTGGCATGACGGACCTCCTTCTCCTTCTCCTCCAGAGTCTTCTTCAGCTCCTCCGTCAACTTTTGGAACTCATCTCTGGCCTGTTCGGCAAGCTTAAGTTTCTGCTCCGTCACTAGCTTCCAGTTCCTCAGCTCGAACAGTTCTTCCTCTGCCAACTTAGGCTTTTCACGCACCCGTCCAAGCGCCGTCTCGTGATGGAGAGACCGTTCCATCAACCCTTTCGTCATGAGCATAGCCTGAAGAAGAAAGGGAGTTAGATTCAAACAAAGAATATTCACGGGCAAGAGTATGACGGACCCTTACCTGGGCAATGCTAAAGAGGCCCGTCTCCCCCATGGCTTTCGTCGAGTGGTTTCCCAAGTCTTCATAATCCTCATTGCCAATGATCGACGAAAGCTTTTCCAAGGCATACTTGGGATCTTCATGGAGTAAGACGGGCGGTTTCTTTTGACTGCTCGGAGGAGGTATCATAAGGCCCTTGCTGCCCCCATGTTTGGCCGGGGTCACCGTCTTAGTACCCTCAGCCATTAGACTGAGGACGGGCTCCGAGGAAACCTTCGGCTTCTTAGGTGCATGGTCTCCTCTGGGCAATGGTCTCTTTTTAGCGGACGGCTTGCTTGAACTCATCCCCATGGCACCCTCGTTGGTCTCTTTTTTCTTCGCGGCCTGAAGTCTTATAGCTGCCCTTTTTTTTGCGTCTTCCATATCTGGAAAAGTAGACGGGTAAGTTGGCAATAAAAACAAGCCAATTAAACGTAAGGGTCGATGGACTTATGTTGACGGGTACGCTCCTCGTACTTAATGGCCGCCAGAGTGGGTTTAGGTCCGTCACAATACGAGTGGACGGTATTGAGGTTGACGAGCTTAGCCCAGGTCCGTTCCTCTGGTTTAGATTTCGCAAATATTTTTTCAAGAAAGTTGTACTCCTCAAGATCAATCCGGGGATGCCGTCGTACTGTAAAAAATAAGAGGAAGACGGATTAATCAAAACAATGGTAGAGTATTAATGGGATTAAAGAAGTCTACATACACTACGCGACGGATATGTATACTGGACGAATCTAATATTCCCCAAGTTTTGTCAACTGGCATATAGTTCGTCTCCCTTGGGTGACACATCTAACCGTCGCCCTCCAGGAAGAAGTAATGGCTCTTCCAATCTCGATTGGAGTCTGGGGTCTCATAGATGACTTCCTAGGAACAAAACTATACATTCCCTTCAATTTGTCAATCTCATCTGGACGGTAGCAGTGGAGGAACTCCCGTACTGTCAACGATCTGGCACCGTTTGACATGGCTCCGTACAGGACCTCCATCGCTATAAAGACCCTCCAGGCATTCGGGGATATTTGGCTGACGGACAAACCCAAGTACTTGAGAAGTTCACGGTGTAGGGAGTTCAAGGGGAATCTAAGGCCTGCCTTGAGCACTTGTTCGTACACCCCTACACCGTCTACCCCTTCATAGTAGCATTTTTCTGACTTATAAGGTAGACGGATGGGGATGTAGTAAGGTATTTGGTAGTTAGCTCTAAGGGTTTTAAAGTGTGCCTCCTTGATCGTGGATGTAAAGGAATTGTCTGTCCACTCTGGTAGCATGACGAACTCCCTAAGTCCATCAGTACCTACAACGGACTTAATCCTTTGTTCTTCACCGTCATCAGAACCTTCCTCTGGTTCAGCCACCTACATATCCTCATTTTTTGAGGACGGGGAAGAGGCAGATGGACTCCTCTCGCTTAGATCGTCTAGATCTCTATAACCTGATGGGTACAATTCCTCGTAACCCGCCCTGTCACGGACGAACGACTGGTTACTTGACTCACTAGACATTGCCTACACGTAGCGACAGAACCTAAGACTGACAGGTTGAAAAAGGGTGACGGGTGCAAAAAACCATAAAATTTTTAAGGGAGGATGGAAACTGAAAAAAGAAACAAATTGAACGGATTAAATCATTTACTAAGGAAAAGAGTGAGCATATGAGACTGAGTGATGCAGGAGTTGAACAGACGGATCTCTGACAAAGATGACAGACTCGCTCTGACAATGTGTTTTATGCGAAAAACAAAGGAATGAGAGGAAGGGTGGTGGTTTTTGTAGGAGAGATGCACGGAAGACGAAGCAACGCTTAAATCCGAAATACAAGCCAACCGAGAGACGACACGTGTCGTGTGCCATAAATGCTTCTGGGTAGCTTGTCAGAACTCTGTACACCTGACGACCTCATTCGTTTCGAACCGTCATCCCATAAACCCTGTCACTGTTTGTTGGACATTTCAACCGTCATCCCATTGATTGTGTCACTGTCTACTCAGTGTTTTCAACCGTCATCTAAGCTAAACTTGTCACCGTTCATGTCTATATCTCAACCGTCAACCCATGGACATCGAATCGTCAACGTGTATCTATTTGACCGTCACCCCAATTGGCCCCCTGCCGCAGATAATGACAAACCAAATGGGGTGAAGGTAGTAACTGAAGAGGATAAAAACAAGGCCCGACGGGCCTGGTCAGATGGGCCTAACGGATCTATATCCATGGGCCAAAGAAAAGGGCAAACCCATCCCCTACATAGGTCCATTACAAATAGAACACCACATAAAGAAGGGATCCAATAAGAATAGAGCCCAAGTATTGGGAGATTCCGGAAGGGGCGCCTCAAATCAAAGAGTTCTCCACAAAGGAATTACTTGTCCACCACGTTTTGGATTCCTCAAGTAGAGTCCTATAAGGAAAGAACTTGGCCTACAAGCAAGGGAAGCAAATCCTTACTACTATAAAAGCCCCAATACCTTCTCACATCAAGGTATGCATAATTGACCCCTCTCTAGCACTCTAGAGTTGTGAGAATATCTCTAACTTAACCTTCGGAGGGTATTCGGCCAGCACCACATCGGTGCCTTCTGTTAGGTCTTTTTGTTTTCTTCTCTTGTGTAGGTGATTCACTTGAACATTAGGATCGTGCAACTCACTGGTGAGATTTACGGCATCATCAAGTTACATCACTTACAAGTTTGTAAGATCATCTCCTCAAAAAAAAAAAAAAAAAAAAATTGTATAAGATCTTATTAAGGTGGGTTTTAGTTAACTCAACTTGTAAGACTTACAATTTCTTAACAATAATTTTATGAGACGTTGAATTACGTGCTTTTACTCCATTTCTGTCGCCTTGCACTTTTGTCTTTTTAATCTTGAATGCCATACAATAGACAATACTCCCTTATCCCCTACCTCTCTCAACTAATCCCTCTCTCTTCTTCATTTTCAAATGTCACTACCCACATATTTGGTGTTGTGCCAATTGTTGCCCAATACACCCAATCTTGACTTACTAAACCCATTAACAACGGGAAAAATCATTTTTTTTTTCACATTTTAGGATGTTAATTCACAGTTCACACAATATCTACACTTTTCACACCATGTGCATGTCCATATTTTCAAAGCAATGTTCGCACTCTACATACATTTTTTTTTATACCAATAAACATAAAACATAGAATTACATACAGTCAGTGTCCATAATGTTGGATGTGGCGAGAAAAAAAAAAAAACAATGCCAATACCTTGATAGAAACCATCCTCTTTAACCTCTAGTTATGATTTTATGGTCCATTTGGACTATCCGAAATCAATGGCTGGTGTTCGAGATCAATTTACTGAGTTCACAAATGCTAATTCAATGGATAGTGCTCCTTTTGTAGTTCTGACTCTCAACCAAGGCCACAGGTCTACTGGATTCCACCTCCAAATGACACTTCTAAGATTAATTTTGATGAGGCAATTTTTAAGGATGCAAATCAAGAAAGGATTGGAGTTATTATTAGGGATAGTAGAGGCTTGTTGATCGAATCAATGTCTCATGATCAGAAGGTTTCCCTCTCAAATTCAGTTGATGATATTGAAGCCATGCAAAGGCTCTTGAATCCTCTATGGATTTAGGAATCTCAAGGGCAATTTTAGAGGCGACTCGATGGTTATTATTAATTCTCTGCAGGATGAGGTGTCGTATCTAGCTTTATTTGGTCATTTGATTGATGAAGCTAAAATTTTAGTAGAATCCTTTACTTTTATGAGTTTTTCCCATGTATGCTCTCAAGGTAATTCTATTGTTCGTAACCTTGTTAAGCATGCTAAGCATGTCTTAGGTCCTTTTGGTGTGAATGAAGGATGTACCTTCACACCATCATACTTTTTAGGGTTATTTTTAATTTCATCTCTACTTTTTCTAAGTAGTCAATTTAGTCCATGTTATTTTTTACTTGATGTCAAGTTAGCTTCTACCGTTAACTCAGTAACAGAAAATGTTTACGTGACAAATAATGAATAATGCTGACACACTTTAAAGTTTACATGGCTAATAAAATAATGAGTCTGTCTTACCTCCGGAACTTTTTTAACTAGACACGTCCTTTTGTTTTAAGGGTCATACTAATGGGTGCCCTTAGGATAATGGTTAACAATCTATTTTAGGAAAGTTTTGACACTACTTTTATGGGAAATGGAAAAAGCTATTAAAACATTGGTTTTTTTTTTTTTTTGGGTTAAGAGGGATTATATAGATTGTTAACCATTGCGTTAAAGGCATCCGTTAGCATTTCTCTTATTTTAAATATATAATGACAAGTGATAGTAGATTTTAATCTCCACCTTTTATTTAGTTAATGAGTGACGTGGTTGTCTCTCATTAAAACAAAATAAGATTCTAGTTTAAAAAGTTCTGAAGGTAAGTCAAACCTTAAAATAATAATGAATTTTTTTAATAGACATTAAAACTGTCATCTTAGCATTTAATTAAAAACCCACTTCTTTACTTCAGATGTTTTCCTCTCACCCACATTTTCTCTCCCTCTCCCTCTCCCTCTTCCTTAACCCATTTCCCCTCCTCCTCTCTTCTTCTTTACTCAAAATCCACCATTTCTTTTCCAATATTTCAAACACAAAAATATTACCAAAAACCACAAACCCTACCCAAAGCAAGGTAAGTCTCTCTAGCTCTCATTTCTATTTTGTAGCAATATTTGTATATATATTTGTTGTTAAATTTTTGGTTTTTTTATTTTGCTTGAAGTTTGGTTTCGGTTATGTGTATATTTTTGTGTAACTGTTGGTTGATTGTATGGGTTTTAGTTTTGGTTTTGGTTAAAGTTTAGTTGATTTTGTGGCTTTTTATTTTTGATTTTGGTTAAAGTTTGCTCTATTTTGGAGGAACTGTAGGTGGCAATAGTGCTAACAAAAATTTGCTCTATTTTGGAATTTAATTTTTAACCACTTATGATAGTAATGTCCATGGCTAATGGACCTGATTATCGAGCTAAAGTACTCTACTATTCCAGGAAAATGACAAACTTATTTAGCTTCACCTTAAAATTAAATTTCTTTCAAAATGGGATATTCTTGCTATGGACAAAAATGGTAGAGTTTCATCCAATGTAATTTTAAGTATATGTTGTTATAAACTGGATTGAAGATAATCATACCTATAAAAAAAAAGGATTTTTAATTAGTGGATAGAATTTGGAGTGAATATGTTCATAGTACATACAATGGCATGATAATATACCATAAACATGCTAGTAATGATGGAAACTCTTTAATGTTGATTTTTTTAATTATTATTTACTATCTGATTATGTGATCCATCACGAATTTTATTAATTTTCCAGCCTATATGACCTATATTTTAGGTAAAGTAAGAACTTGTTACGTTTTTTTATATAGCCCACAATATTATTTATTGTAGTATAGTTTCATTTGGAATAATTGTGCTTTGACTTTCGAGTAACATTGATTATCAATAATTGTTTTCTGATGTTAACTTCATAATTTATTGTGTTCTATTTAGATTTTTGTAAATTAAGGATTGCTTGAAAATTATGAAAATGCATTTATCAGTTAGTATTGAATAGTCATTGATGCATTTATCAGGTTGCCATTTTTGTGTAGAGTTTTTTCTGCCAAAAATAATTAATAGCTAAAGCATTAGTTTAGCTCTGTAATTTGGTGGTATATGCTATAGAAGTAGGTGCATCATTAACAACCCTATTCACATGGCAGAAGTTGAATAAACCTAGAAATTTTCATTTATAAGGTCCAATATATTGGTTCTAGTTAACAGTCTTGTGTGGTATTTGATATAGAACAGGTTCCAAATTAATGATTTTGCCTAGCTATTTGTGCTGTTACTGAGCAAAAATTACATGGAGGGATGAATTTCATTGCATGGTGGAGAACTACAGGCCTCCATTTCTTGTATTGTAGAGCCGCCCCCCTGCAAGAGCTCCACAAAAGGTGAGGACAACCTTGAAGTTGGATAAAATGGATTGGAACTCTGTGAAGTGGAGAGATGTAGATGTGTTGGTCTTAAACACTGGGCATTGGTGGAATTATAAGAAGACTACAAGAGGGTAATTAATTCTCCAAATTTTGTGTGTGTTTACTAGGGTTATTTTCATTTGGCATGAGTTCCTATCTTTATTTGTTTATTCTTTTTTAAATAAACAACTTTTTATCAACAAAAAAAATAAAATAAATAAACAAACATGACTAGGCTAATTATGAAAATAATAATAAATTCATTGAAGGATAAGAGGTTGAAATGAAATCCATACCTAATCAAAAGTTGATAGTATACTATCTCAAGGCAACTAGTGACAAACTGTGCCATCAAATAGACTCCTAATAGGATTATAGATATTTAGAACTGCTCCTGCTATACATGTCATAACAATGACCCCTGCTTGTAAGTTTAGAAATTTGGATAGTTGATGGCTTTTTGTGAAATGTCAAAGAATGTGAAAAAAAATTATGGATTGTAAATTAATTTTAGGAAAATAGCAAGTTCAAAAAATATATGCTTAATTGCATAATTTTTGAGAGAAGCCTTTTTTTTTTTTGGGTGGATCCGTGTTTGGGGGGGGGGGGGGGGGGGGGTAGCTGTTTCTTGATTTCTTTTCATATTGTTTGCCCAACAGGTGGATGTTTATAATTGTGCACTTCATTTCTTCTTCCAGATTTTCTCTTCTTCTTTTTTTTTTTTTTTTTGTTTTTTTTGATCTCTTAATTTAAGGTGCTATTGTTGAAAGAATTAAGATGCTGAGTTGATGGTAAACTAAAGTTTTGCTGGATAAGTAGGCCCTTTTAATTATGAGGTTTAGTTGAACATTGATGGTATGGGTGCTTGAACACCTATTAATGGTTGCTTGTATTGGATCTCCTTGACTTATAATTCAATAAGAAATGGGGACCATACATCCTATCATCTTTAAATTAAAATTGCAATGAGATTTGCCTTTATATAAGAGTTCAAACAATAAATTTTCTTATGTGACATTTGCACCAAATCCTTTCTAAATTTTTTTTATGTTAGGTAGTTAGTATATGTATTTATTGATGCAAGACAAATCCTTAAATCATGGGTTAGTTTTGAGTGTCATTAGAACCTAGTAACCTCATATTCATTATTCCTTTTTTCTTTTCTAGTTGGAGAAAAGAGTAAAAGTCCATCTATTTTGTTTAGGGGTTGTTACTTCCAAGAGGGTGTAGAGGTAAAGATGGATATGGTCAATCCAAGGTAGAGAGATTGAATCCATACCACAACAACTGGTATGGATTCAATCCAAGGTAAACTACTAGTTTTGAAGGCTCGAAGTAGGTCAAATTCTTTTAATTGGTCAGTATGTATTTCTGGCTGTGAACATCCTGTTTGGTTTTATTTCGATATTTATCCTAGCATTACTAAGTAGCTCATGAACTACTACTTCCTCTCTATCCTCATTCCTTTTCAACTTTCTCATCTTTTACAATCTTTGTTTGCAGATTTTGTTCTCAAATATAAAAACTGGTTTGAGTATGGAAAAAAAAAAGTAGTTGTGATTTTATTTGCAATAAAACCAGTGATCATAAATTAGATTAAACCTAAAAACTAAGCTTTAATTGATATGCATAATTGACTCAATCTATGTATAAGTAAGTGAATGGCTAATTGTATTATGATTATATACTAAGTAAGTACAAAGCAATATATGTGGCTATTAGGTGGTTAAGTTATTAGATATATAGTTGTTAGTGTTTTAATTAAGTACTTAAGGTGTAATTAACCATTGGTGTTTTTAAGTGTGGATTTAAATCTAAGCCAATCAAGGAGATCAAGGATTGATTCTAAAAAAAAAAAAAGGAGATCAAGGATTGATGTGGTTTAATAAAGGAAATTGTGAACTTGTAAGTATATATATATATATCCTAGTAATTTACTTTCATTATTTCCCATTAATTTGATATTTATCCTAGCATTACTAAGTAGCTCATGAACTACTACTTCCTCTCTATCCTCATTCCTTTTCAACTTTCTCATCTTTTACAATCTTTGTTTTTATATTTTGTTCTCAATATAAAAACTGGTTTGAGTACGGAAAAAACAAAAATGTAGTTGTGATTTTATTTGCAATAAAACCAAGTTTGTAGTTTTTTATTTATTTATTTTATTTGCATTATATATTCACGTTTAAGGAATGATAGAGGATTAGTCTTGCTACAATTTATGTTGTGTGAGTGCAACTCATTTTATGTGGAAGTCTATGTACTGTGAACTTTCAAAGTCAATTTGCTCTTTATTTTGGAACTTAGCACAAGGATAAAATGAAATAATTTTATGGTAGGTTTAAAGTGGGTTTATTCTATACGGTTTTTGTTTCAACGAAAGTTAAATTCTGGTTTCAGTGTTGTTTGTTTGCCCCTTGAAGCTTGGATGGTGGGAAAAATCTAAATTGGGATTAATTCATTGAATAAAAAAGATTAAATCAATTATATGTTATATTGTTCATGGCTGATGTGGGCTCTATAATTTGGTCAACACTTCCTAGCCTAATATACAAAGAATGAAAAAACCACAACAAAAAAAAAATTTGTGATGATGATGATAATTATTATTCTCACTACAGACTTTTGTTGTTGAGGAAGTAAAATGATGCATCCTATTCATACCTTCTTTACTTTATCTTTATGCACTAGTTATCTTAGTACTTTATAATTTAGACTTAGTTTTTGCAGGATTAGCAGCTTGCTGTAAGTTTGGGTTCCTCTTTTCGTGAGGCAGGCAGTGAGTTGCTAATGGTTAGTAAAATCTGCTTCATAATATCCTACTACTCTATAATTATATGTCAAAATTACTGTTGTGGTGGGTTGTTGATTTGGAATAAGCGGGTGGCTTGCATGGTGATATAAGGTAGTCTACTTTTCATTATTGGGAGTGTTGATTGTTATTTCTTTAAAATGTGTGCTTAGTTGGCTATAGATTGAATTTTTATTTTGTGCTTGTTTTATGTTTTTCATGGAAAATATGATTTGTAAAAGTGGCCAAAAGGATATTTAGCAATAATTGAGAAGCATGAGATACATACTTGTGGTTCCAAAAGCTATGCCCAAACGGTTGATCTCCTTATAAGAATTAAAATTTATATATTAGTAACATGCCAAAAAATAATCAAACTTAAATCATTTTGCATTTTAAAGCAAAAGAAAATGTGTTTCAACACCGTCGCTCTATTTTTCTGAATGTAATGACATTGTTGTTGGAAAAAAAGTAATGGAAAGCCAGCAGACATGACAAATAATAAACGTTTTTTTTTTTTTTTTTTTTGGTTGTGTTGGACAAATAAGTAAATAATAAGATGCACCATATTTAAGGGTTAATAATATGGTGCTAGACCCCCGAGGACATTAGTTGTGGTTCAATTTGTCAAATCTAGTAATTGCATGCTTATGTAAATAAGTTGTTGATCTTTGCATTCAACAATCCTATATTTGCTGATTTCCTCAGGCTTAGATCACCATTCTATCACCAAAATGGCATTAGGGTTTTCCAGGCAAACATGCACCATTTTTGGCATTAGAAAGTCTAATACATTGGATATGAAAGCTAAACTTTTTGACACTTCTATGGTGGAATTTTCACATTTCTATTAAAATAGAATTGTCAAATTTTTTTAGTAAAACGAGTCACAAACACGCACATCAAAAGCCTGTAAATGTGATGTGTGATAAATTATTAATGAGAGGAACCTTATATCTCACTTTACTCTTGATAGTGTAGTCAAAGATTGTTATATATGTTTTTTGCCTTTATAGCCACTCAGGAATTAGTTTCCTTTTAGCAAAATAAGATAATTGGGTTATTTGAATTTGAGAAAGAAGTAGAAGAGAGGGGAAGGAAGGATGGAGAGACATAAAATATTGTGATTTGTAAGGCATAGTAATTGATTGATACTAGGGAAGTTTGCTTTTATGTACTAGTTGAAGAGTGGTGTCACTTTTGCTAAGCAGTTTTAAGTTTGTTAATTATAAGTGACTTTATGAGTGAACTGAATAAGTTGGATAGGGCAACATGAGAGTGCCCACTTGAAGGAAATAAGTTTAAAAGATGTAGCTTATTTAATTGAACTTATTTAAGGGTTCTGCTAATATAGACTTTTTATCACACTAGTCTAAGTACCTTATTGCAATTCAAGGCTGTGTTTGGTGTCAGACCTACTCATTATTTGGTCTGGATTGTGTGGTAAAAAGACTTGTTTTACTTAGTGGGAGGCTACCCTGGCTTGCCTTTTACGGACCATTTGGAGGGAAATAAATTTGAGAGTTTTTGAAGGAATAGAATGTTCGAATGCTTAATTGAAATCTCAAATTTTGAGTGTGTTTTAATTGCTAATGTGGCACTTGGTAGTAATACTAGTGATATTGTGTCATTCAGCTACTAACTCTGTTGTTTAGTACACTAATCCATTGTGTGTTTCTTAATTTGTAAGATGGTGATCCTGGAGTAGATATCTAGTCTCTCGGTGCTCAACACTTATCATTTGATGATACGCAGTAGGCGATACTTTGAGCACCTATTTTGGAGTAGTTACTATGATATTTTGATATTTATAATAAAGTTTCAAACATTGATATATATGTACACATCATAGTTGGAAACTTTAATATAACATTCTGGACAATTAGAATGTATTCTTTTGTGCAGGACATTCTATATTGTTAGAATGTATTCTTTTGTGTAGGACATTGTACATAGTTGTTTAGAATGTATTATTTTGTTCATAACATTCTAGACACTTGGGATGTATTATTTTGTGTATAAAATTCTTGACATTTGGGATGTAATTATTGATATGGTGTAATTAAATATATTTAGTTTCTTGCTTTATTGTGGTATGGTATTTGCTATCGGAAAATATGAATTGTAGTTTATTACAGTTACTATAAAATAGGTATTGGAAAATATGTATTTTAGGTACATTACAGGTGCTAAAAAAATTTTAAAATTTTTGAAAAAAAAAAAATTTAAAAGGACCTATACCAGCGCTGGCATAGGTCCTTTAAAATTATATTGATTTGAGACGCGCTGGTATAGGTCTTTTTAAATTATATTGATTCAAGACCTATACCAGCATTTTTTAGAATGTTGGAATAGGTCCTACCAATGCCAGCGCTTTCAAAAGTGCTGGTATAGGCCTTTTGAAAGCGTTGGTATAGGTTATATTCACATTTTCGTAAAGGTTGTCTCAACACAAGTAAAAACACCAGAACAGGGTCTGAAAAGTGCCGAGACCTATCTCGGCGCTTTTGAAAAGTGCTAGTACAGGTCCGGCAACCCTATCCCGACATTTAAACTACGGCGGTTTGAAGCGCTGGGAAAAAAAACGCCGGTATAGGAATTTTGACCCTATCCCATTGCTTTCTGGGGCTATCCCAGCGGTTTTCAAAATGTTGGGATAGCCCAGTTTTTTTGTTGTGATTATTGGTGTGAGGAGCAAAGCTACAGTACAGGAAATTAAAATTAATTTTTTTATATGTTACCGACAGAGTAATTTATATATTTGCATCCATGCTTCGGTTAATTTGTGTTTGCTGGTGTGTTTGGTTGCTAAGAAAAAGATGGAAAAAATAAAGATTTTTAGTGCTTATTCATTTTATTTATTTGTACTTTTTTTTTTAATTATTTGCAATTTCCTTCCGTCTTTTCTTTAATGCATTGAGTTTTAATCTAATATTAATCAGTACTTATATCATACTAGTATGTAGCCTGTGCTATCACACAGGAATGGATATATTATTAAAAATGAATTTATTCATGTTTAAAAGGCTCAGTTAGTCTAAATTCATATTATTAACCAAAAAATTTCATTAACAAAACTTAGTAGTATATATATATTTTATATTAATAAACTCGTATATATTGTAACTTGGTATTACCGCATGGGAATTGTTAATTATAGTGATACTATTGGTTAATTTCTTTTTTGTCTTTTTGGGTTTATCACAAGGAGGATAGAATTAAATAAAACAATAAAAATATATATTGCATTTTATTATTTAAGTGATGCTATTGGACCTTTTTAAAGCAAACTTAATGTAAAACTTAAAGCAATGGGAAACAAACTGTTTTCCCTAATTTAATTTTTTCAATCCTCATAAATATTTAGATTCATGATTTTTTTAAATTTGTGCTTTCATCAAGCCACTAAACCGCATGATGAAAAAGACACAAGAATAATAATGAAGTCTAGACTGTCATCAATCAAATACAATTAGTTCATATTAATCTTCTCCAAAAATTGCTAAATCCATCAACTCCTTTGGCTTTGGAACTGAACAATGTAGTCAGTGAACCATCCAAAACCCCATGAACCATGGTTACCCCTTCCCTTTTTCTTGCCAGTAAACTCAAAGCAAAGTCTCTAGCAAATGCAAATCTCTAGCTATATCTTATGCCCTTCCTGCTGGAACCCGATATACCGTCCGAAAATCAATGTTACCATCAGTAGGAGTACAAAGGTAGTCATCATAAGCATATTCAAAAGGATTTTGAAGTGAAACTTCAATTAAAATATCATAAACTGATTATCATAATATAAAACATTATATAGAGATTCTATATTAATTTGAAGAAGGTAATAAGACTTATATCAAAACAATGACTTTTCTATCACTAAGACCCTTTCCCATCTTTATTGTAGCAGTTGCTGCTACATCAGATAAAATCCCTACCTGAAGCAAACATTTTCTCACATTCACCACACAATTTCAAAACCAAAAAGTCCAGCAAGTAGCAACTAAGAACTTTAGAAATTATGTGTTTAACCAATAAAATGAGTAGGGATTTTTTTAGTTGAGGATTGGAAAAAGGGGCAACTATGGCTACCAAAACTTTTGGAATAAAACCTGAACATAATTAAATCAACGAGTTTAGCATAAAACTCCTAAAAACCAAAGAAAATAATACTATTGATAATTCGATTCTAACTCTTTATTTAATATCATGGTGTTACCAGATGTGGTTGGTGTATTGGAATCTATTGGAGTCATTGAAATATTCACCTCCAACACACAACAAGTTTTTACACAGTTGCATCATCAAATCTTGTACTTTGTAAAATTACAAAATCCATTACTAAATCTCCTTCATATCATGTTCTATTTTTTATGCATTCTATTAGAGGTAGAAAGAGACTCTCCAAATTTTGTCATAAGCAAAAGAATTGTTAGTGTATTGTGCTGTAAGATAGATTGGTAAACAACCTATTGGGAAGATTTCTATGACAACTACTTGGGCATCACCATAACCAATGACCCTATGGAACAATAATGGAGAATTAGGAATCAATAATCATAACAATTCATTTTGCAAGGAAAATAAAAAGGATTTTTTTTTTCTTGTTTGTTTGCTAATAATACTTACTGTAACAGCATCTATTTCATTCCCTCTAATTTCTCCAATCATGAATATGGCTAAATTAAGTTTCTCAGCACAATCTATCAAACACTAAAGAAACAATAAAGAAAAAAAGAAAAAATGTAAATAATAAATTTAACTTTGTATTAAAAGCTTAATTCAAATGATAGTCTAACCATCAACATTGTGATAGATCCCACTGAAATATGTGAACATCCAATCCAGTTGAACATTGAGAGAGCTTCTAGTAGCTAGCAATGAAATATTCTTTTTTGCAAGAAATATGTCAGTTATATTTGTTGTTTATGCAATAAAATTTATATTTTAGGCATATTCTAGGCATTTTTGTTGATAGATCAATTAGGTATTTGTCAGTTATATTATAGGCATGTAGTTTATACAATACAATTAAATTTTAGTAATGGCATATTACAAACCTTAATGAAACTAACAACACCTTAAATCTGCAAGGTTTAAAATGGTCTAAAGGAATGTATATGACATTGATAGAGTTACTGGTTAATAAGAAAAAGCATTCGCTGATAGCTTAAAAGAACTTTAATCTACTTATAAGTAAAGTATAAGATCTTTTATATACTTAGCAGTGATCAGCAGAATCACTTACACACCTGCTAGGGAAGCCCTCAATTGGATGTGGATGCCAAAGATTGATGTACTAATCTAAATAGATAAAAATTACATAGAATGTTGTTAACAATTGTATTTGCCAATTAGTTGTAATTAATAGAACTGTTTAAGAACACTGGTAACAAACACGCATATCAAAATGAACAACACATATTCATTACAGAACAAACAACATCAAAACTAAATTGCTGAGAACAGAAACTTAAATATCAACACAATGTTCAATATTATACTGATTTGATCCCAACAACATCTTTAAGATTAGTTACATATAATTGTTTTTAATTCCGTTCATTTACAGTGAAGACCCAAAACTGTAACCAATCTTTTTGTAATTTCCATAATCTATAAAAATGTCTAAGTCCAGTGAGGGAATGGACGGTGGTCTATATCTGCGTCGTAAGGTGTTTTTTTTTTTTTTTTCCCCTCCTGTATTGCAAGCCTTTGCTATGTATTTCAAGCTGTTAGTTTTCTTTTTATTGAAAGAACTATAAAACAAAACGATGTTTTAACATTGTGAAACAGTATAATTTACCATTTTTTAATACAAGCCTATGCACCATAGAACTATGTTAACCACAATATCAAATTACAATAGTTACAATACAACTTAAGAGATGAATGCAATAGAAAGTAAAGTACATCAAATCAAGATTAAAGCATAATTTTAATAGTTATAGTAGAAATATCAGCTACAAATCAAGAATATAATCAAGAATATATATGTACATCTCAAAGTGGCTAGGATCAAAACATGTGCATATCTCTAATTTAAGCTTCTATTAAGGTTATCTCAATTGGTAACACTGTGGAAAAAAATATATAGTGTCTTCCAAACTTAAGACTGTCACCATTCATCTCTTAAGAAAAAGGAAAAGAAAGGCATGATTGTGTTTCTTTTTCTCTATTTTAAAAACATCATTGGCAAATACCCAAAACCAATTAACCCAAATACTCTAAACAAAAGAAAACCAAATGTGACACAAATATCCTAAACAAAGCAGTGATAAATCTACAATAGCACATGAGAATAAAAATATAATTGAAAACACAAAACATGGCAGATTTATTTGAAGTAAACAGCAAGAAATCTGAATGTCTAATAAAACCAAATTGAAGTTTAATAACACTAAAATAATTCTATGTCCTATTTCATACAGCAGCAGCCCTAACATAATAAGAAAACCCAGAGATTATAATAATTTATAAAAAGGGAAAACCAATGTAAATGAAGACAACAATAACACTATATATCAAACCAAAAAAAACCCAGAATTGAAATCAAATAGAAGAATCCCAGGAAACCAAAAATCCAATAAAGATTGCATAACCAAAAAAAGGGAAAAAGAAAATCCAAACCAATGTAAAATGAAGATGAGAAAAACACTATATATCAACTAAAACAAACCCAGAATTGAAACCAAATAGAAAAATATCAAGAAACCAAAAATCCAATAAAAATTGCATAACCAAAAAAAGGGAAAAAGAAAATCCAAACCAATGTAAAATGAAGATGAGAAAAACACTATATATCAACTAAAACAAACCCAGAATTGAAACCAAATAGAAAAATATCAAGAAACCAAAAATCCAATAAAAATTGCATACAGGAAAAAGGGAAAAAGAAAATCTAATAACAGAAATTTCATGATTCTTCTTTGCCATAGCTTTGACAACAAAGGAAGAAGAAGAAAACGGGGAAATCTGCAAAGAAAAAAAAAAACAAAAACTAAATTCAGAGCAACCTACAGCCACAAACCAACAAAATTCCATGAACAATTGAAGCAGATAGAGAGAGCAATATATAGAAATTAAGGAGAGTCAAAAACATGTTTTAATTACCTCAAAATCACCCTCATAATTCACCACTATTTACATTAATACCACTCAAAGCACAAACAGTTACTGTAAAGTCAAACTCAAAACTCGAAAACTCATTGTATTGGGAGACTTGAAAGACAAGAACCCATCAACGACATCGTTGGAGGCACCCAAAGAAAGCGGCATCTATATCAGACCAGACTCGTTGGCTCTGGCACCAACATCGCGTGACCTGAAGAGTTGCTGTTGGAGCATGATGGTAGCAGCGGCAACTGCGGCGGAGGACTTAGTAGTGCCGGAAATCTGGTGGTTACGGAGCTTGGAAGCGAGGGTGGAAGAGTCATGGTCGAACTAGTAAGGAACATTGTTGTCAGGGTTAGACTGTGGCGTTTCGTCAGAGAGGTCTTTGGGCGTAAGGTCCCATGGGGTTTTGGGGTTGAGGTCAGGCTAAGAATGCAAAGGGATGGTAGAGAACATTTGCTCCAAGAAGTCACAGTGGGTGTTGTTGGGGTCGAAGTGTGAGTTCTGGAGTTGTTGAATCTGAGAGTTTTGGATCTGTGGGGAGTTGTATTTCTGCTTGTCTAATATTCAAGGAAGAGCAAAAGGTTTTATTTAGGCCAAAAAAAGAAAAAGAAAAAAAAGAGCACAATATTTAATTTAAAATGCAGATTTTTAGAAGGGGAGGTGAACCTAGCGTTTTATTCAGGAAAAAAAAAGGAGAGGAGGACAACATTTTTTTAATGAGAGTGGGTGGTGGATAATTATAACATGGTAAAGATGGAGCAAAATTGGACTCCAATTTTAGATTTGAATTGAATAATTAGAAGGATAAATCTAAACACATGGCACAAAATTAGAACTCTAATTAGGAATTCTAATTTGAGTTTCTCTCTGCTTCACATATTATTATATATATAGATGAGATTGGGTTTTCAAGTAGCCGCCATTGTAGCTTGAGTTTGCTATAGTGATGGAGTAATTTAAAAAAAAAAAAATATATATATATATATATTATGGACAATTTATTTTGAACTTATGTTATTCTCTCTTTAATTTTCTAAGTTCACTTTTTCTTTTACATTTCTTGATTGTGGGTTAAGGTATCACAGAATGAATCTGTTTGGAGTTCTAAAGCAGGACCACGAAACACGTTGTAACACCACTTATATCAATACTAACACTTTACCTTTTTGGTTTCTAAAAAAAAAAAAAAAAAAGCTTTACCTTTTCATTCATAAGTGTTTCCTTAAATCCACATGAAGATACGCCCTACGCAACAATAATAGTACTGAAATTTACAATTCCTCCATCATCTGCATAGTTACCATTAATCCTAATCTTATTTTAGTCACATACATTAAATTAACAAATTAGACAGAAGTACTAATAAGGGTCATTCTACAGTACCCACCTCTTTTTTCAGGGGGTACGGTACCCACCCAAATCCCAGCCGTACGTTTTAAAATTTTCAATCCTGACCATTTATTTAAATTATTAGGAAAACTTGTTACCAGTAGAATAGGTAGTGTATAAAATGAAAAAGAAGACCAAAAGAAAAAGAAACAAAGAATGAGAGAGTGACTTGGCAAGCTCTGTGTCACTGCCACTGCCGCCTCCACCTCCGCCTCCACCACCACCGTTGTAGCCGCCGCGCACCATCCGTCAACGCCAGATCATCCGCTACTGCAATCGGTGAGAATTTTTGTGGGAGAAGCTGTTTATATATATATTTGATTTGGTTATTACTTTTAGGTTAGATTTGATTTAGGTATTTTAGTATTGAGAAGATAGATCTTGTGTAAGAATTGTTTTCTTTTTCTTCCTAATTTTGGATTAATTTGTTTGGGTATTTCAACTTGATTTGGTTTGGGTATTTTGGGCTATATGATTGCTAGTTATTTGTGATTTAGGGGCAAAGATCCAAGCTCGGAAATTATATCAACCAAAACAGGATGTCCCCCAAAGTCTTCTCAAATTAATAAGTAAAATTAAAACAAAATTAACATAATGTATGATTAAGAATACAAAAATATTGACCATTTGAAACTTTTTTCATGCATGATTAAGCATTTTGTGATGTCATCTTTTCCCCTTACCATGATAATCATGCCTAGGAGGGTTGAATTTGCCTACTTTGGATGGTGTGTTTGTGTTGTTATTGTGGTATGTAATGCAGAGTTCTACCATGTTAGCTGCTGGTTTAGAGTCTTCGGGGCTCCTACTGTTTACTTATCTTACTTTGAATAAAATTCTTTATTGTATTATCCCAAAAAAATATCTTTATTGATTCATAAAATAATAATAATAATAATAATTATTATTATTATTATTATTATTATTCAAGTTTTAAGTATTGGTCATTTGGAAGTTTTGGATAATTTATAATTATTTTAATGGCACAGTTCATTGAGTTATTTAAATGTGAAAATGTGCATGCTTGAAAGTCATCAACTTCACAATGTGGCAAATGCCACTTAGTCAACACTCTGCCTTCATAATCAAGGTTTCTTTGATTGTGTTCTTCATTGAAGGGAAGCATTTTGTGTATTCCATCGATTTCAGGTTTTACTTCTATTACAACATATTTTGTTTTGTCATTTTATTACTAGTAATAATAGTATTGTGCATGAAATTGTTAGGATGTAAGAGATCTAGCACAAGGTAAGCTTGGAGAAAGATTAGATTGCATTACATGTTCGTGTCCTTTATAATTTATGGGTGTCACCCTTAGTTTCTCAACTTTTTTAGGTAGTTATGAATGTTTATAAGGTTTCATAGTTGCTCTAGTTTGCTTCTTAGAGGAGCTGCCACATTGTAGTTCTAATAGAGAATAATACTCTCCATCTCAACCCAGAGAAATTAAATCATTATGTGACCCTTGTTCATAGACAGATTAGAGCCCTTGATTAGAGGGTTTATTTGACATTGGAAATAAGGATTTTCTGTATTTGTTCGTATATGTACTCTAATTATGTTTACAGAGCATATTTCCATCTGTTGGCTTTATTTTTTTGTATTATTGTAAGCTTTGTTTTCTGCACTTTTGGAATTGCACTGGATAAAGAAAAATGACATCTATAATTGGTGGAATTTAGTACCATGTTTACTTAAAAGCAACCATGTGCAAGCATGTCCATATGTGTAAAAATTGAATCCCAAGACTACCAACTCCACATAATGTTTTCACTGGATGTTAGTCATAATCCAGTTCAACCCCCAAAGATTGAAATAAATTGATGCCCATTGTTAATTTAGTTGAAGTTAAGGTTTTTACTACTTTAGATATTTCCTTTCATAATTTGAATTGCTTTTATATACAAGATATGGTTAGATATGCCAACAACCAGCTGTAAAATATGGTTAAAAGTGTGAAATTTTTTATCACTGTGTTGTCCAAGATGTACTTCCTCCTTTAATGGATCTTGTAAATCATGGAAACTCTAGTTGTGGAGCCCAAAGCAATTGATTATGCAAAGAACCAAATGCCAAATGTGTCGATAGAGTCACTGTGTATGTTTATGTTGCGCAAAGTGATATGATTATTCTTGGAAGCTATTAGGGAACATTTGATGTAATTTATGGATGGGTTTATTAAATAAGTTAAAATTTTTGCTTATTATGTTGTGTATTGCTTCTATAAATGAGTCCAAACACTTATAACATCTAGAATGCATATGCACATACAATTGAAGTCCATGTAACAAGATCAAGCTCTAAAAAGAGCTGAAACACTGATATGCACCCACAATCATTTACATTATTACTCAACTTTCAGATGGTAAGAAACCTCTCAAAGGTTAATTATATCCCTTTTTTTAGCATGTTGTTCTTTACTTGATTTTTTTTATAATAAACTTATTACATATGATTTTGAACTTGATATTGTCAATTTGAGCTAGATAAGCTAAATTTCTTGAGTAATTGTAGTTATTTAAATAATAACTAAATATCTAAAGCTCTATGCAAAGAGATATGCTCTTACGAACATCCCTTTTTTTCTTTTTTCTTTTTTTATCTTTTTTTTTTTTAAAGCACTAATAGTTATACCATTTAAATGCAGATATTTCAGTTGCCATTGGAGTTGCAAAATGGACTATAAGAAATTCCTACTAGTTAGAAGTTGCCCTCTTGAGAATTTAAAAATGAAATCCAGACATGCAGATGCTTTTGGTTGTCTCTTTTTCAATTGTTACCATGATGGTATTTAGATATAGATGTGAATGAAACACATTGTAGCGGATATTTTTTTTTAAATGAATTTTCCCTTTTTAAATGGATTTCTTTATAGTTTTTTTGCTTCTTTGAGATACTTTACAACAAGAGACCTGTTTGTAGTACATGAAAGGGAGTTACATATCAAATCAAGTTATAGATATTATGAGATAAAAATTTTCATTTATAGCTCCAAGTGCAAGTAGTTGGTCTGATTTCTTTGGATCATCTATGGTATATACAAACAAAACTCGTGAATTCTTTATCTTTTCATATGTGAATATGGAAAAGTGATTTCTTAGTATACAAATTGCATCATATACAAATGGATAATCTAGGGTGAACATAAAAAGATACCAGCAAGGGTTATGTTTTAAAGTGTTAATTATTTTTAAAAATTATATTAATGGTAAGGGATCAACGCAAAGGCTCAAACCAGGGTATCCTGGTTAAAACACGCTTGTTTTACCACTAAGTTATTGCTTCTAAGATGTTTAAAAATACATATACATGCAGATAATCCTATGCAAGAATGTTAATTATCTTAGGCTTACCACTAAGTGAAGACATAAAGATCTCACAATTAAATTTGAATTAATATTTTATTAAGCACCAATCAAAATTAACTTAGGATAATCTTATGCATGAATGTACATCATAAATCTAGGATTCATGTTTGCAAGGAGGTCACACTTTGCAATTTTCAACCATCTTTTCTTTATTTATGTCAATGTGATCTATTTCACATGTTCAACCTTAATAATAGAAAATAAGTGGTTACATGGTTGTTTTAATCATTTTTTAGGTTTTAGGGTCATGTCGGTCATTTTTTGGGTTTTAGGGCCATTTCGGTCATTTTTAAGATTCTAAGGGTATTTAGGCCATTTTTTAGGCTTCAAATGCATTATAGTTGTTTTTTAGGTTCTAAGGGTATTTCAATCACTTTTTGGTTATAAGGTCATTTTAGTCGTTTTTTAGATTTCAGGGTCATTTCAATCATTTTTGTAGGTTCTAAGGGTATTTTAGTCATTTTAAAGGTTCTATGGGTATTTCTGTCATTTTTACGTTTATTGTGGTCATTTTTTAGATTCTAAGGGCATTTCAGTCACTTTTTAGGTTATAAAGTCATTTCGGTCATTTTTTAGGTTTTAAGGTCATTTAGGTTATTTTTTTAGGTTCTATGGGTTTCTTTTTTTCCTTTTGTTTTTCCGTTTGGACTTCGGAGACTGGAGTATTCTGTTAGGCTGCTGGGTTTTTTTTTTTTTTTTTTTTTTTTTTTTTTTTTTTTTTGGTTTTTTGGAAAATTAACCTACTTAGATTATTTATTTATTTATTTTTTACAAGTGGGCTAGCCGGCTGGGTTACAATTTTAGAGGAGCTTAAGCTTTTTGTAAGGGGCTAAGTCTTTTTATTTTTTTTGAAAATTAACCTACTTAAATTTTATTTATTTATTTTTTTACATGTGGGCTCGCTGGGGTTACAATTTTAGAGGGGTCCAAGTCTTTTCTTTTTTAAAAAATTAACCTACATATGGGTGGGCCATTTGGGTTACAATTTCAAAAGGGGCTCAAGCTTTTTGTAAGGGCCCAAATCTTTTTTTTTATTTTTAAATTAACATACTTAAATTTTTTTTTCCACACGTGGGCTGGCCGGCTGGGTTACAATTTCAAAGGGGGCCTAAGCTTTTTGTAAAGGGGGCCCAAGTCTTTTTTTTTTTTTTTTGAAAATTAACCTACTTAAAAAAAATATATATTGGGCCAAAGGGGCTGGGGCCCACCTGTGTCTATCCCTAGCCCAGCAAAACCAAAAGGAAAAAAAAAAAAAAAAAACAAGATTAATAACAATTCAGCAATACAAAAGCCAATCAACAAAAACCCCAGATGGAAAACTAAAGAATAAGGATGAGCTATACTGAGATTTTTAGTGACGAGAAATGATGGAGACTTCGAACAAAAGGACAGAGAAAGAGAGGAAAATCGGTGATTGTTATCACCAACATAGAAGGAAAGAAGATTTGGGATGATCAAGGTTTTTCTTGGGCGTAGGATCTTGTGGGCTTTTCAGCTTATGGACCAAAAATTGAAAATTAAAAAAAAAAAAAAAATTGCAGGCATGAAGGATTTGAACCAGAGTTGCTCAGCAAAAAATATACCGACTTGCCACCATGCTAATTCGAACAAAGTATAGAGATGAAAATTGACATTTTAATAGCCAATTATGTTCAAATTACACATTCCAATATTTTATAGGACCAAATACCAAATGACTTTAGAATGATGAGTTTGTATAAATTTTGCGAAACCCAGAGAGAGAGAGAGAGAGAGAGAGAGAGAGAGAGAGAGAGAGATAAGTGCTTTGTGGCACCGATAAGTTTTCAACAACGAAAACATTTCATTGCTATTAGGGCTCTCTCAGACTTAGCTAGTGAAGGCTCTGCTGACTCAAATGAAGCTCACACTTATCATTGTGGTCGATAAGCTAAACTCTTAATGACAAAATTATTTTGATAATTTTTTAAAAAAGGACTGGGTTGTTCGTTTTTGGTAAAATCGGACAATTGTGCTTAATTGTTTTTAACTTTTCTATTGGTAATTTTTGTTATTGTGGAAAATTTTTGGGATGTTTATTTTGTTTTAGATGGGTCTAAATATAATAATAATTTTATGAAAAAAAACTACATAGATGCTTTAGTTGGGGTGGTTATACTCGTGTCAGACACAGTCATTTAACACTTCGCACACATGGATCTAATGAAAGAAGCACAAGATCAAAGGTGACTGGGATGAACTGGCCAAGAACCTTCCGATGCTTACGTTAGTTTTCTCTCTTGAAATTAGGAATTTCAACTCTATAAGTGGTGAAAAACTTACTTTGATTTCATTTGGCTGAGTCCTTTTATAGTGAGTTTTGGAGTGGTTACTTGTTTAATAATTTCCTCAACGTGGATGGAAGTTAGAAGGTTCAGACTTAATTTCTACAACTACCATCAGAAGTTAAGAACTTAGTGAAAAGTTAGAGCAATGTATAAGAATTTTGCTCCTACTTCAAAATAGTAGAATGTGGTCTAAATCATAAGCTTTTGGATATAGATTTACTCCAAAAATTTCTAAGTGTTTGGCGGTCGTCTAGGTGACTCAATGCTGAACGACCTTCTTGCACTTGGATGACCTTTCTGTTCTTGAACAACACTATGGACGAATTGGAGATAGTCTAATTTTTGGTTCACCATCATATATAAATAATAAAAATATAAACATCAAGAAAATTACCTCAACTATGTTATTTTATAGGGAGGTATGCCCCTGAATGTAATGGAAGCTACCAAGGGAGATACGTAGGAAGTTAATTGGTATATTCAAATATTTGTGGAAAAAACCAAGATAATTCCAGCTGATTTTTTTTTTTTTTTTGTGAAGAAGAGTAATTATTATGGTTGGGCTAATTTCATGGGATGCTTTTTTTTTTTTTTTTTTTTTTGGTTTTCAATTTTAGATCTAAATTTTTTAATAACTTTAAAAAAATTACTATTGTCATGAGCGGTTATTAGTAAGTAAAAAAGTTACCTCAGTGATAAGCCTAAATGTAAAATTATGGTCAGATGTGATATTGGTAGTGCTTATTGTGATGATTGAACTGTCAATTGTAAGGAAAAAAATAGGGTACCATTGAATGTGACAAAAGTACGGTCAGAGTAATGTGGGTATTGCCCAATGTAATAATAAAAAAATCCTGAATGTGACAAAAATAGAGATAGATGCGATGTTGGTACTACTTAATAAAACAATGAAACCATCAAATGTGAGAAAAAAAGTAAGGAAACCACCAAATGTGAGAAAAAAACGTTCACATGTGATTTTGAAACTGCACAATGTGAGGATAAAACCATCAAATGTGAGAAAAAAAAAAGGTAAGGGAACCATCAAATGTGAGAAAAGAACTGTCATATGTGATATTGGAACTGCACAATGTGAAGTTGGAACCATCAAATGTGAGAAAAAAAATAAGGGAACCACCAAATGTGATAAAAAAACTGTCACATATGACAAAAGAACTGTCACATGTAACAAAAAAAGAACAGATGCGATGTTGGTACTGCTTAATATAACAATGGAACCATCAAATTTGAGAAAAAAAATAAAGGAACTACCATATGTGACAAAAGAATTGTCAAATGTGATATTCGAATTACCCAATGTGAGGATGTAACCGTCAAATGTGAGAAAAAAGTAAGGGAACCACCCAACGTGAGAAAAGAACTATTACATGTAATGTTGGAACTGCACAGTATGAGAATGAAATCGTCAAATATGAGAAACAAATAAGGGAACCATATAATGTGACAAAAGAACTGACATATGTGATGTTAGAACTGCACAATGTGAAGATGAAATCGTCAAATGTGAGGAAAAAGTAAGGGAACTACCAAATGTGAGAAAAGAACTGTTATATGTGATGTTGGAACTACATAATATGAGAATGAAACCGTCAAATGTGAGAAAAAAAAAGTAAGGGAACCACCAAATGTGAGAAAAGAACTATCACATGTGATGTTGAAACTGCACAATGTGAGGATGAAACCGTCAAATGTGAGAAAAAAGTAAGTGAACTGCCAAATGTGAGAAAAGAACTGTTACATGTGATGTTAGAACTACACAATGTGTGGATGGAACCGTTAAGTGTGAGAAAAACAGTAAGAAAACCACCCAATGTGACAAAAGAACCGTCATATGTGATGTTGGAACCGCACAATGTGAGGATGGAACCATCAGATGTGAAAAAAGAAGAAGTAAAGGAACCACCAAATGTGAGAAAAGAACTATCACATGTGATATTGGAACTGCACAATGTGAGGATGGAACCGTCAAATGTGAGAAAAAAGTAAGGGAACCACCAAATGTGAGAAAAGAATTGTCACATGTGATGTTAGAACTGCATAATGTGAGAATGGAACCGTCAAATGTGAGAAAAAAGTAGCCTGGTGTAGCAGGTTACCTACTAGTGGGTACCATACCCCCTTTTTTGGGGGGGGGGGGGGGGGTATCATAGAATTACTCTACTAATAAAACTCATTTTTGAAACTTTAGGAACTAAAATTGCTCATTTGAAACATTGAATACTAAAAGGGCTTAACGTGGAAACTTTAGGAACACAATGTTTTTTTTTTTTTTTTTTAGAAAAAACAAATTATGACCTTACGCTATTTTATCTCTTTAATTTACTACCTTCACCTTTTTTTTTTTTGCTTTTACATTTCTTTATTATGGGTTTCAGTATCATGTAGTAAATCTGTCTGGAGTTATAAACCAAGACCACGGAACATGTTGTAACACCACTTGTATGAATAATATACAATCACTTTACCTCTTCACTCATAAGGGAGCGTTTGGTTCATTGTGATATGTCCTTAATGTGAAACATATTATAATGATGTGATATAAAGATTTTTTTTTTGTTTATTTTTCTTTTTCTAATATTACCATAATTTAAAATTACAAAATATATCACACTACCTTAATCTCATCATCTTCCTAAATAATGTAATGTTGTATTATTGTTTTGAGATTATTACATTAATGTAATATTATAGTGTAATGTAACATCGCGATGAATCAAATGCCCCCTAAGTGTTTTCTTAAATCTACTTGCCTATAATGACTACACATTAGTAATAGCAGTGAAATCTACAATTCTGCCGTTCTCTGCAAGGTTACCATTAATCTTAAACTTTTTTTAGTCACATACATAAAAAATAAAATAAAAAAACAAATTAAAAAATTTCACAAAAGTACCAATAAAGCTCATTTTGAAACTTTAAGGACTAAAATTGCTCATTTGAAACATTATATACTATCATACCAAAAGGGCTCAATGTGGAAACTTTAGAGACATAATGTTTCTTTTTTTTAGAAAAAAAAATTACGGACAGAGTGTATTCTAACCTTATGTTATTCTCCCTTTAATTTTCTAAATATTTTTCTTTTTCTTTTTCTTTTATGTTAATTGATTATAGGTTATGGTATCACGAATTGAATCTGTTTGGAGTTCTAAAGCAAGACCATGAAACATTGTAACACCACTTGTATGAATACTAACACTTTACCTTCCCATTCATAAGTATTTCCTTAAATCCACAGGACAATAATGCCTACACAACCGTACTAGTAGTGAAATTTACAATTTCGCTGCATGGTTACCATTAATCTTAAACTATTGTTAGTAACAATGTAACCTATAGAGACCAAAAAAAAAAGGAGTACCAATAGAGCATGTTTTTAAAATTTTTGGGCTAAAATAGCTCATTTGAAATATTAGATAGTAAAAGCAAGGTTTTGAAACCCGGACCGTTCATTGAACCATAAAAGAGAGAGGTTCAAGGTTTTTGAGGTCGAATCGAGGTTGAACTGGGGTTGAACCGTGATGATGTCATAATTAATTTAAAATTATTTAAAATATAAATAATTATATTAAATTAGTACAAAAATTAAAAAATAACTAAAATAGTGTAATTAAATATAGAGATCTATTATTTCTTTATAGAAACAAAGAGATCTATTTTTCAAATGTATTTTCTATATCATAATTCATAACTTTAAGAAATATTAAGCCTGAGTATTTTTTTACGTTGATTAGTTAAGTTTGTGATAATATCTAATAATATAATAATTAGAATAAAATATATAAATAATGGTATTTGTGTAATGCATGTCCGCAACGTGGCACTTATAAAATTATGAATCTATTAATTTTTTTTCTTTAAGAGAAATGACATATTCACAGTATTTTTACAACAAATTCTAAGTAACAATTTGTTACTGGTTGTTATTGTTGGAGTAAAAAAGTAATCTTAGTGATAAATTCAAATTTGAACTAATAACAATTAATCACCTATGATTTGTTGTGAGAATATGGTAAAAATATTGTGATTGTAAGATTTTTTTTTTTTTTAAGTGATGAACGGATGATATTTGTATTGCATTGCATGTCTACAACATGGCACACTAGGAATATAAAAATCAACTATTTTCTTTAAAATAAAAGCAAAACATAAAAAGTTAAAAACTTCAACCACTAGCAAAGCAAAACGTGGAAATTCCAATAAATTCTCCCACCTACCCCACCTACTACCTTGACCGCTTTTCTTTCTTTACTTTTGGCCGCTGAAGCAGTGAAGCCTTAATTCATTATTCAAGCTTTCTCCTTTTTGTTCTTCTGTGAGCTCTCTGTCTCTCCTTTGGTCTTCATCCTAGAGTAACCTACATCTGTTTGTTGGGTTTCTTCTCCACAATCAACAATTTGCTCTTTCATCAGTGGTCTCTTTGTGTTTGTGTTTGTGTTATCAATCAAAAAGAGTTCCTTCTCTTGATTATCAAAAAAAAAAAAAAAAAAAGCTCTCTGTCTCTCTCTACTGCAGATTTGAAGATTGTGAATCAATGAAGCTTAAGCGCCTCCAAAAATTATCAGATCTCCTTCTGATCTTTGTTTTTCTTCATGTTCTTTCATTTCTTTTTCATTTCTTCTAGATCTGATCATAACTTCATACCGGTGTACCCAAAATTCATCAGAAAAGTTGAAGCAGAAAGAAACCGTTCGAACCTTAAAAACCGGTCACGGTTCTCAGAACCGCACGGTCCGACCACGGTTCGCACGGCTTGCTGCCTTTTTCCCATAGAGCGATTCTTGAAGCTAAAAAAAACTGCAAAATTGAGCGGTTCAAGGTTTTCCCGATCGGACCATACGGTCCGGTCCGAGTTTCAAAACCTTGAGTAAAAGGGCTCAATGTGGACACTTTAAGGGCTACCTAAAAAAGAAAAAAAATTATGGACACAATGTATTTTGACCTTATGCTAATTCTAAATTTTCTTTTTCTTTTTCATTTCTTGGTAACGGGTTATGGAATCACAGAATAAATCAGTTTCTTGTTCTAAAGTAAGGCCATGAAACACTTTGTAACACCACTTAAGGGAATACTAGCACTTCATCTTTTCATTCATAAGTGTTTCCTTAAATCCACATTATGATAAGGATTATGCAACAATACTAGCAGTGAAATTTACAATTCCACCATTCTCCATGTGGTTACGAACATAATTTAGCTTAAACTTTTGTTGGTTACATACATAAAAAATTAATGAATTAGATATATAGAAGTACCAATAAAGCTCGTTTTTGTAAACTTTAGGAAATATATCGCTCATTTGAAACATTAGATACTGAAATAGATCAATGTGGAAACTTTAGGGACACAATGTGTTCTAACCTTATGCTATTCTCTCTCTAATTTACTACATTCTCTTTTGCTTTTTCTTTTACATTTCTTGACTATGGGTTATGGTATCACAGAGTGAATCCATTTGGAGTTCTAAAGTAAGACCATGGATCGCGTTGTAATAACACCACTTATGGAACACGTGGTAACACCACAGTGTTTCCTTAAATCCACATGAGGTTAAGGCCTATATGCAACACTAATAAAGCTTGATTTCTAACTTTAGGGACTAAAATTGCTCATTTGAAACATTAGATACTAAAAGGACTCAATATGGAAACTTTCTGGGACAAAATGTTATATATATACATATATCATGATGTGTTTTGTCCTTAGGCTATTCTCTCTTTAACTTTATATCTTTTATTTATTTATGGATCATGTTATCACACAATGAATTTGTTTTTGTTTGGGTGTTAGGGCATTTGTTTGTTCCAAATGAGGCAATTAAAATCCTGATGAAATTCGGGAAATATAAAACGTGATAATTTACCTATATTGTCAGATTGGATAAGTGGGTAAGAAAATAAGTACAACCTACATTTAATGCTTACCATAAAAATAACTGTTTTTATTTTTATTTATTTTTTATTTTATCTTTTGATTTAGAGATTTTCATTAGACGTGTTTAAAGGAAAATGAAATGACAAGCTATCTAACACTGATTCATGTGATTTAGATTTTAGATGGTAGAACTAATTTTGCATTTGTATGTGTTCTTCATTTGGAATCAATTTAACATATATATTTTTTGAAACTTTTGATATGTCCAAGTATGCAAAAAGATCATCAATGGCTTGGTTGCTCACAGCATTAGACCCATAAGAGTTTTAAGAGAGAAAGCATGAAATCCATAAACAATTGGTATGTATTATAAATGTTATTTTGAGCTACGATGAAGTTTTTATTTTGAGCTATTATAAATGTTAACCCATAAATGTTTTTTTTTCCCGCTCATTCAAAGTGTACGTGTTAATATATGTTACTATGATGAAGTATAATTTGATTTACTTTTGATGATGTTATATAAAAAAAGAAAAATACTTTTGAGATGCTATAAAAATACAACAAAATTATAAAATTCTTTAAATAAAAATCCCGCGCATTTGCATGGATTACAAGCTAGTATAGATAACTGTGGAACTAAAAACTACAGTCTCTAAGAGACATTTTAGGACTTGCTGGACCTTATTATAACATTTAAATTAAAATTTATCAAGAAAACAAATATTAATAAATAGACAAAAATACGGATTTCAGGGGCTTTTTGGTAATGGACGAGGACAACGAGTTTTTCTCCCAGCACTATTCCCTTCATGTCAATTATTGAGGAAGCCATTGTGCTTTTCAGATATTTAAATAATTAAATGCGTAGAGATGAATTCCTTCACAATTCTGTCATTCTTGCCAGTGATTTCTACTATCACTTGTTGTAGAGATAACACCTTGTGGAGACTCTGATTGAGTAGTTATTATAATACAAAAAAAGGCACCACTTAACTCAAAAGTTAGAGCTTAACCCAAAAGTTTGAGCTTATAAGTTATTGGCCCAACTATATTATATTAATTGCTTGAGATTTTACTCACATCTGCCTACCCAACACATACTAGGCCTTGATTCAACTACCCATGAACCGTGATGCATGTGTTGGGGTTTACTCTTTCATGCAGTATTCCTTGTTCATATGGGATAGATTTTACTTTAAGCCATGTGGCAATATATGTGGTGTTAGGTTCTAAAAATTTAGAATTAAATGTTTAGAGTCCTAATTTATTTATGTTGGCAAACTGAGAACAAAACATGTCTAGAGTATGTGTTAGACATTGCTCAAGGTGATTCAAGTCAAGTTTCAAGAAATTCAAGCTACAGGAAAAAGAATTGAAATTCAGTGAAGCTTGTCCAATCAAAAATTGCAGTAAATCGGTTTTTGCAAAATTTAAATCAAGCCCAAACCTGCAAAAACGTTTAGGGTTTTAGTCCAACATTCCTGAGTATACAAGGAAAACCCTAACTATGTTTTGAAGACTCTTGGGAGATTTGTGAGTGACTTTTGTGAAATCAGAGAGGTTTTGTACCTTTTAACTCCAAAAGTATCTACCAGAACAAGATCTACAATCAAGTGTTGGTGCAATCTAGTTACTGCTGCAACATCAATAAGTGGTAATATGAAATTTTTGAGTGGGATCTTAAAATCATAAGCACGGGAACTTGTATGCTGCAAATCCAAGAGAGAAAAGTCCGTGGATTCGGAGTTTGCACGTAGTCGTGTTAGTAAGTTACTACTGGAGATAACAATAGATTTAAGTTAAATCTTATTGTAAAAACTTCAATTCTTTGTTAGTGGATTTGTTTACCTTGAGGATAGTTAGGTCAAATCCTCTCTAGGTTTTTACTTTAAAATGGTTCGTTTTATTGGTTTTCCTAAGTGATCATATCTGTGTGTTATTTACTTTTCTGCTGTGCATAATATGATCTTTTACTGTTTAACCTAGATCTCATAATCAACCTAAGTAATCACTTGACTAATATATTAGGTTAAACAATCTATTTTAAGGAGGTCTAAACAAACAAACAAACATGTGGCATCCTAAGCATGGTTTTCAGACTCGAACCGGACCGTACGGTCCAACCTGGTTGACCGTGAACCTCTCATCAATCAGGTTCTTTAAACCTTAAGAACCGTTTTATGAGTAAAAAGCATGAAACCATTCAAACCGTGGTTGAATCGCTCGGGTTTGAAAACCGTCCACGGTTTTCATGGTTTAAATGAAAGCATTAAAAAAAATTTAAAAAATTGTTGAACCACCTTCTTCTTGTGTGTCTCTATACTACTCTTTGCATTCTTTCTCTTTTCGCTCTCAGATCTTCCATTTTGTGTCTCTCAATAAAGTTTGGATCATTTTTCTCAAATGATAGAGAAGAGAGGGCAAGATGAGATAGAGAAAATGAAAGAAGTTATCGACAAAAAAAAGAAAAAAAAAAGGGGGAAGAAGGAAGAAAAGAACAGAAATTCACAAGCATGGTGAAGGATGCTCAAGTGAAGAGAAGAATAGAAATTCGTAGGCATTGCATTTGAGGCTGCGTTTGGTTTGATGTAAATCGAATTCCGAGTGTAAAATGAATGTAAGGGAAACTGAATTCCCGTAAGGAAATTAAAATCCAGGCATTTGGGTGTGCAATGGAAAATAGTCTGGAAAACAATTCCTAGTGTTTGGTAACATTTTGAAAATGCTATTTTTCTACAAAATTTTCACATTTTCTTGGCCATTTTCTCAACTTCCAAATAAATTTTATATCAGAAAATCCACCACCACCCACACCACCACAAAAAAACAAAAAAAATCAAAGTTCAAATATTGAGAGATTGAGGGAAAGAGAGATCGGTCTTTAGTGGCGGCAACGAGATCGGTCTTGGGTGGTGATGACAGTGCATGGCCTGCGGTCGGTTGCCAAGATCGGAGCTCAACCTATCTCGTCGATGCATGGCTGGAGATCGGAGAGTTGGGCCTTGGGTGTTTGTGGATCGGTGATGAGGGAAGGGTGGTCCGGTGATGGCTAGCGATCGGTGATGAGGGAGAGGCACGGCCTAGACGGTGGTGCCGTTGATCTCAAGTTCAGGTGACCGGCCTCTCTCTTTTTAACGGTGGGCGACTTTGTCTCACTCTCCCTCTGTGTGACGGTGACCGACCTCTCTTTCTCTCTTGGTTTGGTGCTTTTTTTTTTTTTTTTTTGGGAAATGGTTTGAAGGTAAAATAGATCTGTAATCTATTTTACACTCCAGCCAGCCACATTTTACAGTCAACGGAACTGATTTTCCATTTGACCAGAATTTTCATGTGCAACCAAACACATGGCAGGGTGAAAAATGATTTCTTGAAATGCTTTTTAGGCGAAACAAACGCACCCTGAAACTTTCAAAGAAAGAAGTAAAGAGAAGTTTTGAACTATAAAATGCCAACTTTGAAGCACTTTGCGGGGAGGATGTGCTGCCAACACATTCTTGGAAGTTGAGCAATTTCATTTTATATTAATACTCTTTACTTTTCTTTATTAGCTTTATTGGTTTGTCCGCACACCAAAACAAGAGACTCCTGGGTTAGGAAAAAATATCCAAGGTATAATAATGGGTTAAAAATTTAAGACTATCATACTAAAAAAAAAGAACTCAATATTTATTTCTGTTTGTTTAAAATTTAAAATTTCTTGTTTATCTTGTGAAAGTTATGATATGAAAAATATATTTGTAAGACAAATTTTTATATTCATTTGGATTATTTTGGTCAAATTTTCAAATTTATTAATTTTATTAATTTATTTATATTTAAAATATTATTATATTAATTATGACGTCATCACGGTCTGATCTTGGTTTGACCTCAGTCTGACTTTAAAAACCTTGAACTTCTCCCTTTTACGGTTCTTTTAACGGTCAGAGTTTGAAAACCACGATCTTAAGTGGTATAACATAATTTTTTACTTTGGCAATTAATTAACCTCAACATTTTCATCCATCACTCAACAACAACTTTTTTGACACAATACTAAAAGATTAGAGAATAAATTAATACATTTAAAATATTAGGGACCAAATTAGTAAATTACCCTTGATTTTATTAGAGATTTTGCTGTTAGTTTGGAGTTCTTAGAAGTATTAGGCCTAGATTTGCTATTGGGGTTGCATATCCATGGGAAGATTTTGTTTTCTTGTGAAATTATATTTGTTAATGATGTTTGTAACTTTGTATCTCACTTGAAAATATATCAATTCAAATGGATATATCTTGGTGGTATATGATTGGTAGTTTGTAACGTTCATGTCATATATATATATATATATATATATAGTTTTTCGAATTATATGGGGAGATATTAGCATAATATCTTTGTATCATAGGGAGATATTAATAATTTTGATATAGCAATGCATTAGAAATACTTAAATGGGTTCCTTTGCTAAAAGATTTGGACTAATTTAACAATTGAGGCAAAAGTGAAGGAACTAAATTGAAGAACCTTTATAGTTAGGGGTGAGTGAAACTTGGATTCGAACTTGTCTTGTTAATTTGTTTATAAAAAGAAAGAAACATAAACATGTTTTTTCCCAAATTGAATCCAACCTGTTCATAGACAAATTAATTTACAACGCGCTTTGTGTGAGTTTGTTATTGAGAATATGGAGGTTATGTTCTTTAACTATGTTACAATAAACAAGCTGATAAACTCTCTACTAATCACCTGGGAAGTAATCAAATTTGGATGAGAAATAAAATTCAAAAGCAAACATAAAATTTAGGATATGGTTGAACAAATGATTCCAAACCTCAACTGCTAAGTAAAGAATAGCAGTAGACATCTGTACTCCGTACAAAAGAGATATGCATCACAACTTGAACAGAAAATAAAAGTGAGATTTCAGCTTTCATATAGAAAAGTAATAAGGAGCAAAGCTAAAGCAGAGAGTTTGTCGAGCAGTACAAAGAGACATGTCTAGCAAGTTGAAGAAAAAGTAAAAGCGATAAATCATGGATAGCAAAAATAGTCGATGGATTATGATACTTGTTATGGAGATAACACCTTAGCAAGACTTCAATTGATAAGTTAATTTTTTTTTTTAATGAAAATTGATAAATTAATATAACATATTGGGGCATCACTTAACCCAAAAGTTTAAGCTTATGAGTACAGATCCACCTATATTATATTAATAACACACTTTTATTATTATTATTCAATGTGAAACTATACACATATGTGTATTCCCAAAAATAAAAAAAAGGGTCAACGTTTGAAAACCATGATCTTAAGTGGTATAACGTAATTTTTTACTTTGGCAATTAATTAACCTCAACATTTTCGTCCATCACTTAACAACAACTATTTTGACACAATACTAAAAGATTAGAGAATAAATTAATAAATTTAAAATATTAGGGACTAAATTAGTAATTTACCCTTGATTTTATTAGAGATTTTGCTGTTAGTTTGGAGTTCTTAGAAGTATTAGACCTAGATTTGCTATTGGGGTTGCATATCCATGGGAAGATTTTGTTTTCTTGTGAAATTATATTTGTTAATGATGTTTGTAACTTTGTATCTCACTTGAAAATATATCAATTCAAATGGATATATCTTGGTGGTATATGATTGGTAGTTTGTAACGTTCATATCATATATATATATATATATATATATATATATATATATATATATATTGTTTTTCGAATTATATGGGGAGATATTAGCATAATATCTTTGTATCATAGGGGATATTAATAATTTTGATATAGCAATGCATTAGAAATACTTAAATGGGTTCCTTTGCTAAAAGATTTGGACTAATTTAACAATTGAGGCAAAAGTGAAGGAACTAAATTGAAGAGCCTTTATAGTTAGGGGTGAGTGAAACTTGGATTTGAACTTGTCTTGTTAATTTGTTTATAAAAAGAAACATAAACATGTTTTTTCCCAAATTGAATCCAACCTGTTCATAGACAAATTAATTTACAACGCGCTTTGTGTGAGTTTGTTATTGAGAATATGGAGGTTATGTTCTTTAACTATGTTACAATAAACAAGCTGATAAACTCTCTACTAATCACCTGGGAAGTAATCAAATTTGGATGAGAAATAAAATTCAAAAGCAAACATAAAATTTAGGATATGGTTGAACAAATGATTCCAAACCTCAACTGCTAAGTAAAGAATAGCAGTAGACATCTGTACTCCGTACAAAAGAGATATGCATCACAACTTGAACAGAAAATAAAAGTGAGATTTCAGCTTTCATATAGAAAAGTAATAAGGAGCAAAGCTAAAGCAGAGAGTTTGTCGAGCAGTACAAAGAGACATGTCTAGCAAGTTGAAGAAAAAGTAAAAGCGATAAATCATGGATAGCAAAAATAGTCGATGGATTATGATACTTGTTATGGAGATAACACCTTAGCAAGACTTCAATTGATAAGTTAATCTTTTTTTTTAATGAAAATTGATAAATTAATATAACATATTGGGGCATCACTTAACCCAAAAGTTTAAGCTTATGAGTACAGATCCACCTATATTATATTAATAACACACTTTTATTATTATTATTCAATGTGAAACTATACACATATGTGTATTCCCAAAAATAAAAAAAAGGGTCAACGTTTGAAAACCATGATCTTAAGTGGTATAACGTAATTTTTTACTTTGGCAATTAATTAACCTCAACATTTTCGTCCATCACTTAACAACAACTATTTTGACACAATACTAAAAGATTAGAGAATAAATTAATAAATTTAAAATATTAGGGACTAAATTAGTAATTTACCCTTGATTTTATTAGAGATTTTGCTGTTAGTTTGGAGTTCTTAGAAGTATTAGACCTAGATTTGCTATTGGGGTTGCATATCCATGGGAAGATTTTGTTTTCTTGTGAAATTATATTTGTTAATGATGTTTGTAACTTTGTATCTCACTTGAAAATATATCAATTCAAATGGATATATCTTGGTGGTATATGATTGGTAGTTTGTAACGTTCATATCATATATATATATATATATATATATATATTGTTTTTCGAATTATATGGGGAGATATTAGCATAATATCTTTGTATCATAGGGGATATTAATAATTTTGATATAGCAATGCATTAGAAATACTTAAATGGGTTCCTTTGCTAAAAGATTTGGACTAATTTAACAATTGAGGCAAAAGTGAAGGAACTAAATTGAAGAGCCTTTATAGTTAGGGGTGAGTGAAACTTGGATTTGAACTTGTCTTGTTAATTTGTTTATAAAAAGAAACATAAACATGTTTTTTCCCAAATTGAATCCAACCTGTTCATAGACAAATTAATTTACAACGCGCTTTGTGTGAGTTTGTTATTGAAAATATGGAGGTTATGTTCTTTAACTATGTTACAATAAACAAGCTGATAAACTCTCTACTAATCACCTGGGAAGTAATCAAATTTGGATGAGAAATAAAATTCAAAAGCAAACATAAAATTTAGGATATGGTTGAACAAATGATTCCAAACCTCAACTGCTAAGTAAAGAATAGCAGTAGACATCTGTACTCCGTACAAAAGAGATATGCATCACAACTTGAACAGAAAATAAAAGTGAGATTTCAGCTTTCATATAGAAAAGTAATAAGGAGCAAAGCTAAAGCAGAGAGTTTGTCGAGCAGTACAAAGAGACATGTCTAGCAAGTTGAAGAAAAAGTAAAAGCGATATATCATGGATAGCAAAAATAGTCGATGGATTATGATACTTGTTATGGAGATAACACCTTAGCAAGACTTCAATTGATAAGTTAATTTTTTTTTTTTAATGAAAATTGATAAATTAATATAACATATAGGGGCATCACTTAACCCAAAAGTTTAAGCTTATGAGTACAGATCCACCTATATTATATTAATAACACACTTTTATTATTATTCAATGTGAAACTATACACATATGTGTATTCAAAAAAAAAAAAAAAAAATTTAATAAACAAATTTGAATCAATTTACCTTGGTTTCAATTTTTTCACCTTTTTTTGTCATAATATATTTCCTTAAGTGAATTCTTTCTTTCTTTCTTTCTTTCTATATATATATATATATATATATATATATATGTATGTATGTATATATATTTGTATTTGTATGGTATATTTTAAAATACTATCATTTATCCCATTTTTGGTGTTCCACGTTATACTCAACCAATTGAGGTATGTCATGTGTATGATTTTTTCAATTTTAAACTTTGGTTATTTTATAAGAAAAATAAAAAAGAGTAAATGGCAAGTTGTGATTGGTATAGTATAAAATGGAACAAAGTCCTTTCAAAAAAAAAAAAAATGGAACAAAGTATTTGTATTAAGATATTTTGTTTGTACGCCTAATATATATATATATCTATACTTATATATATATATATATATATATTGGTAAGTTACACCAACCTCTCTTGAGTTTTCGTGAAATAACACTCTTTAAAAAAGATTAAAAAAATGACTCCCTCATCCTCGAAATTTTATAAATGTTACAAATAAGTCTATCCCCTCTTATATAGACACTTTCATCTAATGAATATTCCATTAGAGAAGTAACTATTTGAGTGGGGATGGACTTCTCTATTCCATTTATAAGAACCTCAAGGGTGTGAATGCTATTTCTTAAAATATTTGGAGATCATTCCGTGATAATTTAAGAGGAGTTGGTGTAATTTACCGTATTTCTTTTATAAGTTCTAGCTAACTGGTAACGGATGCAAAGGGCATTAATTATTACACACTCTTTGGTGTAAGTTGCTTGTACAAATCACCCATTGCATGTGTTAAATGTGGACATACTTAAAAATATGGATAAAATTATTGATATTGTGTATAGAGTGTATACAAACACTGTGTAAAAGTAATCCTGTGAGAGTAAAATCAAACTACAATATCTGAACAGAGCACTAATAGCACCTAAGACTCAAAGGAAAATAAAAATAAAACTCTCCCATGACAGCAGTAAATGAAACACTTTTTATTGGAACTGTCTTTTATGTTTATCTTGCATAAGGAGAGTTCAACATATATTAAATAGTCAAACAAAACAAGTTGCTTGGCCACACATTTTCCTTCTTGCCCTTGCAATTCCAAAAACATTCGTCTCTATCAATCCAGCCATGGATTCCTCTAACAATCAACAAAAAAATCTTGAAAAAACCTTGCCCTTTCAAAATGTTGTTGTTACCATTACGAACTTGATTGGACTTCTCGACAAAATCCCAAAAGTAATAGCCTCTCAATCTGATGAAACCACTGTCGTCCCCACCGCCACCACTACTACCACCAATGACGACGACAACAACGACAACAACAACAATAGCAGTCAAGAGCAAAGTATATGGACTAGGATTCGGGCTTTACTTAACAAAGATAACAGCGAAACAAGGAACCAGTCGGCAAGCAAATCGGAGGGAGATGGCGGCAGCAAGAGAGGAAAAGAAGATAGCAGTGACGTCTCTCAACTACAAGAGAAGTTACAAAACAATCTCAAACAAATTCAAGATTCCTTAACTCTACTTCAGAAGTTTGAAGAGAGCGAGCTTGCTGAACAACTAAAAACTCAGCTACGTGCCCTCGAAGACTTACTTAAGCCAGAAGAGAAGAAACCAACCCCTAGTACTAATGTTCCATCATTCAGTGACATCAACAACATCAACAAGGAACTTATGAAGTTAAAGTACCAGATTCCATCGATCCGCAAACAGCCCGTGACAAGGTCAAGGGCTCATTCACAGACAAGCAGCAGGTCTAATGAGGGCAGTTCAGTCCAGGTGTTGCATATGTTACGTGAGAGTGAAAGCTTCCTTCGTAGCTCATTTTACAATGAAATTGAAGAAATTTTTAGCGGCCTTAACAAAGAAAAGAGGTTCATTTTGTCATGCTTTGCTGTGCTCCCTGAACATGCGGTGGTGAAGAGGAGGCTTTTGACCTATTGGGCGCTCGGAGAGGGCCATTTTTTATACGATTCAAAATCGCCGGAGGAAATTGTTGATGGAATTCTTTTGGATTTTAATGAGATGGGCTTAATTCAGCCTGCTATAAATAAGCGAAAACAGGAAGTTAGAAGCTACAAAATGGATCCTCTTGTGCGTTCTGCTCTGATGAATATTTTCCAGAAAACTGAGTTGTTTACTTTTGATTCTAATGGGAACGTAATGGGGAATTGCCCAACAGCCAAGGGCAAGAAAGCATTTCTGGTAAAAGGTAAGGAAAAGGAAAAGGAAAAGCTTTCGGATAAGGCATTAGAGAAAAGTGAAGCTTCACAACAACAGGGAGAGCAGCAAAGTTGGTTAGATCCAGAAGAACTTGTTACATTATTCAATGTTAATGAGCTTTCTCCCGATACCAAGCTGAGTGATTTAGCGAAGAAGAAGAGTAAAGATGTAAAAGTGGTGGACTGGTTATCGAAGATGAAATCACTCCAAGTTCTTTATCTGGGAAGATGGCAGAAATCTGCTGGTTATCACATTGAGGTGAAGGACACTGCATTCTTAATAGGATTGAAGCGTATGGAAAAATTGAAGTTTCTTAGCCTTCAAGGGATCTCTAGAATCAATAAGCTTCCACCTTTCATAAGCATGCTCAAAAATTTGGTGGTCTTAGATCTGAAGGATTGTTACAATCTGGAGGTACTTTCAGAGGACATAAGCTCACTCACCAGTCTGAGGTACTTGGATATTTCTAACTGTTATCTTCTAGGTAACATGCCCAAGAAGCTATCCTCACTCTCAGAACTCGAAGTCCTTAAGGGGTTTATCATTGGTGATCCACGAAGGGGAAAATTGGGTACTTTAGAAGATTTGAAGGGATTGAAGAAGCTGAAGAAACTGACCATCATTGCAACTAGAAAGAACTTCCCTACACCAGAAGATCTAGGTGCTCTTCAAAAGCTTGAAGCACTTCGAAAGCTAACAATAGCATGGGGTGTACAGCCAAAAATTTCAGAAGAGCATGAAACATCGCTGTTTGGAAAAGATGCAGAATCATCGGAGCATCCGATCAATAAACTTCCAAATAAGTTGAAGAAACTGGATCTTCAGTGTTTCCCCTATTCTACACCGACGTGGCTGACACCCGATGATTTGCCAAATCTAGGGAAACTCTACATAAGAGGAGGCAACTTCACAACTTTGAAGAAAGGTAAGTGGAAAGTAGAGGCTTTACGTTTGAAGTACTTGAGGGAAATGAAGACGAATTGGAGAGAACTAAAAGAATTATTCCCAGATTTGGTTTACTTGGAGAGAGTTAAATGCCCGGGGATCACACTCTGCCCTTGCGACGAGAATGGAGTGTGGCAAAAATCCGAAAACATAAAATGCAGTTGCGACCAGTACCAGTAGTGTGGATTGATTATTGTTCCTTAATCACCAGGGAACTCTCATTACCAAAAAATATTAGTGTTCAATATGTCTTAGAAGCAATATTTTCCACAAGTTTTTCACATATTAATGACATGACTTGTTATGATTGGTATAAAAGTGGTGTTATTGGTAAATAAAGGTGAAGGAGATGTTACTACAATGACATCAAGACAAGTCAATCATTATGAAAAAAATTGTCTCGAGCAATACTCTTGTATGTTTTTGGCCCACATCATGTGATATCCGTGGATGTAAGCTATTATTGAATTACTTAAATCTATAATATTCTCTTATGTGCGTGATTATCTATTTTTCAAGTTTTTATTGTTCTTATTATTTATTTTGAGATCTTTCTCAAGCCATGATAGCTTCACAATCAATGGTGACATTTGAGCATCTGCTATTTATAACGCTAAAAGTTGAGGTTGCCCTAAATGACTATCTTTTTTTTTGGGGGCAATAACTAGATACAATCTTAGTAAATAATAAGATAGTCTACTTAGAATATTAAACTCTATCATCAAAATAAAGTGAATCATTATTTAAAATATTATTTTCTAAATTTTAAGAAATTTAAATTTTCGCTTCATTTATAACATAAAAAAAAAGTACTGTAAAAAATGTCTACTGCTCAAATCCCTCCTACCCCTTATTGTAACTATCAAATTATTCAAAAAGGAGAGAGAGAGAGAGCGAGAGAGAGAGAGAGAATCTAGTTACTTAACAAGTTCAATTATCTTTAGTGGGTGTTTGGGTTTGTTGATTGCTTATTGCTTATTAACTAAAAATTAGATAAAGTGTAATTGTTTGTACCTTGAAAAAAAAAATGAAACTCTTTAACAGACTCTGCATAAACAAATAAACTGGAAAGCTAAAAGAAAAGGGATGAAAAAAAAAAAAAAAAAACACTCTTAATGACATTCGAATGCAAGTATAGGGCTTTGTGTGAATCGTTGCTTAATTTATTTAAAGTAATAAATAGTTTCAAAATAACATATTAGTCGAATTCCTTAAAAAAGAAGAGTGAAATATAAGTGACACTTTAAAAGATAGAATTTCAAATGAGTATAAACCAGGGCAAATATTAGTTATCATTATCAACAAATATTACTAAGTGCTCAACCTAATTTTCAATTAGTGTCTTTTTAATTCATTGATTATTAAACCAGTAATTTTTTTTAAAGAGCTAATTCTTAAATAGTTGTATCAAATGAACCCTAAAAGATGAAATCTCTAATGTGTATAACCTAGAGAGATGGGTAAAAATATCTGAAAACTAAATGTTAGTATGGTGCCATTATGACCCGAGAAAATTTTAGTCACATTTGTGGATTCCTCAAAATGACTAATCACGTTACAATTAGGGCTATGCACAATTTATATAACTCAATACGACCTAGTAAATATCTATTGTGAGACTCGACACCCATTTACACAACACTCATCCAATCCATCCATGTAATTTGAGATATCACAATCTCCCAACTTAAATTCTTAACATTTTTGTAGTTCTCCTAAGCCAAATGATGTTATATGGTTATTTTTGTAATAGTTGTCATGACTCGAGCAAGTGCTAGCCACATATGCACTATATCCCTAAAAGACTAGTCAAGTCACAATTAGAATCCTCATATATAATCACATATATAGCCTACTTCAACTTAGTATATAAATGTTTAACGTGAGATTGAACACACACCTGCCCATCACACATTTATCCAATTCATTCCCATAATTTGGGGTAGCATAGCCATGTCAAGGAAAAAATATATTATGGGTAATTACACTCTCTTCCCTTGAGGTTTGGTGAAATTACACTCCACTCCAAACTTGAAAAGAAAAAATACTTTCTCCCCTTGACATCCAATTGAATTGGGCCTCCCTTTTCCAAGGTCCATGTCCTCCTTTATCTCTGTGGATTGGATCTTATTGTTGCATATTTTGGACCTCAACACATATCAAGGAAAAGAAATGTTATCATTAAGTCTAGATATCAAAATAAATGAATAAATAAAATATTAGAGAAAAGACAAAAAGAAAGTATATCAATCTAAGTCGACAAGTATAAAATACCTTGCCCACTTTCTTGTTCACCTTTTTTCCTTTTTATTTTGTGTTTGAGAAGATATTTCTAAACAATGGCATAATCATACTTATGATGAAATTATAAGGAATTTTTTTTATTTATTTATTAAAAACACATTAAGTATATATATATATATATATATATATATGTGTGTGTGTGTGTATAGTAGAAGTTATAGATGAGTTCCAAGATTAACTTAGTAACTAGCTAACTTACTTGTAAACTTCCTAGAGATGTTTCGAATGATGATTGATGAATTGGAGTCTTGTTCATATCTATAAGTATTGGTTATTGCTTGGAAAAAATTGTGATATAAATATTACATGCATTACTTTTGGGCTTAGTTAGATGTCAAGTTGCATTTGGATTTTTTAAATGATAAATAAACACAACTAGTGAGATTTAAACACATGGTGTCATTCTCCATTTTCTATTTTTTTTTTGTTTTTTGTTTTTTGTTTTTGTTTTTTTGTTTTTTTTTTTAATGTGTCACCTTCCAACTTGTTCTTACAAGGAGAAGAGATGCTTTTTTTTTTTTTTTTTGGAGAAAAAAAATACAAAACTCGCCTTTTAAGTTTAACCAAAATTTATTCCAGTCCTCCTACTTCATTTTTATTCAATTAAAGTCTACAAGTTTCAGACTTATTTAATTAAGTTCTCCCGCCATTCTCTATTAGCATTGAGCAGTTAGTAGCTCTCAAAACAATGTTGTTTTTAGAGAGAGGGAGAGAGATAAACTTATTTTTTCTGAAAAATTAAATGAAAAATATTGAAATTTTTTACCGAGAAAATCCAGCACATTTTCCCCTGCAATCTAGCAAACTTTCCTAGCAACCAAAAATTCCAACAGTAGAAACTAAAAAGGAAAAACCCATCACAATAGAAACACAGTTAAAAAACATAAATTTCCATTACTTAAATCAGAGAGTGCCAATTACAGAAGCACCGCCTAAGTAATAAACAATACCGAAAACGGCAAGGAAACCTAGCTAGTTCTGGTACAATTTTTTTCCGTTGCTCTCAGGGCTTGGGGTCCGTGCCTACAACCCCTCTTGTACAGTATTTTTTCTTAATTTCTTCCCTTGTCTCAAATTTGCTTTAAAATTTGGGCAAGGGTTTTATGAAACCTGGGTTGCATAAGTTTTTTGCAAACACCACTAGATGGCACACTAAAATATTAACAAGTGTCCTTGGTCATGTCAGAAGCACATGACCAATTAAATGAGTTTTCTAACCCAAACAAACCCTTCTCACATTACCAAGGACACTTGTTAATTTTTTAGTGTGCCACCTAATGGTGTTTGCAGGAACTTATGCAACCCAGGTTGCATAAAATCGCTACCCTTAAAATTTTCAATTTTGATTGTTTGGGTACAGATATTGGGGTCAACAACTTTAGAAATTTAGCACCAAATTGAAGTAAGACCATAATTGCAGTTCAATATGATGTCAAGTATCTTTCTTTTTCTTTTGGTCTAAGTCAAGTATCTTTCTAATTTTATGTTATGTGTTCTTCCAATTATACTCTTATTTTGCATAAGTGTCTTTACACATAAGTTCACAATTTAAAATTATATAATATTATCATCGTACACCCTTAGTGTGATTGTCACTCTACAAGTATAAGTACTTGTGGGGTGTGGGGGGTAAGGGCCGGGATTCAAGTCTCTAAGAGGGAGTTTCGCATGTATATATACTTGAATTAGATTAGAGTAAAATTTCTATCTTGTATAAAAAATTTATAAAATATTAAAAGCCAAGTTAGAATTCATTATGTTCCTTTATAATCTTGTGAATGTGTACAACCTGTTGTTTATTAGGGAAAAACATTCCATATGACAATCTTGTTTACTATTAAATTTATAAGCTTATTTGTTTAGCATATTTAAGAATTGTAAAAAACTGTTATTTTTAGCATTTATAGATAAGAGAGTTTTTAATGCACAATTAACTTAATACTATTTGGTTAGCATAATAGTTAATTATATGAAAAAATTGTTCTAAGAGTCTTATACCTCAATTGGTACCTTTCATTATTTTTAAATGAGATATCTAGGGTTCAAATCTTCTGCCCCCATTATAACTATTGCAATAGCAACAACAAAAAAAAAAAAAAAGCATTTAATCAAATAGTGGGTTTAACAAAATATTATTGAGATAAAGGGTTATCAAATAGTATAAATTTTGTTTCTATTATCCTATTATGTCATTTGGAAGGGAATCAATATGTTATCTAGCATTTAGATTCTTGAGAATATTAATGTTCTGGAATTTGAAAGTCTAAGAACCTATATTGATGCCCAAGTTTGGTTTGATAAGGTTTGTATGAATATGAAATTTTTATATTTGACTTACTCTAATAAATCATAGATGATTAAATTTTTATCTCCAAAATAACATTGTACGATATAAACTAAAAATATTTTATATGTTTCAATTATTCTGAAGATTACCAATAATATTTCTAGAAAATATTTAGTAGGTAAGATATTAAACATTTAGTGTAATATATATATATATATATATATATATATATATATATATATATATATGAGATGAGTTCAAGTTATACCTGGTGTAACTCTAAAGAGTTACACATTTTTTAAATCATTGGATTTAAGTAGATTTTACGGTAAAAAAAAGACACTCATTAATGTTTATATTCTGATTAGGATTTCATTTAATATCTCTTATTTATGACATTCTATTTCTCTCTCTTTCTCTTTCTCTTTCTCCTCAATAGCATATTATTAAATAAGCTAATTAAATTTAAAGTAAAACTCTATTACCTAAATTTCAATAGATTGAATTAATACCCAAAAAAAAAAAATATTGTTTATTTTGAATTATTTAAATATAGACTATATTTTTTTTTAAATTTTTTTACTTTTGACATAAAACTTGTAGTAAAACTTGTATATACATAAATCCCAAGCGTTGTTGGACTTCAATGAATTCCCTATCTTGTTTTTCCTTTGTTGTCAACATAGTAAAATAAAAACTCATTCATCACATGATCACCATGACCACTTTATGCACCAGTGTAGCACCACTCACACTTAGGATGATCATTTTGGTGTCCATCAATTTAGTACTCTTCTATATATCATGGGGTGGAGGAGAAAGAGAGAGAAAATTATTTTGGGTATAGAGATAGGTATGGAATGTCAAAAATAAATAATAATAAATGAGATCCTAATCAAAATATTAGCATTAATAAGTGTCTTTTTTGATCGTTGGATCTACTTAAATCTAATGGTTTAAAAAATGTGTAACTCTTATATATATATATATATATAGGTTGAGTTCAAGTTACACCTAGTGTAACTTTAAGTAATATTATATCACCCAACTTTTTTAATTAAATGTGAATTTTGATAAATCTATCGTTGGATTACATTATTTTTGGACAAAATTGGCTTTTGACCTTTTTGGGCAAAATAAAATTCTACGCCCTTTCTCAAACTAACTAGGGAAATGCCCATCTTTTGAAACTCGACTTTCTCAAAATCGAGTTAAGTCCTATAGTGACGTTTATAAGGACCTATAGTGACCTTTTTAAGGACCTATAGTGGCGTTTTTTAACTCAAACTCCATGAAATCGAGTTATAGGTAAAAAAATTGCATGTAACTCGACTTCATGGAGATCGAGTTACAAAACACTACTATAAGTCATTAAAACGTCACTATAGACTCCTTAAAACGCCACTATAAGGCTCCAGAAATTTTTTTTTTTTTTTTTAACTCGATTTTAAGAAAGTCAAGTTTCAAAAGAAGGGCATTTCCCTAATTAGTTTGGGAAAGGGGGTAGAATGCTATTTATTTTGCCCGAAAAGGGCAGAGGCCAATTTTGTCCCATTATTTTCGTATATTCTCTATGCTTATAAAATTTAAAGATGATCAAAGATCAATAACCATGTCATCAATCAATTGTTTAAATCCAAGTTTTTGTAGTTTAAAATAATACATAAAATATGAGTTTTGGATCGAATAGTAAATAACATCTGATTGGCATGAAAATTGGCATGCATGTTAAAAACATATAGAACATGTAATTCAATGATTGGATTTTCAAAATATGAATTCAATAACAAGTTATTGGGTGATGTAATATTGCTTAGAGTTACACCAAATGTAACTTAAACCCAATCTTATATATATAAGGAATGTTATATCACTTGATATTTCTTTATTAGATGCAAATTTTGACAAATCCACAGTTGAATTATATTGTCTTTGTATATTCTCCTTACTTTAAAATTTTCAAGATAATCAAATATCAATAACTAGGTTATCGATCAAATACCTAATGTGCAAGTTTTTGTAGTTTAAAATCAAGCATAAAGATGAGTTTATCAATAAAATAGTAAACATTGTTCGATTAATGTGAAATTTGGCATGTATATTAAGAATATAGAGAACATGTTATCCAATTGTTGAATTTTCAAATTATTTATCCAATAAAAAATTATTAGGTGATGTAATATTCTTCAAAGTTATACCCAGTATAACTTGAACTAATATGTGTGTGTGTGTGTTCAAGTTACACTTGATGTAACTCTAAGCAATGTTACACTACTCAATATTTTTTAATTGAATGCGAATTTTGACAAATCCACCGTTAGATTACATTATCTTCGTATATTCCCCATACTTGCAAAATTTCAAGGTGATCAAAGATTAATAGTTATTTCATCAATCAATTATTTAAATTTAAGTTTTTGTATTTTAAAATAATGTATAAAAGATGAGTTTATTGATCGAATAGTAAATAATATTCAATTAACATGAAAAATGGCATGAATGTTAAGAACATATAGAGCATGTAATTCAACGATGAGATTTTTAAAATATGAATTATACTATATGGCATCCAGATTTCTAGGGATATAATATATCTGAGAATCTAAGGCCTTGTTTGGTTGGTGAGTTATTGTTAACTTATCACTCATCACTCAAATCTCTTCACTCATCACTGTATCATTCATTTCTCATTGCTTAAAAATCCCAAAAACACTTCCACTTTGTTTGGCAACTAATAAACCCACTCCTGTTTTTTTACCTAAAAACCCACAAAAACGCACCTTTTTTTTGGGACCTACGGGTTGACCACTGTGCAGTGCACACAGAACGATTACCCGTGGAATGAACCTAAATTTATTTGCTTCGCACTTTCCTCCCTCAAGTCTCAACCACATTTCCCTTTCACACTTCAGGTCCGTTTGGATAGAACTTATTTTGCTGAAATTGAAAACTGAAAACTGAAAACACTGTAGTAAAATAATTTTAAAATGTGTAAATAGTGTTGTGGGACCCATTTTTAATGAAAAAGTTGCTGAAAAGTGAAATTTGTGAGTCTGTGAACAGTGCACAGGTGCAATGTTCACGCTGAAAAGTCAACAAAATCGGCTATTAAAAAAGAAAAAAGAAAAAAAAAAGTGAAAACGCAAAACGCAATGCAGGAAACGCGGATCCAAACCGCACATTCTTCTCTTAACACCCAAACCCGCCGACCATCGTTGACCTCAACTCCTCCATCCTCGCCCAACTGCGCCGCCGCCATGGGACCCACATCCGTCAGCTTCCCCCTTCATCATCCCTGGCAGAGCATTTTTCATGGTTGTTCAAACCTTAATTTTTGCATTTCATTGATTGTGGCTTTCCTCTTAAATTAAGTATTCTTGGTTCATTATGTTATTTGAGGTTGCTACCCCCTTGTTTGGATTGTTTTAAGGAGAGGGATGATTTTTATTTTTATTTTTTATTATTATTATTTTTTATTGCTACCCCCTTGTTCACAGATGTGGGGGGAAGGATCTTCGGTACCTGTGAAACTGAAAAGGGTTGGTCTTGAGAGATACCCAATCGGAGAATGGGAGTGGCGGAGCTGATATAGCAGACTGGCACGATGGAGCTGATAGAGCGATGAAGCTGCTGACGTGTCAAGGGCCGGCGCTGGAGCTTTAAGAGTCGGGAAGAGATTGTGATGTGTTTGAGATTGTTCAAAGTTGAGAGGTGTCGTGGGTTTGGGAGAGGAGAAGAGATTGTTCTGTTTTGAGAGGTGAGCTTTGTTGTTTAGGGCGCTGATGAGAGAGTGAAGAGGGTAGGTTGAGTTAAATGCATGTGACCGTTGGTTCAGGCGTGCGAACTGAGCAAGTGATGGGACAAGACACTGCCTTGGGGCCCACATGAGTTCAGCTATTTACAAGTTTGCCATGTAAACTCAGTTTTGGTGTTTTGGGCATTTCAGGGTAATTAACCCTAATTTTCAAATATTATAATTAGTAGGCCACGTTTTCAAACTATATTTTTTACTAGCATCTCAAGTCTAAGAGACTCGATTTAGGGTCTATAAATCGAGTCTTTGAGACTCGATTTCCATGGTTTGATCATGTTTGATGTGGCATTTTTTCCACATGACGACCATCTAAAAATCGAGTCTTAAAGACTCGATTTATAAATTTTGAAATTTTATAAAGCTTTTGCACTACTGCTCCCTACAAATGCTTGTTTATTGTTTAATCTTTTAAAATGGGTGAATGGTGACTAAAGTACCACGCTGAGACCCACAAGCAGACCCAGGCCTCTCTCGCTGCAACCCATGTTTCTATTTCTGTTTTTTTTTTTTTCTCTGATGAACACATATTTTCAGAGTAACTGAGGTCATTGAAGAACTCGAAGAAGTCGATGGAATCATTGCTGTTGTTGTTGTGGTTGTTGTTGTTGTTGTTGTTGTTGTTGTTGTTGTCGAAAATAATATCTTCTTTGTTGTTAAGGTGAGAAGGTGTAAAGGCCAAAATCTTTTCTTTTTATTGTAAAAGTAATATAGATGTAAATCGAGTATTAGAGACTCGATTTACAGGTGGACGCCATGTGGAAAATGTGCCAACTCAGACCCGATTAGAACATGAAAATCGACCCTCAAAGACTCGATTTATTGTCCAAAATCGAGCCTCTTAGCCTCAAGATGGTAGTAAAAAATATAGTTTGAAAACGTGGTCTACTAATTATAATTTTTGAAAATTAGGGTTAATTTCCCATTTTTGCCGGTGTTTTGAAAACAAGCTTTGGGAGTTTCCAAATTTGTTAACTGAGTTAACACCCTTGAAAATCAGCCAAACAAACATTATATATGTAGGGCCCATGGTTTTTGGGTTCAGAGTAACTGAGGTCGCTGAAGAACTCGAAGAAGTTGATGGAATCATTGCTGTTGTTGTTGTGGTTGTTGTTGTTGTCGAAAATAATATTTTCTTTGTTGTTAAGGTGAGAAGGTGTAAAGGCCAAAATTTTTTCTTTTTACTGTAAAAGTAATATAGATGTAAATCAAGTATTAAAGACTCGATTTATAGGTGGACGCCATGTGGAAAAAGTGCCAACTCAGACCCGATTAGAACATGAAAACCGACCCTCAAAGACTTGATTTATAGTCCAAAATCAAGCCTCTTAGCCTCAAGATGGTAGTAAAAAATATAGTTTGAAAACGTGGTCTACTAATTATAATTTTTGAAAATTAGGGTTAATTTCCCATTTTGGCCGGTGTTTTGAAAACAAGCTTTGGGAGTTTCTGAATTTGTTAACTGAGTTAACACCCTTGAAAATCAGCCAAACAAACATTATATATGTAGGGCCCATGGTTTTTGGGTTCAAAGTAACTGAGGTCGCTGAAGAACTCGAAGAAGTCGATGGAATCATTGCTATTGTTGTTGTGGTTATTGTTGTTGTCGAAAATAATATTTTCTTTGTTGTTAAGGTGAGAAGGTGTAAAGGCCAAAATCTTTTCTTTTTACTGTAAAAGTAATATAGATGTAAATCGAGTATTAGAGACTCGATTTTCAGGTGGACGCCATGTGGAAAAAGTGCCAACTCAGACCCGATTAGAACATGAAAACTGACCCTCAAAGACTCGATTTATAGTCCAAAATCGAGCCTCTTAGCCTCAAGATGGTAGTAAAAAATATAGTTTGAAAACGTGGTCTACTAATTATAATTTTTGAAAATTAGGGTTAATTTCCCATTTTGGCCGGTGTTTTGAAAACAAGCTTTGGGAGTTTCCGAATTTGTTAACTGAGTTAACACCCTTGAAAATCAGCCAAACAAACATTATATATGTGGGGCCCATGGTTTTTGGGTTATGAGTTAACAAAACTGAGTTTGGCAAAATCCAAACAACACCTAAATGCCTAAGAATTGATTGATCAATGCTCATTTTCGATTTAACAAGATATTTGGGTATATGACATTTTTGTATTTGGTTTATACTTATAGATTCTATAGGTTTTTTTTTTTTTTTTTTTTTCAAAAGTATCATTTCACCATATAAACTTGAAATTTCTTATTTGTTTTAGTTATTCATGAAAATGCCAATAGCATTGCTTTAAAAAATTAACAAAATACGGACAAAAAGAACAGATAACAGAAGTCATACACGAATTAAAAAATAAAATTAAAGGCCAAAGATAAATACAATTAAATAAAAATCATTATCTAAGAATAATTATTATTAAAAAAAAAAAAAAAAAAAAAAAAAAACTAACTACATGCTCATGACTCCATGAGATGTACAGACTAAGTAAAAGTCATGTATACTAAAACTGTATATTATTATCGAATGGAAAATTATATATATAAAAAATAAAAAATATGTTGTAAGTAGAGAAAATTTTACAAGTATCATCGACCTCAAGCAGCTGCAATACACAACGACAAAAGAGATATGAACTAGCATGAAGATATTACCTAACTTATTTTTTATTATAAATTGGTAGCATTCTTTGTTACTCTATATCAATAAAACTACGTTGTAAGTCGGGGGCCTATCACCCCAAAATTTTTAAAATCTCTCTAAGAACTCAATTCCCAACTCAGTTGACCCCAAAGGGCCAAAAGACAATGTTTGGCCACCCCCAGTCCCAATTCCTTTCACTATCATTTTTCATTCCAACCCGTCATAACTTTTACTTATATGGTTTTACCCCTAAAATTTACTAATTTTAAGCCATAACTTTGGCTATTACTTCACTGAGAAGCTTCATTCAACTTTTCCCAAAGAAAAATGCTTTAACAAAAAATAAATAAATAAATAAACAAAAAAAAAAAAAAAAACAAAAACACTAAAAACAAACTATAAATTTTACTACAAAATATTTATAAATTGAAGTGTCAGTGAAAATTATTTATGCTTTTATTAGTATTTTACTATTAAATTTCATGATTTGTTGGTATTTTCAGTGCTAATAATAATTATACTTATTAAAAATTTCTAAAAATAATCTTGGGCAATGTATATAGTACCATGAGTTTTTCTTAAATTGCATATCAATATGATAGTTTTACTTGGTTCCAAACAAAAATTGTTCGTTGTGCCCCCGAATAGACCATCCAACTAATCTATCCATTGTTATGGTCTCCTCTAGTCTTGATCTTGCTTCATGAATCATGACGACCAATGATAAATACACTACTTAAGTTGAATCAAGATTCTAACTAAATTTTCTCTCAAAAAAAAAGATGCTAACTAAATTTCTTTTCCATCGATATCTTTCATTCTCTAATGTATCTGTGAAAAATATAAATGACTTCCCATTGCCGTGGCCTCTGCTAGTCTCTAGCATCCCAGCGACAATGGAAAATAAAGACTGAATTTAATACAGTCCCATCTCACTTAGATTCTGAGTCACACTCTCCATAAAACCCAAAGTTTTAGTCCACTGTCCAGTTATTACGTTATGCAAAATCAAAGGTAACAATGTTATGAAAATAGAGTAATTTTTAGATACTCTTGGAGTATGAAAAATAGTACTCCTTCCTTTCACATTTATGGTAAGGTTCACTCATTAAATTCATGATAGATCCATCATGATTATGAGATAAGAGAGCATCATTTTTCCGTACTTCTAGAGTACCTAAAATTTTTCCATGAAAAATAGCATATCCTTTTTTTACATCAGCGTGGAGTCTTTCACTACACCCAAATACCTTTGCTCCACTTCTATGTCACCAAACATAAAGACTACCAATTCACCCAAAAGTTTTTTTTTTGGTTGATAAACTTCACCCAAAAGGTTAAGTTGCTAGTAAACGGAGAATTTAATTACTTAATCATAATTCTAATACTCTCCCTCACGTGTGAGCATAAATTCCCTCAAGTGAGTCTCAACATGTGAGATTTTTAACATTTTAAATGAAAGATAGAGTACAGAAAAACTTCTTCTTTGTCAAGTCTACCTCCAATTACATGGTCTTTCCTATTAGCATTTTTCCAAACAGTTCATGCACACTTTTAAACACACAAACCCAGATAAAATATGCTTCATAAAATTTCTATATGAATCATCAAACAAATATATACACATAATTCAAATAATGGTTGTGTATGTAGACTTACTGATAAAAGAATGCTTTATTTACAACTCATTCTTCCTCTGTATAAAAGCACAGTTCATGTGCAATACTAAGAAGGAAATTTTAATTTCTTGTAATGTTGACTTGGCTTAAGAAGATTATGTTAGGTTCTAAAGATTTAAGATGTTCTTAAATCTTTAGAATCATTATTGTGTTGTGTTGGCAAATCGAGATCAAAACATGTCTAGTCTAGGTGTTTAGGCAATGCTTAAAAAGGGTATTTCAAGTTTTGAAGTTCAGATGTTTGCAGAAAAGAAAAGTGAAGTTCTGCCTTTCTCAACAGATCGAAAATCGCAGGCACAGTTTCTGCAGAATTTTTAAATAGACCCAAAGCCCGCGAAAACGTTTAGAGTTTCACTTAAACTTCTCCACATATAAAAGGGAAACCCTAGTCACATTTTGGAGGTGCTGAAGAAGACTTGTGTGTTACGTTTAGAGTTTCACTTAAACTTCTCCACATATAAAAGGGAAACCCTAGTCACATTTTAGAGGTGCTGAAGAAGACTTGTGTGTTGCTCTTTGTGAGATTTGAGAGGTTCTGTACCTTCTAACTACATAAGAATCTACCGAAGCTAAAACTACAATCAAGGATTGGTAGAACTAGTTGTTGCATTAAGATCAACAAGTGAAGGTGATCCAAAACCTTCGAGTGGGATCTCAAAGTCACAAGCAAGGCAGCTTGTGTTGTTGTAAATCCAAGAAGAGAAGGAGTTCGTAGAATTGGAGCTTGCACATAGTCGTGTTAGTAAGTTATTATTGGAGGTAGTATTAGATTTAAGGTTAAATCTTTTGTAAAAACTTCAATTCTCTTATGGTGGGTTTGGTTTACCTTTAGGATAGTTAGGTCAAATCTTCTCCAAGTTTTTACCTTGAAACGGTTAGTTTCATTAGTTTTCCTAGGTCATCATATCATGATGTTATTTACTTTTCCGCATCTTTGCATGATATAATATATTTGTTTTTAACCTAGATTTGAAAATTAATCTAAGTAATCACTTAGTTAATTAATTAGGTTAAACTATCTATTTAAGGGGTCTAAATGAACTTTCAGATTATAGTATTGTAATTCTCTCTTAAAGAAGTATGACACATGGTAGAGCCTTAGCTTATCATAGGTTGGGTTCTGTTTTTATGTATACTAGACGCTAACCTATGCGATGCATAGGAAAGTTATTGTGTATGAAAATTTAAACAATTCTTTGTTTCTTCCTCTTTGATTGTACATTGAATTCTAGTCTCAAAAATTCCTACTTTTGATATGAAACATTAATTTACTAAATCAAAAATATCAATGAAACTTAAATTACAATTAACAAAAACACAATCCATAAACTTAAACTAAATCCAAACACAAACAAATGAACAAAAAAGAATTCTCATATTTACAATGACAATTCAAATATATTATGAATTGAATTTTTATAGAATAATACTAATCTTTTAATTAAGGAATTGAATTTTTGTTATTGAGTATAAAGCTTGATTGGTATTGGTTACTAAACAATTAATATTGAAAAGGGTGCTTGTTTAGCTATCACGAAAATATCCTATTCCTTGATAATGAATATAAGATAACTAAAAAATCAAATAAAAACTTATTCTTCACCATGACACCAAACCCCCTAGCCCCAATCATGGTTCTCGCAATTTAATTCCCATTGTCCATGACAAAGTATCCCCATTACTCACTCACCTATATTAGTGCGTCCATATTCTCTTTTCATTAATAACTTACAACTGCTCCATGTTGCCTTAACATGTGAACTTTAAAGTTTAAAGAAATGATAACTTCAACATGTGGCATTTTGCTAGGCCACACATTTATCTAGCTGCTGTTATTAATCAATACAAAGGCAGGGAAATGAACAATTTTATGGTACAAACAACTTTACAACACAACCTAAGTCCTCAAACAAAGCATACAATATTGATAGACATTATAATGAGTAGAATCTGCACTTGATGTGGCTCTCTGCATAAGTAACAACATATTAACACCTATCCAGATCAAGCTTCAATGCTGTTTCTTCTGCTTGCTTAAACTGAAAATCATATCCATTTGAATCAATTAGTCTTAGCGCATAAAAACTTGGTAGAAAGTCAATAAATAAGCACCCCCAAAAAAAAGAAAAAATAATCTTAAATGCTCTAGAGTTTCAATCTTGTCTCTCCCACTGCAGATCATATCAAATCCTCCCTAATAAAAAGAAAATGCGAGAAAATTTATAAATAAAAATAAAAATAAATAATAAAAAAACTTAAAATAGAACTTATATTTAAAGTGACATATATAAAGAGACAAATTAATGAGCAGAATATTGTAAAATACCACAGGTTGTGTAACACATAGGAGGTAAAAGCAATGGTATTTTCTTTCAAAATTGGTAATCTAGCAAACAGGCGAACTTTCTAGCAGATTCGTTCTAATTTCTGCCTAACTATATCTACATAATAATGTCACTATGACCTTTTCAAAAAACAAAATGTCACTATGACATGAAAGAGACATTATAATGAGAAGTTCAAATAGATATACCTAAAACATATGCATAATTAAGAAATATATACGCAGTATGTATAATTGAAATGAAAGAAATAAAAGTGTAAAGATAGTCTGCATTGAAAAAAGCAAACCATGGAAAACTAATAAAAACCTTGAGTTGTTTCGAATTATTTTGGCATTGCCAAAGGCCTCAAGAATTGGGTTGGACTGTGATATTAAAGGTCAATGTGGACATAAACCTTGATTCTTACTTAATTCTTTTGATAATATGCCAAGCATATACTCATTTAGGAAAGTTTGAAATCCAATTGTGCGTCCTTCCACTCTAGATTGCCTGCCTAAGTGTGCAAGATATCTCATGAGCATCTTTGTTGTCTCAATTTTACCAGCACCTCTATCTCCACTAACCAAAATTGAATTGTCTTTTCCTTCACATTGCCCTATTTTCTTGAACTACACATCAAATAAGAAACTACCACCAGGAAGTGATATGAATTGCATACATTTGAAATGTAATTAACTTGACTTAGATATTTAGGAAAGATGCGGGCCATTAATAGGTGTATGAGGTCTAAGAATGGCTACATATAATTAGATGTAATTTTTTGTTTCACTTTACCGCAATTAATTTATAAAACATGTCTATCTAGATGATCTCAATCAAATTTAAAGTTTTAGCTATTTAGTTATATACATATATTAATAAAGAAGGTATAGTCCAGAATTCATTCCTATTTAAGAAGATTATTAAATTTTCTAAAGTTACAACTTGGGTTTTGATGATGGAAAGTTCTAGTGTACATAGTACTAAATTGCCACTTATGTTGATGACATAGTATGCCTAAATGCACATTAGAAAAAATGCAATGACCAATGGCAACTAAAACCAGCAGGCATAAACCATGAAGTGGATATAAACTAATGCAAGAGTAAGTAAGACATTTTGTCAAGCACATGGTGTGCACAAAATTTCAACATTAGAATGTACCATAAAACCGATAATGAAAAATCCTAAGTGTGGGATGAGCACATCGAATGGTTCAAACAATCAAAGCCAAGTCAGAAATCCACACTTCATGTATCAATGTCTAAGATATAGGATTTTTTTCTTCTTCTGAATAATGTCTAAGATATTAACGATTGTTATTATAAATAAAAGAAATTAATAGTTTAAAACAAAAATATACAACTTATTTACACATTGAACAGTTCCTGTAACACAACAAACAACAACAATAACATAACAAATAGACAGAACAAACAAATTAAAGACTATCAAATATACGAAACTACAAAACTAATTAAATTATTCCATGAACAATGTAAAGCCAAAAACCCAACTCTTCCATGGCTTTTATATCATAAGAAAGCACATGATATCTGTCTTAATTGATGTTAAACCTTCCAATTCGCAAAATAAAATATAGAACATAGAATTCAAAATCATACTGTTGGTTTTTTGGGACAATGAGAAACCAACTAGCAAATGGAAAAATAAGACTAATAAGAAAGAAGCAAAATTAAGAAGAAGCCACACTCTATGCGTTCAACTGGGTTTGGTTTACTGCAAATGCATATTATATAACAACAATCAAATGAAAATAGTGTTTGAAAAAAAGACTCTAAATTTTGTATTACCTTTCCCAACACTGCCCATTGCAAAGAACAAAAATCTATTTCTACTTGCACCTTTTGGTTTTGCCCAGTTTGGTAGTTCCTTTGGCATATCTGAAAAAAGAGAGTCTAGTAAGAGAGAATTAGAGTGAAAATCCAAATTTTCTTTCAAAGATTGAAATGTGACTCAATAACTTGAATCAAGAAAACTAAAATGGAACACGGCGTTTAAAACCACCCAAAAATTTTTGTAAAAACTAAAGGTTCTCCGAACGAAGAGAGAGCGTGAAGAATGAGATGAAGTTTGTGTTTTCCTGCCTGGAGAAATATAAAGTTAAATTTATTTGAAACAATGTAAAATTTATAATTACCCACTGGAATGGTGCAACTGAACACCAATGGTAGTAAAAATAGTACTAAAACGTTGCTTAATTTAAAAAAAAAAAAAAAAAAAAAAAAAAAAGAAACTGTTGCTTAAGCACCAAGCGAAAAGGTAAATTTTTCAGTGTTTTTAATTGTAGAATTTATAACTACCTGTTGGAATAATACAACTGACACCAACTGTAGCAAAAAATTATACTGAAATGGTTTGTATAAGCACCAAATGAAATAATACATTGTTCTCTGTTTTTAATGGTAGACGTGGCATTAATTTACGTAGCCATGTGGCACAATGAAGAGTGATTAATAAAAAGTCAAATGTTTCGACCATTAGTTATTGTATAGATATATAGATATAGATAAAAGTCCTGGATTTGACTCAAGAGGTTTCAAAACAACCCGCGCCAATTGTTTGGCCAATTCTAGTAAAAGATGACAGATTTAATATATAGATTCAATATAGCTAGAAAATCAAAATGAACATACCCAAAAGAAGTAGTGCTCCAATGAAGTAACCCAGCAATAACAAATTCAACACCCTAGGCAGAAACAAATGTAGAAAGAAAAAAAAAAAAAAAATAGAGCATAGCACAAAATAGTAAAAGGTGACAAATTTAATATATAGATTCAATATAGCTAGAAAATCATAATGAACATACCCAAAAGAAGCAGTGCTCCATCTAAATAACCCAGCAGTAACAAATTCAACACCCTAGGCAGAAACAAACGTAGAAAAAAAAAAAAAAAAACTATCAAGCAAACCACCTCGCTTACGTCAGTATTTATATAGATGTGAGGAGAGGAAGATAGGAAGGAAGACAGAGAGTCTGTCGTTAGAAGCCAAAACAGAAGCTAAAACCATAGAACAGGAAGATGAAATTGTGAGTGAAACAGTAGAACAAAAGTTGAAACCGTGAGAATCAAAAAGTGGGGAAGGGGAAGGGACTAAACCTGAAACAATGAAACAAAACGTGGAATTGGGAGACAGGAAGTTGTAACCATGAAAAAACATTAGGGATTTAGTTGAAAAGGTTTTGGGTGTGGGCTTGGGCTTTATAGTGGAATTAAATGTATAAGAAGTGGACTTTAAAGTAGAGATAGGGCTAGAAATAATTTTATTTTTATTAGTATTTTAAAATTGGTGAAATCTATTTTAAAATTAAATTAAAAATTCAGAAAAGAGGATGGGAATGATGTGGCTGCTGACGTGGCTCAACGTGAGCGTAGCAACATTAAATACTACACTTCAGCTTTTAGTAATATATGGATATAGAGATAGACTAGTCAGTATTGCTCAAAACGCACAAAAAAAGTTGACATAATATAATTTTTTTTTCTCTCTTAGCTAATCATAATAATGTTGTTACTACTAAATGATGAAATGTGACTCGTTAAGATTCATATTCTAGATCCCCTAAAAACGAGAAGGCATGAGATTTTCTGCAATTATATATATGAACTTACAAAATTTGCATTGCTACGCTCTCTCTATACAATTACAAAGTTTTTTTTTTTTTTTTTTTAACAAGTGAGTTTTGTCCCAAGGAAAATATAATAACCGAGATTGCTTTGCAAGGAAACAACTAAGTGGAGAAAATGATAATCCTTATCCCTAAAGTCATCAGAAAAGTACGGGATAAATGGAATATCAGGAGCTTTTTTATCATCCGCATCTTGGTTCAGATTCTTTTGCTTTTTACTGCAACCCTGAGAAAGAAAACATCAAACAAATGGGTAATCAGGACTATCTGGGCAGGTTACTTGCTTGCTGACTGGACTGCTAACTTTGCAGTTAATCTAATCTTTGACAGGGAAGAGAAATATGCTGATACTGTGGATGATACTGGTCTTCTTCTGGTGTTGTGGACACCTTTTCTTTTATTACTCCTTGGTGGGCAAGACAGAATAACTTCTTTGGCAGTGGAGGATAATGAGATATGGCCTAGGCAGTAGGCACTTGATTTGGCCCATTCTCCAAGTTTCCACGGCTTGTTTTGTGCTTATTCAATCACTTCATCAAAACAGACTATAGATCCCAACTCTTCTCTTGCTTCTTGCTGGAACCATCAAGTATGCTAAGCGAACGGCTGCATTGTATCTTGCAAGTTTGGATAGTCTTGGAATATCCTTACTTAGAGAACCTGACACTGGGCCTAACTATGAGAAATTAATGAGATTATACTCCAACTTTAGAGATAGCCATATTCTTGTAGACATTGTATTTGTTGAAGACATAGAATTGTTGAAGTGGGCCGTGTGTGGCTTGAATTACCAAGCCCAATTCATTCTTATAAACCAAATACAAGTAGTATTAGGAAACCGAGTTCAACTAGGATTATAATTCCTAGTAAAGCCGACCTATATATATATATATATATATATATATATATATATATATTGTGATACTTGGCAAACTGTGAGAGATAATTAGAGATAATTCCTAATAACCTAGCAGCCGCATAAGAAGAAAGAATAGTGTTTTCTTGTCTTGTGGGTGAGAGAAAGTTAGGGTGTATTGGGAATTGGGTTTCTTGAGAGTGTTCTTGTGCACTATTGTATCTCCTTATTTTGTAGTGAAATCCCTGCAACTCCATGGATGTAGGCAAATTGCCGAACCACGTAAATATTGTCTTGTGCGTGTGATTGTTTTTTCTTTGGCGTGTGTTTTCTCTATTTGTTTTGTTTCTCACAGGTTGGGATTTTGGTTAAATTCCCTACAACTGGTATCAGAGCCTAGGGTTAGGTTTGAGTGGGAGCAATGGCAGAGGAAGCAGGAAAAGCGTCTGGAATAGAAAAGTTCGATGGCACAGACTTTGGATTTTGGAGGATGCAAATCGAGGATTACCTTTATGGGAGGAAGTTGCATCTACCGCTTCTAGGGGAAAAACCTGAGGCTATGAAGGCTAAGGAATGGACTTTTCTTGACAGACAGGTATTGGGAGTTATTAGGTTAACTCTGTCTAGGTCTATTGCACACAATGTTGTAAAGGAGAAGACCACAGCAGATTTAATGAAGGCTTTGTCCAGTATGTATGTAAAGCCGTCCGCAAACAACAAGGTGCATCTGATGAAGAAATTGTTCAATCTGAAGATGGCGGAGAATGCATCAGTAGCACAACATTTGAACGAATTTAACACTATCACAAATCAATTGTCGTCTGTAGAAATTGATTTTGATGATGAGATCCGTGCACTAATCGTTTTGGCTTCTCTGCCAAACAGTTGGGAGGCAATGAGGATGGCAGTAAGCAATTCTACAGGAAAGGAAAAGCTCAAGTACAATGATATACGAGATTTAATTCTGGCTAAGGAGATTCGCCAAAAAGATGCAGGTGAAACCTCAAGATCTGGTTCTGCCCTAAACCTTGAGACAAGAGGCAGAGGTAATGACAGAAATTCAAACCGGGGCAGATCAAAATCTAGAAATTCTAATCGAAATAGAAGTAAATCTAGATCAGGCCAACAAGTACAATGTTGGAACTGTGGGAAAACAGGTCACTTTAGGAATCAATGCAAAAGTCCTAAGAAGAAGAATGGAGATGATTCTGTTAATGCTGTAACAGAAGAGATTCAGGATGCATTACTTCTTGCAGTAGACAGTCCAGACAGTCCACTTGATGATTGGGTTTTGGATTCAGGAGTTTCGTTTCATACCACTCCACACCGAGAAATCATACAGAATTATGTTGCAGGTAATTTTGGTAAGGTGTATTTAGCTGATGGTTCAGCCTTGGATGTTGTAGGTATGTGAGACGTCTGGATATTGTTGCCCAATGGATCTGTTTGCTTACTGGAGAAGGTTCGACATATTCCTGAACTGAGGAGGAATTTGATTTCTGTTGGACAACTTGATGATGAAGGGCATACAATACTATTTGTTGGTGGTACTTGGAAGGTTACAAAGGGAGTTAGGGTATTGGCTCGTGGGAAGAAAACTGGTACTCTGTATATGACCTCAAGTCCAAGAGACACAATTGCAGTTGCTGATGCAAGTACTGATACAAGCCTATGGCACCGTAGACTTGGTCACATAAGTGAGAAAGGGATGAAGATGTTGCTGTCAAAAGGAAAACTACTAGAATTGAAGTCCATTGATTTTGACATGTGTGAAAGTTGCATCTTAGGAAAACAGAAAAATGTGAGCTTCTTGAAAACTGGCAGGACACCGAAGGCTGAAAAATTGGAGTTAGTACACACTGATTTGTGGGGGCCTTCTCCGGTTGCATCCCTTGGAGGTTCAAGGTACTACATCACTTTCGTTGATGACTCAAGTAGAAAGGTATGAGTTTATTTTCTGAAAAATAAATCTGATGTATTTGAAACTTTTAAGAAGTGGAAGGCTATGGTTGAGACAAAAACAGGTTTGAAAGTAAAATGTTTGAGATCAGATAATGGAGGAGAGTACATAGATGGAGGGTTCAGTGAGTATTGTACTGCACAGGGAATTAGGATGGAGAAGACCATTCCTGGGACACCACAGCAGAATGGTGTGGCTGAGCGCATGAACAGAACTCTCAATGAACGTGCTAGGAGTATGAGGTTGCATGCTGGACTACCAAAAACTTTTTGGGCTGATGTTGTTAACACTGTAGCTTACATGATAAATCGAGGACCATCAGTTCCTATGGAGTTCAGACTTCCTGAGGAGGTTTGGAGTGGTAAAGAGTTAAAGTTTTCACATTTAAAAGTTTTTGGTTGTGTTTCTTATGTTCATATTGATTCTGATGCTCGTAGTAAACTTGATGCAAAGTCAAAAATATGTTTTTTCATTAGCTATGGTGATGAGAAATTTGGTTATAGGTTTTGGAATGAACAAAACAGGAAAATCATCAGAAGTAGAAATGTAATATTTAATGAACAGGTTATGTACAAGGACAGGTCAACTGTAGTATCAGATGTTGCAGAGATAGATCAAAAGAAATCTGAGTTTGTCAATTTAGATGAATTGACTGAAAGTACTGTCCAGAAAAGGGGTGAAGAAGATAAGGAGAATGTAAATTCACAGGTAGATCAGAGTTCACCTGTAGCTGAAGTCTGGAGATCTTCCAGGAACATTAGATCTCCACATCGTTATTCACCCACTCTAAATTATCTCCTATTGACTGATGGTGGTGAGCCAGAGTGTTATGATGAAGCCTTGAGAGATGAGAATTCAAGCAAGTGGGAGTTAGCCATGAAGGATGAGATGGATTCCTTATTAGGGAATCAGACATGGGAACTGATTGAATTGCCAGTAGGAAAGAAGGCTTTACACAACAAGTGGGTATACAAAATAAAGAATAAGCATGATGGTAGCAAACGTTACAAGGCCAGATTAGTTGTTAAAGGGTTCCAGCAGAAGGAGGGCATTGACTTCACAGAGATATATTCTCCAGTTGTGAAGATGTCAACAATTAGACTGGTACTAGGAATGGTGGTTGCAGAAAACTTACATCTTGAGCAGTTAGATGTGAAGACAGCATTCCTTCATGGTGACTTGGAGGAAGACCTTTACATGATTCAGCCAGAAGGGTTCATTGTTCAGGGACAAGAGAATCTAATTTGCAAACTGAGAAAGAGCTTGTATGGCCTAAAACAAGCTCCAAGACAGTGGTACAAGAAATTTGATAGTTTTATGCATAAAATTGAGTTCAAGAGATGTGAAGCTGATCATTGTTGCTATGTTAAGTCTTTTGACAATTCTTACATTATATTACTGTTGTATGTGGATGATATCCTTATTGCAGGGTCTAGCATTGAGGAGATTAATAATCTGAAGAAGCAATTGTTCAAACAGTTTGCAATGAAGGATTTGGGAGCTGCAAAGCAAATCCTTGGCATGAGAATCATTAGAGACAAGGCTAATAGTACATTGAAGCTTTCACAGTCAGAGTATGTGAAGAAAGTCCTTAACAGATTCAACATGAATGAAGCTAAACCAGTGAGCACACCCTTGGGTAGTCATTTCAAACTAAGCAAAGAACAGTCACCGAAGACAGAGGAAGAAAGGGACCATATGAGCAAGGTGCCCTATGCCTCAGCTATTGGCAGCTTGATGTATGTTATGATGTGTATAAGGCCAGACATTGCACATGCAGTGGGAGTTGTGAGCAGATTCATGAGTAGGTCTGGAAAGCAGCATTGGGAAGTAGTCAAGTGGATTCTGAGATATCTGAAGGGTTCATCAGATACATGTCTTTGCTTCACAAGTGCAAGTTTGAAACTACAGGGTTATGTAGATGCTGATTTTGTTGGTGATATTGATAGTAGAAAGAGTACTACTGGGTTTGTTTTTACTCTGGGTGGTACAACTATATCATGGGATTCAAATCTACAGAAGATTGTTACTTTGTCTACTACAGAAGCTGAGTATGTTGCTGCCACTGAAGCTGGAAAGGAGATGATTTGGCTACATGGTTTCTTAGATGAATTAGGTAAGAAGCAGGAGATGGGCATTCTACACAGTGACAGTCAGAGTGCAATCTTTCTTTCCAAAAATTCGGCTTTTCATTCAAAGTCGAAGCATATACAAACAAAATACCACTTTATCCGTTACCTTGTTGAAGATAAACTGGTAATACTTGAGAAGATTTGTGGATCTAAGAACCCGGCAGACATGTTGACTAAGGGTGCCACTATTGAGAAGTTGAAGCTATGCGCAGCTTCAATTGGTCTTCTAGCTTGAGGACAGGAGGATGAGTTGCAGGGATGAGGGATTGTATTATGGAGGTTTGTGGTTGATGTTTGCAGCTTGTGAGCTCTTAAGGCCTAAGGTGGAGGCGATGGAGGAGTTTGCTCATGTAGCTTAATCAATTCAAGCCAAGGTGGAGATTTGTTGAAGTGGGCCGTGTGTGGCTTGAATTACCAAGCCCAATTCATTCTTATAAACCAAATACAAGCAGTATTAGGAAACCAAGTTCAACTAGGATTATAATTCCTAGTAAAGCCAACCTATATATATATATATATATATATATATTAGGTTTGTGATACTTGGCAAGCTGTGAGAGATAATTAGAGATAATTCCTAATAACCTAGCAGCCGCATAAGAAGAAAGAATAGTGCTTTCTTGTCTTGTGGGTGAGAGAGAGTTAGGGTGTATTGGGAATTGGGTTTCTTGAGAGTGTTCTTGTGCACTATTGTATCTCCTTATTTTATAGTGAAATCCCTGCAACTCCGTGGACGTAGACAAATTGCTGAACCACGTAAATATTGTCTTGTGCGTGTAATTGTTTTTTCTTTGGCGTGTGTTTTCTCTATTTGTTTTGTTTCTCACAGGTTGGGATTTTGGTTAAATTCCCTACAAGAATCCCATGTCGAAGACAAAGAATCCCATGTTGACAAAAATGATGCCAATGTATCTTGTGTTCCTGATCTTCCCAGTCGTGAATTAATGCAGTATGCTTATAAGATTGCAAATATGTACAGCGGACTCATTGTCAATCTCCTGTTCAGCTCTCGTGAGCATAGAGAGAGTCGAGAATTCTTCCATAAAGGATCTTCAAAGGATGCATTGAGAATATTAGAGATCGAACTCAACTTCTTTTATGATATTCTCCATACCAAGGTTGAGGTGGCATATTCCAGGTTAGTAAAAATATCTCGGTTTATATCCATTGGGTTAGTTGTGGCAGCCTTGTCACTTTTCTACAAAGAAGAGAAGAGAGGTTTTAAGAGGTTCGACATTGAAGTGACTTACACCATGTTCCTTGGTGTCTGAGGCCTGACTATGGTGACTCTCCTCCTACGGATGTTCTCTGACTGGACTATTGCTTCTTTTAAAATATCTGAGATAAATTCCCATCTTGCCAGCATCCTATCCAAAATCGTCGACAAGTTAGTTAATCTCAGGAAGCCAATATGGAAGCAATCAGAGAGGGAAACATCGCAATTAGAGCTTCAAGAGAGGGCTACACCTATTATATATAAAAGGTGGTCTGAAACTCTCTCACAATTCAACTTCCTAAATGATGGCTTGCTGAAAAGTTCAGAAAGGATGAATAAAGCAGAAAGCAGAAATGTGATCAACAAATTCATCTGTCACAAGGTAAATGGCGTACTTAAATATTTCCACATTAAGGATTTTATAGATCAGATGATGAATGCCTGTACTCAGTTGAGATGTGTGTTCCATCAGCCATTAACTTATAAACTATGGGAATTTATCTTCAAGGAGCTGTTAGAGAAATCTCTATCTGCAGATGATGAAGATGAAGCAAATAGAATAAGCTCAGCTAGAGATGGTTGGTTTCTCAAAAAAGGTGACTTCACCGATGAATTCAATTATAGTCTATTAATGCCTTATATCAAGGAAGTTGCTTATGATGAAAGCCTTCTATTATGGCATATTGCTACTGAACTCTGCTACCAAAAAGATAAAGATTTGCCTAATAGCAAAGATGATAAGGAGTTGAGTAAACTCCTCTCATATTACACGTAATATATTTTATATCAGCAACCAGGTATGATGTCAGAAGTGTCAGGCATTGCCAAATTAAGGTTCAATGATACCTTGGCCGAAACGCATAGATTCCTTCACCAAAATGAGATTAAATCTCCGGAACAGGCCTGGAAAAAAATTCTTGAGATAGATACAGGTGTAAGACCTGTTCTTGGGAAGGGAGATCGATATAAGCCTGTACTTTTTGATGCATGCATGTTGGCAAAAGTGCTTGATAAATTAAAGACAGAACTGAAATGGAAGGTAACGAGTAAAGTATGGGTGGAATTGTTATCATATGCTGCAAGTCGTAGCAGAGCAAATTCTCACATCCAACAACTAAGTAAAGGTGGCGAGCTTCTTACTTTTGTTTGGCTATTGATGGCCCAGTTGGGCTTGAGAGATGCTTGGGCTGAGTCCCGTACCAGAGCAAAGCTGATTGTTGATAAATGACTAAATACATCTACCTGATGTACTTTCCCTTTTTTTATCATAAGAAAATAAGGAGAAGGAAAGAAGTAGATGAAGGCCTTCTGGCCTTTATCAGCTCCATGTCCATCCCAAGAGATGCATTATAACTAATAAGATTTATGCAAATATATCTTTACCTTCGAAGGCTAAGGTTTTTGCGTGATTATATTGTTAATATTTTATTTTACTAGCGATAAACAAATGTAACAAAAAATTTAAGTAGAAATCTCAAAAAATGAACAAGAATATATATTGCTTACGGTTATTGTCTTGGACTTCTTTAGTTCCAAATGCTTGGACAACTAAGTTTTAGGCTCTTTTAACTTTGCACAAGCGCCTACAGCCTATGCCTAAAATTTGTTAAATACAACCCTACTTGCATGCACAACTCTTTCCAGGAATGATGACAACAAATCTTCTCCTTAGAATGTTGATTCACGAGTCTTCTTCATGATTTCCATGAATTATTGTGCTTAGACTATTGTATTTGATGCTAGAATGATGTCTGAACTCAATAATTTCAGTTCAACTGCACTATACCCAAGAGTTTTTGCAATCCTTCTATTTACCATAAGATCTCTAGCCAACTATACCTCTTGCCATTTCCCGGCCCTAGCATATATATTAGAAAGAAGAACAGACCCCACTACCTTGAGGTTCCAACTCTGTTATGCGGCTTCTCACTTGATCAGCTAGATTTACATTTTCATGAATCACACAACCATTTAAAAGAGCACCCCGTATGGCAAAATTTCAGTTTAATTGACATTTTCTTCACTAATTTCTCTGCCCCTTCAAAGTAGCCTGCTCAACTCAAAAGATAAACCATGCAACCATAATGCTCAACTGTTAGTTCTATGCCATAAACCTCATTGAGGCAAAATGTCTTTGACCCTCTTCAACCAACCCAACATGGCTACATGCACACAAAATCCCAATGAATGTGATCTCATCAGGAATAACATTAGCATTCTCTTGAAAGTATTTAGTGCCTCCTTAGCAAGTCCATGTATAGCTAAGCCGGTGATCATACTAGCGCATGCCATCTCATCTTTCTTTTCCAATTTAGAAAAAATCTCCTGAGCACTTATTGCATTTCCAATTTTGGAATACATGTCCACTAGCGCTGTCTCAATAAAAATATCTGCACCATTATTTGTTTTTTATATGTAAGCATGAATACTTTGTCCCAATGCTGGAGCCCCTAAATGATCACAGATGTGAGGCACCAATCACACTAAAAAACGTAGCTTTGTCTGGTACAAATCCAACAACCAGCATATCAAAAAATAGATTTAATGCCTCCACTGCACAACCGTACTGATTGTAAGCACCAATCATTTTCTTTGAGGCATATTGTTGAACAGGTCCCTTGCATATCTCAAGTTGCCACATTTTGCATACATATCCATAATGGCAGTTTCAAGTATCACATTGAAATTCAAATTTGACTCAAAGGGATCACATCCAAGTTGGCAAACACAACTATGAACCCAGTTTCCAGTATCTTTATATCTACTTCGAGCACATACAACTAATTTATTCACTAAGGTAATCTCATTAGGTTATTCCAAAACTCCATGTCCTTAAACACTTCTATGGACTTTCTAGGCCAACCCTTGCTAACATTCACAGCAATTAGACTAGTGCAAGCGAACACATTCCACTTTGGAATAAACTCAAATACTTTCAACCCTGCTTCCATATCTGCGCAAGACACATATATAAACTAGTAGAAGCATACACATCCAATTCAAACCCAGTTTTCACAATGCCATTGAGAATTTCTTTTCCATAATTTGGATAAATTATTACTGAACTTGCTTTGACCACTAAAGGGAATGTAAAATGGTATGGGGAGTAACCCTTTCGCTGCATTTCTCTGTACATACACAAAGCCCAATTTGGGTTGTTACTGTTAGAGTAACCTTTATTCATAGAGTTCCAAATGTATAAACTAGGCACCTCAATTTGGTTAAAAACTTGCTTTGCATAATTGATGTCTCCAGATTTGACATTCGCGCAAAAAATAAACAAGCCTACTGAGAGGGATTACATTTTTGATAACTTGATGTAGTGATCATTAGCCCGTGTAATTGTTTCAACTCAGTCAAGGTCCTGCATTTTTCTAAGGAAGAGAGAACGAAGCCATAGTATTTCTTCACGTGCTTCTTTGTTGAGCAAAGAGATATCACATATAAAATTGGAAGATCTTTGGGTTCTTTCTCTAGACAAATATCAGCGGCGGCTCTACCTTGAGTCCAAGGTGGTCATAAGATCACCTGACCTGGAAAAAAAACAATTATTATATATAAATTATAAAAATTTATTATTTTTTTATCTTAAAAAAAAAACTTTGTGACTACCCTATATATTTTTTTAGGCCTAACATAATTAAATTTTGGACAAAATTTAGCAATAAGCTTGTTTGTAGATTAATGCTATAACTCTATTCAATATTTGTATTTTTTTTTTAATATGAATTTTAACAAATCTACAATTTAATTAGATTTTCTTCTTAAATCCTCCATATTTGCAAAATTTCAAGAAGATAAAATACCAGTAGCTATGTTGTCAATCAAATATTTAAATTTCAAGTTTTTGTGGTCTAAAATTATACAAAAAAATAATTTTATGGATCGAATGGTAAATAACACCTCATTGGTATGAAATTTTGACATATTTTAAGAACATAGAGAATATGCAATTTATCGATTAGATTTTCAAAATATATAACAATGTTAATTCATTTAGTGAGAGTGACTACAACTAAGTTTGTAGCCAAATTTTGTTCTTAAACTTTGATCCCCTTAACAATATATTAGGCCCTTACAAGTAAAAAGAAAAAGTCCAAGACAAATTTTATTTAATTAAACTTTTGAAGAGATGTAGCTTGCAACATTGATAATGAAACTATCATGTAATAATTTTAAAATAAAAAAGAAATTATAGAAAGAAATTGTAAGATTTTATGTATTTGCGTGTGTGTGTTTTGTCAATGGAAGAAGTTCTCTTTTTATTAGATTTGAAATAATTTAGGGGCTGTTTGGTAGGGTGTTTTGAGTAACAATTTTTAATGTTTAAATAATATTACACGTATTTTCACACACTTTTTTACTCACACGTATTTCCAAAAAATACAAACAACGTTATTAGAATAACATTACCAAATGGCCTTTTAAGTTTCTTAATGACCATTCTCAGAAAAATTCTTAAAGCTGCCACTGACATATATATAATTGCTTCTTGATGTAACTAACAGCTACATCTGCTCAGAGCAAAGATTCATACATATATTTTAGTATAAGAATAGCTTTATATATATATATATAAATTTATACTATCACTTTTAAAAAACACTGTCGTAGATTATTTATTTTACGTTATATATCTTCAAAATATTATTTTTCATCCCTCCACCATTTTTTTTTGTGTGTGCCTAAGTGCACTTTTAGTTCTTAAATTTTGAATTTTTTTTATTTTGGTTCCTATATTTTCATTTTATCTTTTTAGTCCCTAAACCAATTAACGTCTGACATTTAGATAATTTCTATCACCCAACTAACAGCAAAAGATGGCGTAGCTGACGGTGGAATTAAAATTTTATTAAAAATCCACCATGGCACTCATCACCATGCCATGACAGAATTTTAAATATTAAAAAAAGTCACGTCAGAAAAACAATTAAAATAAAATTCTAAACTTGATTTAAAAAAATAAAATAAATAAAATATTCTTTTCTTTTCTTTTTATTTTTGGAAGATGTGCTCTTCACTAGAACATGATTGTTCATGTTCTTCGTTGTCCAGAAAATTTTATTTTCTCGTTGTTATTTATTTACTTATTTTCCCATATCTTCGTCTCTCTCATCTCGAACTCTCTCATATCTCAAACTCACTCAAGCTGAAGAATCGAAATCTCTCTCTCTCTCTCAAATAAGTGTTCCTCTAATATCAGTGGTTCTCTCTCTTAGATCGGTGGGTGCTTCAGATCAATGGGTGGTTTCTGTCTCAAATCAGTGAAATGAAAATGTAGGGATCAAAATGGAAAAAGTTTAAAATGCATGGACTAAAAGTGCATTTATCCATTTTTTTTTCTCTTGCCAAATTCAAAAGTTAAAAACCACGATTAAAACTATTAAAAAAAAATCCACAATTTTCAAAACCCTTCCCATTTAAAATTATTATCACCACGACTAGATATTGTCATTCTAAAATAAGAAAACTACCACACCCACCAAGCAGTTTTTCCCATCTTCATTGCACTATGGTACCGTTTGGATTCCGCGTTTTCCACGTCCACGTTTTCTGCCTCTTTTTTTTTTTTTTTTTTTTTTTTGTTTTCACGCGTTTTGGAGTATTGCGGTTACTGTTCAATGAACAGTAACCGCAAATGTTGACTTTCTGCCGTGAACAGTGCATATATGCACTGTTCACGGACCCACAAATTTCATTTTTTATCAATTTTTTCATTAAAAATGGGTCCCACAGCACTATTCACACATTTAAAAATTATTTTGCTACAGTGTTTTCAGTTTTCAGTTTTCAGTTTCAGCAAAATAAGTTCAATCCAAACACACCCTATATCTCCAATTCCTTCATTTTATGCCTATGATCTTGAAGCTAGGTAGGTTTTTTTTTCTTTTTCTTTTATCTTTTTTCTTTTAAGCATACTTGAATATTGATTAAAACAAGGTTTAGATTGAAAATGATTTCTTACTTAATTAGCTTTCACTTAGCAGTGCAAATTTTCATTCATATTTACTTTTCGAAAGTGCTTAAGTATTTGATTTTTTTACTTTAAAAACTAATGAGCTTATTAGACTTTATTTATTCCTTTTATGCGCCTAGCTGCTCTAATTTTGGAATCGTATACGATGTAGTTAGGATTAGTACACCTTCATGTTCGATTAAGGTATGATTTTTTATTTTTTATTTTTCATTCTATCATTTAATTTTGAATAATTGTTTGTCTACTTCATTTATCATCTTTTTTTCCATAGTTTCGGGTTCTAGAATACAAATTTATTTTGTATTGGATATATCATTTGAAGAAGTAAGGAAAAAAATCCCAAGCAAAATTGATTATGGTCATTTTTTTTCCACTTTTTACATTTCATTTTTTATCCTATCATTTTATTTTGTTCAATTGCTCATCTCTTTGCTTTACCCCTTTTTTTTTTCTTCATAATTTCATATTCACTTTTTATTTTTGTTTTTTGTTTTTATGCTATGAACCGAGAATCATGGGGGAAAAAAAAGAGGAAAAATTGAAATAGTTTGGTTAAATTTTTTGGGGATTTATTATTATTTTTAATCAATAACCAATAAGTGTCCCTAGTGACCCACTTTTTGATTTCTTTACAGGTTGAAATGGTAGATTAAGAAGAATGGTAGCAGTTGTAAACTTTGATTTTCAGAAGAAACCATCAAGGTCATTAGAGCACTATAAATATCAAGAGGAAAGAATGTTGTATGAACTTAGATAGCTTAGTTTGTAACTTATTCAAAAATCTTCAATTTTATAGCTCTTTCAATGTATCAATGTGTATTTTTATAGAAGTTTCAAGTTACAATATATGTAGATTGTTGTGATCTAAATTATAACTACATATGACTAACCTTATCGCAAATGCATAGCACGTGCCCGTAGGCCTTTCTTTTAATGCCAAAATTTTCATTCACCTCAATTAGAGATTTATTTTTTTATTTGATGACATTTATGCATTTGTCAGAAATCGAAATAGCTAGTATTGTTATGCGACCTAGCATAAAAAATAAAAATAAAAAAATAAAATAAATCATGTCTTCAATGTAGCAGAAGGAAGAGAGGAATTCGGCCTCTAACTCCAACCCTCCAAATGGGACACGCCATTAGGTCCCCAAATCCAATAGAACCAAATAACCATGCTACACGGCATTGGGCTCTCTAGCCCAATGAATTAGCATACACCACAAACTCGTACGACCCAAGAGTAGCTGTTCCTTTTTGACAATTTAGACTGTGGGTAGTGATTGTTACACACACTGTACGTACACTATAATGAAAACATGTGTTAAAACTCACGGCTTTAGTTATTAAAACACAAAATGAAGAAGAAGAAAAAAAAAAACTGAAAAAATTCTCTCCTGTGGGTGCGAAATTTCACCTCTTTCTCTTGTGGTATAAAAATTTTCTTACCCCTCTAGTGAATTTTCGTATCACTCTAGTAAGGCCAATTTTCTACTTTTTTCTTTCACTATACCTCATCTAAAAAAGTAGTAACACTTTCCATATGAAGATTGAGATAAAACATCAGTTTTTCATTACTAAAATGGAATGAAAAACCTACTTGGACATACAAATTAATATCCTACATTCTTTAACTATGCTAGAGAATAAACAAGCTGATATACTCTCTACTAATTAATCAGCTAAATTTACATAAAGAACTATTTCAAAAGCAAACATACAAATTACAGTATGGTTGAACAAACGATTCAACCTCAACTGCTAAGTAAAGAATAGCAGTAGACATCTGTCCTCCGCACAAAAGAGATAAAGCAATTTACGAAGAAGAAAAAGCGTAGAAAAGAACTCCGAATTAATTCCAAGTGATCAACAGATAGCTCAGCCACACTTAAAGAGACCTTGTCTTGCAAATTGAAGAAAAGTATATAAATGCATAATAGCTATTAGCTCACCATTTTGTACTTAATCAAGAACCTAAAGCAAGGCAACAACTCCAAATGCCAAGTAAAGAATATTTTCCCAGGCATCTAATACCTTGGCACAGATAATTTGATTGCTTGCAAATCGAGAAAGGTTGAGGCTCAGTAGGGAAAGCAATAAATTAAAACATAAAGCAAGAAGAACATAGAATAGAAAGCAAGCATAAATTGAGTTGAGTTTTTTTTTTTTTTTTTTTTTTAAGGAAGGGGGCTTTTAGTTGGTAGTAATATTTATGACATTATTAAGGTAATGTTTGCACTATGATGTCCAGTCTGTTTATTTGGACACAAGATTACACTAATCTAAAATTACCAAATATTTCACATTAACATAAATTATGGTAAGCTCATCTATATTTTATAGATATCTAAAAACTGAAGCGTAGTATTTATTTTTGCTACGCTCCTGTTAAGCCACATCATCCACCTAGTTTCAACTCTCTCTTTCTCACTCCAAATTCAACTAGAGCTAAAGAAACTCTACATAAGAGGAGGAAACCTCACAACTCTGATAAAAGAAAATTTGGCAAATTGGAAGGTGTACGTCAGACTTTATGTTTGAAGTACTTGAGTGAAATGAGGATGAATTGGAAAGAATTGCAAGAATTATTTCTAGAATTGGTTTACTTGGAGAGAGTTAGATGCCTAGGATCACTCACTGCAAGAAATTTGTACTATTGTAGTAGTTTTTTTGCGGTGGGTGCAAAAACTGTTGCTATATGTTGCATATTGCGGCTTTTTTGGGACCGCTGTTGTACATAGGGTCTATTGCGGCGTTTTTTGGGACCACCATTATCGATATAGTCTTTTGCAGCATCCTGTAGCGGCAGGACATAAAACCGTCACAATATATATGTTTTAGCAGTAGTAACTTAGATATAGCGATAGGACATAAACCTGCCACAATAAATATATCATTTTGCATAGATACTATAATGGCGGTAGAGAAAAATGCCGCAATATGCGAGCTATAGCGGTGTTTGTATGACCGCCGCAATAGGGACTCCTTTTTGCGGCGCTTTTTCTTAGTTATAGTGGTGTGTTGGACCACCACAATAGACCTCTAAATTCCCCAGCCTCAAAATTTCCCTCATTTTTTTCAACTTCTCCCTTATTAGGTTTTCACTTTTCCCACTTATCCAGAATTTCACTCTCAAATCCAAAACTCTCACTTTCTCTCCGAAACTTTCACTCTCTCCAAACTCTCACTCACTCTAAATCTGAAACTCTCACTCTCTCCAAACTCTCAACTCGAAATCAAATCCCAAATCCTCAAACTCTCCATCCTCACTAACAACGGCTTCTGCTTTGCCCACTCTGCCACCAACCACCCTCTACATCCCCGAGCTCGACTGCATCGTCCTAAAAGACAAAACCACCCTCCACCTGTATCATCCAGCTCATCCACCTGTTCTGCGCCAAGAACATCATTCCGATCTGTAAGTTTTTTATTTTATTTTTTATTTTTTATTATATTTTTGTTGATTGATCTGTACTCATTGTGCAAGGAATGTTCCATCTCCATCTCCATCTCCCAATCCAAAGGTACTCTCCCTCTCTCTCTGTTGCATCCCACTCAAGGTTTAGGTTTTTTTTTTTTGGGTTTTGTGATTTTATGAATTTAGTTAATTCATTGGGTGTTTGAATTGGTATTAATTTATTGTGTTTTTGGTTAATTTATTTAGTTAATTTTCTGAGATCTATTTGGTTTATTTATTTATTTATTATTTTTTTTGGTGTTTGAATTGGTAGTGTTTGAAGAGCTAGGGTTCAGTTCAGCAAGGAGCCTAACAATTTGTACATCCTCAACTCCTACAAGCACTCTAGTCTCACCCTATTTTTCTCTCTCCCTATTATTCTATTTGGTTCCTGAGAAAGTTTTGCAAGTTATATGGTTCTGATAAGTGTTGGAATCGGTTTTGTTTTAAGTTATTGTTACTGTGTGTTTGTTTGGGTATTGAGGAAATGGACGGGGAATAGTGGGATCATTCGTCAGGAGCTTTGGGGAATAGTTGTTGTTGCTGTGTGTTTGTTTGGGCATTGCTTGCATAAATCGAGTGAACAGGTGACAAAATATTGAGAAATAAACAGATCTTGAACATAATTTTGCTTTGTAGTCCTTTCTTTTCAAGAGCTTTTTCTCTTTTAAAGAAAGCTTACACTTGTGCTTTTTGAACGTTAGTTAATATTATGGTTATGCTGGTTTTTGGAAGGAGATCATATTATCCTAATTGCTTCATAGATAGTTTAATATATTTGTAGCTTGGTTAAAAAATTTCTTGTGTGATTCCAATTAGAGATCTTTGTGAAGATTTTGTCACTGGCGCTAGTGTCATTAAAGTGGCTCAAGAAACCGAAAATGTTCTTGGAGATACTTTTATATATAATGTGTATTTAAGTGATTAGTGAGAGGCCTATGTCTTTGAATATATTATCCTGTTTATGAGATAGGGCCAAATCTAAAAAGTAATTATAGGTCAAATTATGTGCCAAATGGCTTATTAGTATTAGTTTAAGAAGTTTGGCATGATTAGTCCACAACCTTTTGTATAATATTTTATGCTGAAAGTTTTCTTCCAATTTAATAAAATCTGCATATTAACTTGTCAAAATATATATATATATATATATATATTACAATTAAGTTCCATCAAAGTTTTGATTCATTCTTCTGAGTGATGGAATTTCAATTTCTTAGTGAGGTATTGGTGAGTTGGTATCATTTATTATCTTGGCAATAGCTATCAATACTGTAAGAAATTGATTGAGAATAACAATATTTTTGCCATGATGTTGTCTTCTCATTATGAATTCCCACATATGATATTGTCCTCAAAGGAGTGCAAGTTGTATATTTTAGAAGCCATGATATCAAATTATGTGAACTGTCTTTCTTGTGAAACTGACTATATACCATTTTACTTCTTGTTAAGGTAAGGAGGTAGAAAATTTTAGACAGTAGCTTTCAACTGCCAAGAGGCATGCAGAATCAATTGCTACAATCACTCCTGAACTTGAAAAGGAATTTCTTGAGGTTTGTATTATGGCTTAAAGTTGAAACATGTCAAAACGTTATTTTCAGTTTGCATGAGTTATTAAGAATTTTGTATTATAGAAGCTTGTGTCTTAGCAACTGTCTTGAGATGTACTGCTGGAGTTTTTGCAGTTCCAAAAGTTAATGCTTCCAGGACATGCTGGTTTCTATCAATGATAATTTGATAGATATAATAATAATAATAATAATAATAATTTGATAGATATAAAAAAGATTATATAAAATAGAAAGAGGTGTTAATGAATTAAAGATTATGGGATCGATTTATACAGAACAACAAGCCCAATCATTGCACTTGAGTGAACGGGTTGCACGTTGATGAAAGCTGCTAATTGTGTGTACTAATCATGCCATTATGTGGCTGATCTACTGTGTGGTTGTCGGTTGAATGTTGACATAGGCTTGAAAGTATGGAACTTTCTCCTCTTTCTTTACTTCACTTTTTCAAAACAAATGAAGAAAATCTTATCAAAATCTTATATGGATCATAATCTTTCTAACTTAAATGTTAATGTTGATATTAATACTATAATTAGTAGTAACTTAATATATGAAGTGGATTATAATACAAATTTTTTATACTCTACATTCTAAGTTCATGCATGATATATCAATCTCATACTCAATTAAGCTGATGTAGAAGATTTCTAATATGTCATGTTGTTGACACTTTGTAGCATTTGGACTGTTGATCTTGCATAGATACAACTAATTGTTGGTAAAGTAAATGAAGTTGGTGAAATAATTAAGGTACTCTCTCTCTCTCTCTCTCTCTCTCTCTCTCTCTCTCTCTCTCTCTCTCTCTCTCTCTCTCTCTCTCTCTGTGGTTGTGGTGGGTTGTTGAATTGGGGCAAGCAAGTGGCTTGCATGGAGTAATAAGGTGGTTTTATTTGATATTGGAAGTGTTGACTGTTTTGTGTAATATTTGATGATTCTTGTTGAGTTGTTTTTATTTGATTAATTCATTTTAGGCTATTGCTAGTAATGATGTTATAGTTACCAAATGTATTGATAACTTTTCTATGCATTTAAATTCATTGTTTTGTTAGGAACATAGTTGAAAGTGAATGATTAAAGGTGATTTGTTTCTTAAATTAAAGTGAAATTGTATAAATGAAATGTGTGTTAACTCTTGCTTTGTGCTTTCATGAAATGACATTATAGGTATTTCTTGTAAACCACTTTATAGCAATGGATAGGAGTTGGATGAAACTTACGAATAGAAGGTCGCGAGAATATTTAGATAAAGTCCAACAGTTTCTAAATTTTGCATCTAACCATGCACACTCAGATGGAACGATTTCATGTCTGTGTAGACAATGTGTGCATACAAATTCGTGACCTATAGATGTCGTACAAGCTCACTTAGTGTCAAAAGGGATTTATAGGGGTTATAACCCTTGGGTTTTTAATAGGGAATCATCATTTGCACAGACTTCTTCTAAAATTCCTAATAGTCATATCCAAGAAAATCTGATAGAGTATATTGATCTTCATGACATGTTGCATGACATGTTCCCTATACAAGATATGGCGTCAGGGCCAATGGAAGAAGTCCATATTGTACAGCAACCCACAAAAGGTCCTGTAGAAGGTCCTAATGAAGAAGCACTTCGGTTTATGAAATTGCTTGAAGTTGCTAATCAACCTTGTTATGAAGATTGTAAGCATTTTAGCAAATTGTCAGTCATTATGCATTTGTACCACATGAATTGTCTTAATGGTTGGACCAACAAATCATTTATTATGTTGCTACAATTTTTACTTGATTTTCTTCCTTCAAATGCTAAGTTGCCAAAAGATTGTTATGAGGTTAGGAAGATTATTAAGGATTTGGATTTGAGCTATGAGAAGATTCATGCTTGTCCTAAATATTGTATTTTATATTGGAAGGTGATAGGCCACAAACTATATGACCCCTTGTGATAGAAATTAATTAATTAATTAGCTAAGTTATTAATTAATCAATTTATCATGCAAACGCGTGGTAGCACAAACAAATCACTAATAGACTAATTATGCAGCGGAAAATAAATAACACGGTGATTTGTTTACGAATGGGGAAAACCTAACGGCAAAAACCCCACCGGGTGATTTTCAGGTCACCACTCCCGAAACTCCACTATTATCACAACAAATAGTTACAAGTAAAGGAATCCTAAGTAGCTTACCAACCTACAGTTGAACCCTTACCCCAATACCTAATTAGACTTGTTCTATAGTGACAGTTCCCCTTTTCGATGCACGGCTCTCAAGTATGTGACTAACCAGTTGCGCAGATCCCAATATGCGACTTCAAACACCAACTAAGAAGGTTATTGGCTGCAAAGTTTTTCAGGTCATCCATACGATGAAGATCAAGAAGATGTTTGGTCACAAAATCTTACGGTGCAAATACACAGCAACTTCTTTAAGAGAAAGAGATGAACTAGGGCAAGAACTTCGTCTCCGGTCACAATTTGCTTGAACAGAGTTTGCTTAATGCTTGTGCAACTTGTGAACTTATTGACGGCCCTTAAAATAATCCTTTTATATGTTTAGGGTTAGGAGAAAAGAAGACCTAAACACATAATCACGTATTCCAAGAAATTAGATTAGAATTCTGAATTTCTTAAATCTCGACAGATATGCTGTCGAGCAGCTGTCGAGCCAGCTATCGAGCTTTAATGAATTTTCACTTTCAGCTTGTTTTCTTGGGTAGACTTGATGACTTCAACACTTGATCTTGAAACCTTGTTTCTTGAAGTATTAAAAACATCCTAGAACTACTCAATTACAAGTAAAGTGCGTTTTGTCAAAGAATTAGCCAGTTACATAAAATAGAGACATATGATCTTAACATGTGAAACACATATGTCCTAACAATCCCCCCCTTTGACAATCTGTGACAAAACCACAACAAACAAATGAACATATAAGAGAAGTCATAAATCACTTAACTCATATTCACTTGTTGAATACAATAAAATCTATCTTAACACAAACTCTTGAAAATCTTTGCAAGAAGAGAGTTTATGGCAAGTAGACTTTGACAACCTGTATTTTTGAAACACTTTAAACAAAACTCATCAAGGCATCTTTGTGTGAAACAAAAATAATAGATTGCATACAAGTAATAAGAAGCATGTGTATAAAAGGAGAAAAGAAACAACACATGAAAGGGTAGGTGAAAGAAAAACATACATAAATCATAAATGAAAGAGATAAATACAATGTATGTCTATAAATGGTCACAAGACCTCATGTACAAGAACAATGTATCTAAACAAGAAAGAAAAGAAAAGATACAAAGCATCCTCACTACATCTCTCAACAAAAACAACACTCCCCCTAACAAAAATGTCTAACTCTCCCCCTAAGAATGACTACTCTCATATCCAAAACTACTCCCCCTTTTTGTCACAAGTGACAAAGGGCAAAAGTGTCAAGTAGACATCTCATTGATAGAGCTAGCATCGCCATCGTCATAATCCGAAGCATCATCGTCATCACCATCATCATCATCCTTATCCTCAGAATCAGAAGTCACGGGAGAAGGTGGTGAAGGGGTAGCATTAAGAGCAAATCCGCCCATGGTCGCCTGCCGTCTAGCTATGCGGCCAACATGAACATTCACCTGATACAACTCTGTGGAGAGTGTATTAAGGTGAGTATCCATGTGTTAAAGCTGCGCCATGATGTCTCCCAAAGACACATCGCTCGAGGAAGAAGAGGGAGCAGATGTGGGTTGATCAGAACGAGATGGAGTCGGCCAGGAGGGAGGTGTAGAATCCTGCTGTCACGACCTAAACTGCGCCTCGCTATGTTTTACGGTAGCGGCGTCTATGACACACATGAAAGTGAAGGGGTCGGATGCGGGAAAAGGGATGAAAAAATGGCGTAAAATCCTCGTGATAATAGAAGAAAAGATAAGCTTATCACGGGACGCCGAATCCTGAAAAACATCTATCAAAGACACAATGAAATGGAAGGGGAAGTCAATGGTAAGATGCTCAAGAAGAGATAACAAGAAACGAGCATGAGACTCTGTAATGGAGTTATAGTGCGAGAGAGGATATAGTACAAAGGTCATGATCATGTTCAAAAACCGTGGACCTTTTGCAAAGGCCGAGTAGTAAGTGAACTGGTGCTTACCTCACACAGAAGGACGCTCACAGATAGCAGACATGAGCATATCCTTGGACACAGTCCTCAGACACTCACGGGAAGGATAGTCGAGAAACTCTATCCTAGGAACCCTAAGCACATTCGCAATAAGCTATGGTGTGATAGGAATAGAAATACCCCGGACCCGAGTAACAAAATGAGGTACGGAGCGGTCAATCCCGTGTTGTTGGAGTAGAACTCCTGAATCAGCATGAGAGGACAAGTGATGGGCTCATCACAAAGAGACTCCCATTCCCGATTATGAATGATAGTGGAAAGGTCAGTGTCAGCAAAATGACCCAAGATGACTCGATGTTCTGAATGAATGCCTCGTTGAGAAAAGTTTTCCGTAAATGCCTTGTGGGCATCATTGTTATGGAAACGGAGAGAGAGGGGTGCATGAACAGAAGAGGTAGAGGCATCGGAATGAAGAAGATTTTGGGCTAGAGTGGATTTACGCTTAGGTGCCATAGACACTACTAATGTAACCAAAAGATAGAGAGGGGAAAGAAGGAAACAATCAGAAAAGCTCCAACACAGTTCACAATAGTAAGAATATGTGAAAAGATGTACAAATGCATGGGTAATGCATGAACATGTGATATGCAAAGTAAATACATCATGGGCTCAGCCCAATCCAATCCTACCAGCACACAAAGAGATTGCACACATTTAAATGCATGATAATATTGTTATAATGCAAATGTAATGCAATGCATGAAGTTTTTAAGATCAAATCTTCAAAAACTAACCCAAAATTTCAACAATATTTCATCAATTTTGAAAAACCCTAAAAATTATCAAAAACCCCAAATCTTAGGTTTTAAAACATGAAATGCATGTAAATGAAGAAGATCAGAAGCTTACCAAGTGAAGAAAGCTTAAGAATCCCAAGGGAAGAGGTTTGGAGTGAGTGAGAGAGGTTTAGGAGATGAAAAGTCTGAAAAAATGAGAGAGAGATCGATAGAAGTGAGCTATGGATCACACGACGTGTATTTAAAGACCATCAGTAAATCTTGACAGATGAGGTGTCGAGGTGGTGTCGAGCCATCTGTCGAGAAAGTGTTGAGAAAAAGCAACGTCAACAGATAAAGTGTCGAGAAGCTGTCGAGGAAGAAAAACACCAGAAGCAAGAATGATGCTCGATCAATCCACCAGGTGTCGAGGAGCTGTTGAAAGGTCAAAAACTTTCTCGATCGATCCACCAAGTGTCGAGGTGCTGTCGAGATTGCGATAAGAAAAAGCTTTAGGAAGCTCGACAAATAGCTAGCTATTGAGGAGGTGTTGAGGAGGTGTCGAGCCAGCTTTTTAAAAACAGTTTTTCGAGAGGAGAAAAACACAGACGTGAATGCAATCAAGTATGCAACTCAATCAATGATCCAAATAACATATTAAGCTCTCAAGAACATATCTCAACAAAGATTTTTTTTTTTAAAAGTACATGGATCTCAAAAACACACGCAAACACTAAACAAGTCTAACCAATTTTATGTTTCAAAAACAAGTCAAGTCAATTTAGTGAGCATACATTAACACATGTAAAACCTTGTGATGACCAAATCACATTGTACCTGCACATGTATCAAAAGTAACAAAGAATTTTATGTGTTGTGTGTGAAAAACATCGTAAGATTGCATAAGTGTATACATGTTATGACGATTTAGGATATGAGAAAATTACTTTAACTCACACACAGTCATAACTGTTTGATGGGGACTATCACCTTCGAGGTACATCCTATAACTCCCACATCTCCTAAAAAACACGCTTGCAATCATATTTAAAAGCATTTTTTATCTTTTTGCTTTTTATTTTCTTTGCATATTTTTATTTAAGCAAAACATGCATGGACATATAAGAGATAGAAAAGAAATACCCATTTAAATTAAGTTTTTGACATTGCACTTTTACTATGCCGAAGCATACAGATGTCATTGATACTGCACTTTTGCTATTCCAAAGCATACGGGTGTCATATTATGATTGGCGGGCAATAGTGGTGAGATGGTTATTTATGTCTTTCTCTTAAGATTTTTTAATCCTTCCCGTTAAAAAGAGTGATATGAGTGTTAAGTACAAGAGATAACTCAATCTTACTCATCACAAACAAGAGCCACAAAACTCACTTGCTTAGTTGTGCATAGAGATACTCATCTAAGCTACAAGAGATACAAAGTTTAGAAAACTTTGTTTCAATGGCCATCCAAGGTGTACAAATACCAATGTACACAAGACACACATTGTTTTTGTATTTTTATGATTTTTCAATATTTTTTTTATGAACAATAAAATAAACAAAACTAAAACAACAACCAAATAAAAACATGTTAAACAAAGCAAAGCATAAAACTAGACTAACTCAAAAAGTAAAGCAAAACACACAAGAAATGCAAACAAAACAAGAAGATAGAGAGGAAAATGATAGAGTCACTTGGAGCCCTTTTTCTTCCACACCCTGGAAGAACCTTTCCTTTGATTAAACCCTTGAACCGGCGGTGAGTGGGAAGAATTAAAACCGTTCAAGTTCGAAAGAAACATGAGGGCTTTGAGAAGATCTCCAAGAGAAGCAAGAGAGGATTGAAGTTTATTCTGGCTTCCAAATGATATCATGTCGTTGCTCTGTTGAGTGGCTAGCCACTTATAGCAATTTGGTCGAGTATGACCGGCAGCTCCACAATGATGACAAAGATGCTGCTTCTTTTGTTTAGGCTATTGAGAGTTAGCCTTCTTAGCTCTAAGGTTTTTAATATCTTTCTTCTCAAGCTTAGAAGGTACTCCTAAGATAGATTTACCCTTGTCTAAGTTCTCACTAGCTAATTCAGTTTTAATCTCATTGTTCTTAATTTCAACATTATTTCTAGGAGGAACAAAAACAGTAGCACTAGTAGAAGCAATATTAGAGGAAGAGAAATTATACCCTAAACCTGTGCGATCAGAAGCAGATTTCTGAATGTTTAGCATCTCATCAAGCTTTGCACTTGAAGTCCTCTCCAGTTGAGCTCTGACTTGAAACAGCTCTGCTTCAAGCTTCTTGGTCTTCTCAGTCAAGAAATTGTTTTTGAACCTCAGTGCTCCAATGGTTTGATTTGCCTCATCAAACTTTGTGGACAACTCTTCATGGTCAAGTTTCACATCACTGAGTTTCTTGGTGTTCAGCCTATAGAGTTTCTCATGTTTCTCAAAAAGCTTGTATAGTTTCTCATAAGCTGTATGGATATCATTTTTGATCATCCATCTTCTCAATCTTATAATCCACCAATTCTTCTTTTTCATCCACATTTTCAACAATCCCCTCAATAGGATTAACAGTGGCAGTGAAGGCATTCAAGATTCCGTCATCCTCATTGTCAGAATCATCCTCAGGCTCAGTGTCGCTTAATGTAGCAGCAAGTGCCTTACTCTTCCCAATGCTCTTAAGATATGTAGGACACTCATGTTTCATGTGACCGAATCCTTGACACCCAAAACACTTGGGTCCTGTGGGAACAGTGTACTGATTGCCATCCCTAGCATCCTTCTTCCCTTTGTCCTGACTCTTGAACTGAGAAGAACTAGATTGCCTATGGCCCTTGTTGAAACCCTTTCCATTGGCATTCTTCATAAACTTCTTGAACTGCCTGTGATGTAGGACTTCATCTTGGAATCTTCATCATCTGAAGACTAATCTGTGTCACTGCTCTTGGCCTTCAAAGCCATGCTCTTGCCTTTGCCCGTCTTGCCAATCCTTGTCAATCCTAGCTCGTAGGTCTGCAAGTTTCCAACCAGCTCAGTCAGAGGAATCTTGTCAATATCCTTTGATTCTTCTATTGCCATGATCTTGGCATAGAATCTTTTGGGTAGAGATCTGAGCACCTTCCTTACAATCTTGGGTTCAAGAATGGTTTCCCCAAGATTAAAGGCTGAGTTCACTATGTCCTTTAGCTTGGCATAGAACTCATCGAGCAACTCATTATCCTCCATCTTAATTTCTTTAAAGCTTGTAATGAGCCTCTGTAGCTTTGAATCCTTTACAGCCTTTGTACCCTCATAAGTTGTCTAGACGATGGTCCATGCCTCTTTTGCAGTTTCAATAGAGGATATCTTCTTGAACTCCTCATTTGTGACTACACTGAATAAAGCATTCAATGCACTTCTGTTGAAGTTTGCCACGTTGATCTTCGTATCATCCTAATCGACCAGCGCTTCTGTAGGCTTAGTCCAGCCTATCTCCATAGCTTGCCATACCTTCTCATCAAAAGATTGCAAGAAAGCTCTTATGCGTACTTTCCAGTATGCATAGTTAGTGCCATCAAATAAATGAGGTATAATTAATGATTGTCTTTTATCCATGACAAATAGGGGTCAATGGATCAAAATAGCAAAGATAAACCCTAATCAGAGTATGCCTGCTTTGATACCACTTGATAGGCCATAAATTGAATGACTCCTTATGATAGAAATTAATTAATTAATTAATCAATTTATCATGCAAACGCGTGGTAGCACAAACAAATCACCAATAGACTAATTATGCAGCGAAAAATAAATAACACAGTGATTGATTTACGAATGGGGAAAACCTAACGGCAAAAACCCCACCGGGTGATTTTCAGGTCACCACTCCCAAAACTCCACTATTATCACAACAAGCGGTTACAAGTAAAGGAATCTCAAGTACCTTACCAACCTACAGTTGAACCCTTACCCTAATATCCAATTGGACTTGTTCTGTAGTGACAGTTCCCATTTTCGATGCACAGCTCTCAAGTACACGACTAACCAGTTGCACGGATTCCAGTACGCGACTTCAAACATCAACTAAGAAGGTTGTTGGTTGCAAAATTCTTTAGTTCATCCACACGATGAAGATCAAGAAAATGCTTGGTCACAAAACCCTACGGTGTAAATACACAGCAATTTCTTCAAGAGAAAGAGATGAACTAGGGCAAGAACTTCGTCTTCGGTCACAATTTGCTTGAACAGAGTTTGCTCAATGCTTGTGCAACTTGTGAACTTATTGACGGCCCTTAAAATAATCGTTTTATATGTTTAAGGTTAGGAGAAAAGAAGATCTAAGCACATAATCACAGATTCCAAGAAATCATATCAGAATTCTGAATTTCTTAAATCTCGACAGATAAGCTGTCGAGCAGCTATCGAGCTAGCTGTTGAGCTTTAACGAATTTGCACTTTCAGCTTGTTTTCTTGGATAGACTTGATGACTTCAACATTTGATCTTGAAACTTTGTTTCTTGAAGTATTAAAAACATCCTAGAACTACCCAATTACAAGTAAAGTACGTTTTGTCAAAGGATTAGCCATTACATAAAATAGAGACATATGATCCTAATATGTGAAACACATATGTCCTAACAGAAGGAGAATGTCAATCTTGAAGTTTGTCCAAACTATAACCGTTCAAGATGGGAAAGTAATGAGTCTAAAGGTCAACAAAGTACTAATGCTTCCTCCAAAAAAAAAAAAAAAGAAACCTACAAAGATCTTATGGTGGTTCCCCTTAAAGCCAAGATTGCAACGACTATTTATGTCTCCTAAAATAGCCAATCATATGAAGTGGCATGCCAATGGTCGTGTGAATGACGAGTTATTGAGGCATCCTGCTTATTCTAAAGCTTGGAAATCATTTAACTATAAGTACATAGAGTTCTCATCCGAGCCTCGTAATGTGAGGCTTGGATTAGCAGCCAATGGATTCAACCCATATGGAAATATGAGTAGTACTCATAGTACATTGCTTGTCATTTTGATCCCATACAATCTACCTCTATGGATGTGCATGAAAAGGTCTTCTTTCATGCTATCATTATTGATTCTCGGTCCAACCTCGCCTGGGAAGGATATAGATGTGTACTTACAACTCCTAGTAGAAGAGCTGAAGGAGTTAAGAGATGTTGGAGTAAAAACGTTTGATGTGTCTTCCAAAAAATTATTCCAAATGCATATTGCATTATTGTGGACCACAAATGATTTTCCTGCATATGGTGATACGCCAAGTTGGAGTACCAAATGTGCTCTTGCATGTCCCCCTTGTAATTATGATAGTTAGTCTCGTTGGTTGAAATATGGAAGAAAATTTAGTTACATTGGACATAGGCGATTCTTAGATAGTGATTATAAATTTCGTAAGCAAAAACAATCATTTGATGGGCATGTTGATACGAGATCAGCTCTTATTACGGTATCCGGAGGGGAAATCATGTTACAAACAAATGCTGTAGTCGATCATATGTTTAGGAAGAAAGCAGTTAACTTGCCCAATAAAAGAAAAAGAGGAGAGGAAGCCTTAACTATGTGAAAGAAGAGAAGTATATTTTTCACCTTGCCTTATTGGAAGGACCATGTGTTACGTCACAATCTTGACATGATGCATATTGAAAAGAATGTAGTCAATAATATAATTAGCACATTGTCGAACTTGGATGGTAAGACAAAGGATAATTTGAAGGCACGTCAAGACTTTAAGGATATAGATATAAGAAGTGAACTTCACTTGGAAAAGGTTGGGAATGATAAGACACGTATGCCACATGCCTGCTACCACATGAATGCTAGTGAAAATGATGGTTTTATACAAGTTTTGAAGGATGTAAGAGTGCCAGATGGATATTCTTCAAACATCTCATATTGCATTAAACTCAAAGATAGCAAGATTAGTGGGATGAAGAGCCTTGATAATCAAATCTTAATGCAGCAACTTTTTCGGATAGCAATACGCAGATCATTGCCCCATGAAGTGAGTAGGCCTTTAATTGGCTTATCTTGTTTCTTTAGGGAGATTTATTCCAAAGTACTAAATGTGGATGAACTTGGGGCTCTTGAGAAGAGAATTGCAGTGACATTGTGTGAGTTGGAAAGGATATTCCCTCCCTCTTTCTTTATAGTGATGGTATATCTAGTCATGCATTTGGCTAGCGAAGCCAAAGTTGCTGGCCCAGTTCATTATCGTTGAATGTATCCTATAGAGAGGTAACATGTATAGTAACTTTATCTATCTAATTAATTGTTTTTCACACCAATTGTCTATTGTTGATCTTGGGTTTTCCAATAGGTACTTGTCAAGACTTAAGTCTTATGTGCATAATAAAACTTATCCAGAAGGCTCCATTGCAGAAGGGTATATAGCAGAGGAATGCTTAGCATTCTGCTCACGCTATTTTAAATCTGTTGAAATTGCATTCAATCGGCCTATAAGGAATGTCGAGGAATCCATTGGTGCAATGGTGAACATTACACTAGATTCAAATTCATGGATCCAAGCACATCGTTATGTGCTATTCAATTGTGAAGAAATCACCCCATTTCGCGAGTAAGTAATATGTCATTGCGTATCCTTTCATGGCATTCAAGTACAATATTCTAACTTAACACTAACACGTTTGTCTACATAGTGTACACATAGCAGAGATCAAGGCAGATTTCTCTTTTCATGTAACCGATGATGTTATTCAAAAGTAACACATGGAGAAATTTTGCAGTTGGTTTAGGAACTATGTAAGTAAAAGCATATATGTAAAACTTTATTATTTATAATAGGTGATGTCAATGTCTATATATAAAAATTGATTATAACACTTTAGATAGCATACTTATAATAGACGTCATTGTCTTAGGTGATGTCAATGGATGCATCTGAGAAAAAGAAACTCTCTGATAAAATCATATGGCTTGCTCGATATCCAGATAATGAAACAAAACAGTTCAAGCGTTATGTTAAAAAAGTGTGAAGTTTCGCACCAAAGACTCTGAGGCAACTAGGAAAACTCAAAACAATGGAGTTTATGTTGCTACTGAAGGTGGTGCTACTTATTATGGTGTACTAATCGATATTATTGAGTTGAACTACTCAAACATATATCGATATGTACTATTCAAATGTCAAAGGGTTGACATTATTAGTGAGAGAGGATGCAAAAAAGATGAGTTTGGATTTCCCCTTGTCAAATTTTCACGATTGATACACACAGGTGGTCGATTGATTGACGAGTCTTATGTATTAGCATCTCAAACTTCACGAGTGTTTTATGTGGAAGATGTGAGACATAAAGATTGGGCGGTGGTGGTCAAAACAAAACCTAAGGAGGTGTTTGATGTTGGTATTAATGCTTCACATGATGATGATGATGAAGTGGGTACCCATCTTGAGAATGTCCCTTACAATATAACTACTGATGATGCATGTGACGATGCAAATGACAACCATGCTTGAGCTTGAGTTAATGAAGAATGAACCATTTATGATACACCATTAATCAGTGATGATGAATTGCTTGAACAAGACTTTATCGATGATGAAGAGTTTAGCGATGATGTTTATGAGTCTTATGATGATGAGTCCAATGATGATGAGTCTTAGAGTTTTAAAACCTCTCTCTGGTTAGTTTCTTCTCCTTAAAATTGTTTGAAATTGGTTAGTAGATTTAAAAGTCATTTGTAGTTTTTCTATTTCTAGAAATCTTTCTAGTTGAAGTGAAGCTTTGCTTGATTTTTAGTCTCTCTAATTGGTTTTCATGTATGGTTCTCTTTGTTAAATTGTTTAGTCACTTGATAATCTCTCTCTCTCTCTCTCTCTCTCTCTCTCTCTCTCTCTCTCTCTCTCTCTCTCTCTCTCTCTCTCTCTCTCTCTCTCTCTCTCTCTCTCGTTTTTGTTTTAAATGAATATTGTCTAATGTTGATTCATGTCTGTGGATTTAGCTCACTAGCCTCTTCTTAAATCTATTTGGTACTTTATTCATAGTTTCATACATTGTACTAGATATAAGCTAATGTGATAATCTCTTAGTTTAATACAATTGAACTACAAGAACTTTACTTTTTAAAAGAAGCATATTATTGAACAGCCATAAAGATGCTACATTAGCATATGATCACTCCTAAGCAACCATTTAACTTTCATTGTCTCCCTAGTACCAAACTTTTGAAGCTAGCCATTAGTTTCTTATGAGATACTATTCTGTAAAGACTTACTAACTATATAGTTGCTAAAACCTTCACATACTTTATTTTTGTATCAAACATAATTTTTTGTTGATTCTTATCAGTGAAATTTGAACCCAAGAATGTTTCCACTTGCTGAATTAATGCTCATTTTCACTCCTCTAGAGAATTGAATGGAATTTAATTAAGTCAAACCCCCTGCCCTTAAAAAATGGAACAATGCAAAAATTTGATCATACTAAGAAGTCCAATTCTCTGTCCACAATGATGGCTTATTTGATGAGTTGGGTCCTACAAAAGTTTCTTCACATCTCATCCCATTGCATGTATTAATCTGCATGTTTAATTTATTAAATGAACAAGCAAAACATGGTCCATTATGCATTTAGTTGAATCTTACAATATAGCAAAGAGAACAGTTTGAAATTAGCAGGTGAGTTTCTAATAAGTACAAGTAGTAGTCTTAGTTGAGAAGCAAAACTAACCACTGCATCAGGAGCATCAGTTTGCTTGAACATGACCCATGGTACTCCTATTTGGAGATCAATTGCCATTTTAGCTACCCAATGAACATAAGAGGGCCCTTTCATACATTCTGGCATATTGGCGTGTTAGATGCTAGTGCATTTTGCACAAATTTCTAGAATTTTGTTATTGTATTACGCCTTGGATCTGAGTTCTTCTAGAACAGGTAGAGTGGTGCAAAGTTAAGATATTTGAGATTTGTGATAGGTAAATTCTCTTAATACATTAGTGTTTGAATCTATTACAATTTAAGCATCTGGCTTATTTTTCAATTTGACCTTCCTTAGAATTCCTTTGAAGAAAAGTAATTGTAGCATCAATTTATGACATAAGTAACTATTATTTTTATTTTTTGCATGTTTTTAACACACAAGCACTTATATGTTGAAGCCATATCGACCTTGCCTGTTTTCATGTGGAGCATATTTAATACTATAGATTAATTGCACCTTCTACTTCGTTTGTGCCTTCTGACTTTTAAATGACTATAGGTTTCAAGATTGCAAGAGCAGTTGCAAGCTGAAAGAGATCTTAGAGCTGCACTTGAAGTCGGTTTGAGCATGTCTTTTGGACAATTTTCAGTTCACGTAGCATGGATTCTAAGGTTTGTATAGTTCTTAAGGTAGTTTTCTTTTCCCTTTCAAGTTAAATGCTTGTATAGCACATGCTTATGACTTCAAACTGATGTGAAGACAAGGGCTGAGCTAGAGGAGATTGCACTTGCCAAAGCAGATGTGGTCAAGTTGAAGCAGAAAGTTGCAAAACGAGTGACCGCTACTAAGTATACTATTACCAGCAGGCATGGAGTTGGTACTACTGGTTCTTCTTGCAAAAGTGTTGAAGGATTTGTTTAAATACTTTGGAACTTTGATAATGGTTATAGACAATGTTATATGTATTTGATAATATATTTCCATGTTAATATTATGTTAGTTTGGAGACATTTTGTGGTGTTGTTAATTAGTTGCATTTGTGGTATTGTGTTAGTGGAGCTAAAACTATTATAGGTTCTTTGTAACAAGTCTGTAAAAACAAATTGTGGTTTTAATACATGCTAGAAAAAAAAAAAACCTATAGCAGTAGTCAAAAAGCACCGCTAAAGGTGCATATATTATGATTTAAATGATGCATTATAGCTGCGTTTTTGCCCGCCACTAAAAGGTTTACACATATAATGGCGTTTCTCTCCGTCGCTAAAAGTTCAATGAGTCCGTTTTAATTGGTTCCCTATAGTGGTGCCTTTTGCCCGCCACTAAATGTGGACACCAATAGCGGCGGGCATAACCCACTGCTAAAAGTCAATTGATATGAATTCTGATCTCATATGGCGGCGGTTTTCTGCCCACCGCAAAAAACCAAAAACACCACTAAAAGGTGCATTTATAGCAGCGTTTTTTGTTACCACCGCAATAGAGCTATTGCGGTAGCGCAATGATGGTGGGTAGAACCGCCACAATAGGCCAAATGAACCTTTAGCGATGGTTTTCTAAGCTTTTGTGGCGGTTTTGGCCCACCGCAATAGTACTTTTTTTTTTTTTTGGTAGTGACTATGCCTTTTCGACGAGAATGGAGTGTGGCAAAGTTCGAAATCAATGCAATAAAAGCTGTTGCGAGCAATACCAATAGTGTGGATTAATTGATTATTGTTCTCTAGAGAACTCACATTATCAATATATATATATATATATATTATATTGTATGCCCCATAAGTCTTAGAAGCAATGCACAATTGTTCACGACTTGTTATATCAGGGGTGCATAAATGTGGAGATGAGATGGTGTTACTCCAATGACATAAGACCGTTCAAACATTGTGAAAGAAAATGTGAAAAAAAAGAAGTTATCTAATAATACTCTTATAAGTTTATTGTCTTTAAATCTAAATTTTGAATTCATAAAATATTATATTTAATTCTATATAATAAGAGTTAGATCCTATCTAGATGTTAGATATTAAACTCTTTACACCAAAATTTGAAAATTCCACTTTATCTAAAATTCTATAAATTCATCAAAGAGTCTTTATCTCAACTAACATTTCTAGATATTTCCAATGAACATGTCCAGGGTTCAAATCCCTCCAACCCTGTTATAACTATCAAATTATGGAAAAAAATTTCTATAAAATCATATGCTAAGAAATCTTGACAGTAAATTAAAGGTTAAAGTAACAAGAATAAAGCATAGGAAAAAGGAAAAGGAAAGGATCACATAAGAGAGAGAGAGAGAGAGAGAGAGAGAGAGAGAGAGAGAGAGAGAGAGAGAGAGAGAGAGAGAGAGAGAGAGAGAGAGAGAGAGAGAGAGAGAGCTATACATAAGCAAATACACTTAAAAGTTAAAAGATTTTTTTTTTTCCTTGTAATTTCCTCTCTGTTTTATTAAAGTCTTGCTGTTCATTAAAAAAGCAAAAGATGATAACAAAAAAATTCTGAATAACATTTAAATGTAAGTATAAGGCTTTGTGTGAATCTTGCAGTTAAATAATCTCTATTTTTATTATTTTTATCTGTTAAAGGGGATTCTTGCTTTATCTTAAATTAAGAAATAATTTCGAAACAACATATTAGTAGAAATCCTAAAACAGAAGATTGAAATATGGGTGGCGACTTTAGAAGGTAGAATTTCATGTGTATAAACCCAAGAAAATATTACTTATCATATATATATATATATGATAAAATCACGTGGAACGTTTCTTATCAAGAAACATGACGTCCTTTAGTAGCCTTATATATAGAGGATGTCATAAATGAGCTCCAAGGTTAACTTAGAAACTAAAGCTCACTTGGAAAGTTCCTAGAGATGTTTCGCAGGATGAATTTGATTGTTATTCTTGTAAGTATTAATTATTCTTTCAACAATATTGTGATATAGATGTTAAATGCATTACTTTTGGCCTATTTAGTAGTTAACTTGCATTTAGAATTTTTCACATTGATAATTACATACAACTAATGAGTTTTAAACTCATGGTATCACCCTCTAGCTTTTTTTTTTTGAAAGGTGTCACCCTCCAGGAGATGAGATGTTACATTTTATTGTTTTATAATTTAATAGTTACAATAATAAGAGAGGAGAAATTTAAACCTTAATTCTAAGCAAACTATATATGCCACTAAGTTACAAGGCAGTTGGCAAGGAGATGATACTTAAATTAAAACTAATTGAAGTATATTATTTTCAAATTGATTGTATTCAAATTACATTTATTATTGAATCTTGATAAAAGTTACACCACTCAAAAAGTAAAGCTAACTTGGAATCTTCCTAGAGATGTTTCAAAGGGTAAATCGGGTTCTTGCTCTTGTAAATATTAGTTGGCTTCCACAATATTATGATATAGATGTTAAATGAGTAAGGGTCTATTTGTTTGTTTGTTTTTTTTTTTTTTTTTTTTTTAATAATTACATACAACTAGTGACTTTTAAACTCATGGTGTCACCCTCTAGCCTTTTTTTTAAATGGTACCACCCTCCACTTTTTGTTAATAATTCAATGATTACAACTATGAGAGAGAAGGAGATTTGAATTATTGTTCTCCAAACAAAAGAGAGCAGACTAAATATGCTACGAAACTATAAGGCTCTTTGCGTAGTAAAGAAGTACCCACCAAGTTTGATTCATAAAAAAATATAAAAATAAAACAAACCAAATTTGACAATAATCAAGAGCCCATTTGATAATGTTGTTTTAGTAACATTATTTAAGTTTTTTGGAAAATCGTGTAGATGAAAAAGTGTTGTGAAAATATGTATTGTATTGTTTAAACAATGAAAACTATTATTTAAATACCCTTACCAAACACCCCCCAAATGTCTTCTATCTCTACATAATATCATCTATATATATATATATATATATATATCTAAAAGCTGAAACGTAGCATTTATTGTTGCTATGCTCCAGTTGAGCCATATCAACATTCAAGTCATTATCCTATTTCTTTCTCATTCCCTTCCCTTTTCATCTCCCCACTACCCTCTACTTTAATACCACTGTCATCTTTCCCTTCATCTTCCCTTATTTTGTCTCTTTTTATTCACGTCCTCTTATTATAAATTTGTCATTTTCTCTTCCATTATTTGTATAGCTTTCCCTCACCAAAAAAAAAAAGGTTATTTCTCTCTCTCTCTCTCTCTCTCTCTCTCTCTTAATTTTTTGGTTGATTTTATTTATTTTTCTTGCATCTCTACTTTGGGTTGATAATTTTTTGTATTCTTTAGAACTCTACTTTTGGTTGATGCAATTTAATTTTGTATTTTAAGTTTTTTTTTTTTTTCTCTTTGATTGTTATTTTACTCTAATCGATTATTATTTTTTTAAATAGTCCTAATACATTACTTTAGTACAATAACAAACTTCATATCCAATAATTGTTAACTATGTTTTAATTTAAAATTCTATCATCTATAATGCAATGTTCTGTTTAGTGTTTCGATTCAAGTTATTAAGCCATGTTTCAATCTTTGAAAGCAAATTTTATCTAATTCTCTCTTACTGGACCAACTCTTTTTTAGATCATAGAGCAAAGCCAAGAGGTGTGTGTAGACAGAGGCTTTTGTCCTTTGCAATGGGTAGTGTTGGGAAAGGTAATACATAATTTAGATTTTTCTTTTCAAACCCTATTTTCATTTGATTGTTTTTATATAATATGCATTTGATTATTTATGATTTAGCTTCATCAAATGCAGTTTTATTTTTCCTTAGAGTTTGAGACTATAGAGGCAATGAAATTGTCGGTGTTATATGATTTGGTGGAATGGGTTGTTGGATCTAGTGTAGGGGTTGGATCAAATTCACAGAGCCACTAAAGCCTAAATGTTATGGTTTGTTCCATTGCCTTTATTATTGTTAGTTTTTATTTACTTATTATGGTTTCTGCCCTTGAAAAACATATTGAACAATTTGGTGGGTTAAACCCCTTCGCTTTAGCTCTCTTTGTCCCTTCTTTATCACTATTATTATCTTTGGTACTGGCAAAGCTATAAGTAAAGATTAAAAAAAAAAAAACATATTGATAAAAATTTGAGGGCTGCAACCACCATCAGACCACCAGTAAGGTTTTTTATTCCACTTTTATAAATTTGGACTCTTTAGTATTGTGGTTAGATTGGTTTTTATTTAGGAATTTGAATTAGTGCGTAGGCCTTCATTTGGGAAGAACAGACTCTTGAAACCTATATTTTTTTCCCTAAAAATAATCATTGTGTATTAGATTATATAAATACCTGCATGTTATCTTCAAAGTTCAAACCCATAATTGATATTTTGATCAACTTTACCATCCCCTTTGGGGAAGTAGCTACTTATGCATACAGATATTAGTATATGTGTTTGACTAAATGTTCAAGTTAAAATCTGGTTAGACAACATAATTATGCATACAGAGAATTAGTTTGGCTGTCTATTTGGTTGTAACACATGTATGTTCTATGATATCTATTTTTGATGTCTTTGCTTTAGACTAGGTTGAGAAGTCTACAAACAAAGACTTTGTTTTGTAATTTTTATCCCTTTACAAGATATGTTTTTTTATGGTGGAATGCTTGGAATAAATAATGGAACCAATAAGCTTTGATAGTTCTTCATGCATGAGAAGAGGAGAGAGGCCAAACCTTCACTCTCAAAGTGTTCGATAAAATGCTTGAGCCAAACTGAAAAAAAGGGGCTTAGGCTTGGAGGTGTGGCTTATAAGGATAGTGTTGACATTAAGCATCGTACAAGTTTTATTATGTATCATCATTAAAGGATGCCAACAATATTGATCTTATAGGAAAAGTTACATAAAATATTGAGAAAAAATGTTTTATATTACAATCCACTAAAAATGGTTTTTAAATATTTAAATTTTTCTATTTTTTATATCACTGATGTGTTTTACAGCTACCACATATACATGTGGTAACTTAAGTTTTAATCTTCTTAAGTTGTTTCGGCAAAAAGAAAAAAAAGTTGTCACAAAAGAGGAGTTCATGTAAAGTTTTTTGCAAAATGAAATACCTATTCTATAAGGCCACTAAATTTGATAATTTGCAAATGGTGGAACCACTTGCAACAATATTTGCATAGTTATATAGCTCTTGCTAAAGCAATCAAGCATACTTTTAGACTTCAAAGAACACATATCTACCAGTGGTTAAACGTTCATCTTTGGTAGTTTTAACTTTTCATATAATTTACCTTCACATATTCATCTATTTTAATTTAGATTTTTCTATAAACAACTCTAATTTAGATATTTATAACTAAACAATGAAATAATGATTCACAAAGAATCAAAAACAATATATATAAATATATATATATATATATATATATATAAAATATCTATACATATTCATCTTGTGTAGTTTTAACGTTACATATAATTTTGCATTTATATATATATATATATATTCATCTACTTTAATTTAGATGTTTATAACTAAATAATGAAATCTATGAACGAGGTAATTAAAACAATCATATTTCTACTCTACAAAAAGTCATCAATTTTTTTTTTTAAAAAAAAAAAGACCTTTTACATTTCCTTGGAAAATCTTTTTTTTTTTTTTTTAAACTTTGACATACCACTAACCTAACCACTTCATACTTTGAACAAATTAAGGCTCATTATTACTTTTGTTAAGATATTAATTATGAGTGTCTTAATTGATTGAGACCGGACTAGAGAAATGCCTTTTATATTTCTTTAAAAATTTAGAAAAGAAAAAAACTTTTGACATACCACTAATATAACTACATCTATAACTATTTATGACATCCATAATATCTATTTCTTATTGATAATCATAAAATTTACAGCTAGCAAGGGAATATATAAAGTAATAAAGAATAAACGATGGAAAAAAAAAGTGAAATAAAATGTCAATTAGTAACCGTTAAATGGAAAATAAAGTCTTCTCCAGAAAAAATGGAAAATAAAGAAGTGGTCAAGAGGAGTAAAAAAATAAAATAAAGATGATCATATAGTGGACATTAAAAACTTTACAGTGCAATAAAATCAACCATTACATTCACTTAATTAAATCAATAATCAACAATTAAACACAATAATACAAAATTTTAACTTAGAACTAATCAAACTCTAATTAGGAAAATTATATTTCCTATCATAACTAAAAATGAGATGTTCTCCACTTAATAATAATAGAAATCATATAAGAAACAAAGTTGAAAAATTTTATAATCTCATTTTTTGACATTTCATTTAACCTTATATATATAATCTTCATACACCATAACTTTTAAAAATCTAATGAACATTTCTACCTCTCATTTAATGTCTATATTATGCAAATCATCAACCATTAAATATATAATAATAGTAAGAAACGTTATAGATGAGAACATGAAAAATATGATAAAACTAATTATAAAAAATAAAAATAAAAATAAAACTATTTACAAAGTTTAGGGATCAAAATAGTATTTTACCTAAAACATTATCACACGCAACGCGCGTGTCTGCAACTAGTAACATATTAAAGCCGAATCCCAATAAAAAATTAAAATGTCCTTCCAATTACAGTCAAGTTGTTGAACAGGTCCCTTGAATATCTCAATTTGCCACATTTTGCATACATATCCATAATGGCAGTTGCAAGTATCACATTGAAATTCAAATTTGACTCAAAGGGATCACATCCAAGTTGGCAAACACAACTATGAACCCAGTTTCCAGTATCTATATCTCTACTTCAAGCACATACAACTATTCTATTCACTAAGGTAATCTCATTAGGTTATTCCAAAACTCCATGTCCTTAAGCACTTCTATGGACTTTCTAGGCCGACCCTTATTAACATTCCCTGCAATTAGAGTAGTGCAAGCCAACACATTCCACTTTGGAATAAACTCAAATACTTTCAACCCTGCTTCCATATCTGCGCAAGACATATATAAACTAGCAGAAGCATACACATCCAATCCATACCCAGTTTTCACAATGCCATTTGAATGTTCAAAAAGTGTGTAAAACACCTATGAACGTTTAGACCCCCAAATTACAAATTACCAACACAAGTTTATAATCAAATAATATATATGCAGAATATAAAAATAAGCTAAAACAGAATTGGTAAAGCAATCTAAACCGAAATTAATCACAACCACAACACTAATTAAAAGACAAAGATTAAGGGAAGAGAGATGCAAATACAAAGACAACACAGCGATGTGTTATCGAAGAGGAAATCGAAGTCCTCGGTGAAAAACTTCTCTGCCGCCCTCCAAACGGTCAATAATCCACTAGAGAATAAAGTTGGGATACATGAATAGCATAAGACCCTCCAAGCCTAATCTACCCAGTGCACCTAAGCCCTCTAAGCTTCTTACTCCAACAGGGTTACACCAAACCTTGTCTTCTCTAACTTACCGGATCCCACAATCACCTATTGTATCAACCAAAATGAATTAGTTCTTTCTGAACTGCTTCCCAAGTACCAAATAACCTTCTCATAGATATGGGTAAGGTGAGAGAAGGATTTTGGCAAATGTACCTCTCAAGGATGTATCAATGGAGAGGGTGAGAGTAGAGGAATTTGGAGAATCAAATGATGAAGATTGTGGATAAGTCAATCTTGTTTTTCTTTAGGGTTCCTCTCTCAAAATTCTCTCTGGAAGCTCTTTATATATCGTGGGTATAATGGTATTTATAGTAGGGTGTGTATGGAATGCGAAGAGTCAGGTTTCTAACAAACAGGGTGTTTTGGTGACTCGGCCTCGCGACTGGAACGAGTCGCGAGCTAACTGCCTAGCCAGACTGGAAGTTTTGTCCTATAGTGCAACAGCTGGCTTGGCCCTTCAACTCCCCTGCATGCTTCACATATGTGCCACCTTTGGCGACTTGCCAATCGCGAGACCTTTCTTGAGTGCAAACTCTTGAGCTTTTCTTCACACTCTCTCACATACTACCCTTACATGATTCTCACCTAAATACAGGGTTTCTAAATGCTAAATTATAAGCAAATTTGACACAGAATAAAGCCAACTAATGATTGAACAAATTCAACCTTACACCATTAAGAATTTCTTTTCCATAATTTGGATAAATTATTACTGAACTTGCTTTGAGCACTAAAGGGAATGTAAAATGGTCTGGGGAGTAACCCTTTTGCTGCATTTCTCTATACATACACGAAGCCTAATTTGGGTTGTTACTGTTAGAGTAACCTTCATTAGTCCTCGTAATTGTTTCAACTCAGTCATGGTTCTGGATTTTTTTAAGGCAGAGAGAATGAAGTCATAGTATTTCTTCATGTGCTTCTTTGTTGAGCAAAGAGATGTCACATATAAAATTGGAAGATCTTTGGGTTCTTTCTCTAGACATATATATATAATTGCTTCTTGATGTAACTAACAGCTGCATCTGCTCAGAGCAAAGTATCATAATTTCCTACATATATTTTAGTCTAAGAATAACTTCTTTTTTTCTTTTTTCTACTGTCACTTTTAAATAACACTCATATCAGATTATCTATTTTACTCTATATATCTTTAAAATATTATTTTTTATCTCTCTACCATTTTTTTCTTTGGGCAAATTCAAAAGTAAAAACCACGATTAAAACTTAAAAAAAAAAAATTCACATTTTTTTCAAAACCCTTCCCATTTAAAATTATTATCACCTAGATTAGATATGATCATTTTTAAAATAAGAAAACTACCACACCCACCAAGCAGTTTTTCCCATCTTCATTGCACTATATCTCCAATTCCTTCATTTTATGCCTAAGATCTTGATGCTAAGTGGGATTTTCTTTCTTTTTTTCTTTTTTCTTTAAGCATACTTGAATATTGATTGATTATGAAAACAAGGTTTAGTGCAAATTTTCATTCATATTTACTTTTCGAAAGTGCTTAAGTATTGGATTTTTTTTTAGTTTAAAAACTAAAGATCTTATTAGACTTTATTTATTCTTTTTATGCGCCTAGCTGCTCTAATTTTGGAATTGTATACGATGTAGTTAGGATTAGTATACCTTCATGTTCGCTAGATTAAGGTATGAATTATTTATTTATTTATTTTCATTCTATCATTCAATTTTGAATAATTGTTTGTCTACTTCATTTATCATTTTTTTCCCATAGTTTCGGGTTCTAGAATACAAATTTATTTTGAATTGGATATATTATTTGAAGAAGTAAGGTAAAAAGTCCTAATTAAAATTGATTCAAACACTCGGTGGATAAACGTATGGTCTTTATTATTATTATTATTATTTTTTTCCACTTTTTACTTTTCATTTTTTATCCTATCATTTTACTTTTGTTCAATTGCTCATCTCTTTGTTTTGCCATTTTTTTTCCTTCATAATTTCATATTCACTTTTTTTTTTGTTTTTTTTTTTTGTTTTTATGCTTTGAACCGAGAATCATGAAAAAAAAATGGAAAAATTGAAATAGTTCGGTTAAATTGTTTTCGGATTTATTATTATTTTTAATCAATAACCAATAAGTGTCCCTAGTGACCCACTTTTTGATTTCTTTACAGGTTGAAATGATAGATTAAGAAGAGTGGTAGCAGTTGTAAACTTTGATTTTTAGAAGAAACCATCAAGGTCATAAGAGTACTATAAATATCAAGAGCAAAGAATGTTGTATGAACTTAGATAGCTTAGTGTGTAAATTATTCAAAACTCTTCATTTTTATATCTCTTTTAATGTATCAATGTGTATTTTTATAAAAGTTTCAAGTTACAATATATGTAGATTGTTGTGATCTAAACTATAACTACGTATGACTAACCTCATCACACGTGTAACACGTGCCCGTAGCCTTTCTTTTAATGTCAAAATTTTCATTTACCTCAATTGGAGATTTATTTGTTTATCTGATGACATTTATGTATTTGTCACTCATCGAAATAGCTAGTATTGTGATGCCACCTAGCATAAAAAATTAAAATAAATCATGTCTTCAATGTAGCAGAAGGAAGAGAGGAATTCGGCCTCTAACTCCAACCCCCCAAATGGGACACGCCATTAGGTCCCCAAATCCAATAGAACCAAATAACCATGCTACACGGTATTGGGCTCTCTAGCCCAATGAATTAGCATACACAGCCACAAACTCGTACGACCCAAGAGTAGCTGTTCCTTTTTGACAATTTAGACTGTGGGTAGTGATTGTTACACACACTGTATGTACACTATAATGAAAACAAGTGTTAAAACTCACGGTTTTAGTTATTAAAACACAAAATGAAGAAGAAGAAAAAAAAAACTGAAAAAATTCTCTCCTGTGGGTGCGAAATTTCACTTCTTTCTCTTGTGGTATAAAAATTTTCTTACCCCTCTAGTGAATTTTCGTATCACTCTAGTAAGGCCAATTTTCTACTTTTTTCTTTCACTATACCTCATCTAAAAATGTAGTAACACTTTCCCTATGAAGATTGAGATAAAGCATCAGTTTTTCATTACTAAAATGGAATGAAAAACCTACTTGGACATACAAATTAATATCCTACATTCTTTAACTATGCTAGAGAATACACAAGCTGATATACTCTCTACTAATTAATCAGCTAAATTTACATAAAGAACTATTTCAAAAGCAAACATACAAATTACAGTATGGTTGAACAAACGATTCAACCTCAACTGCTAAGTAAAGAATAGCAGTAGACATCTGTCCTCCGCACAAAAGAGATAAAGTAATTTACGAAGAAGAAAAAGCGAAGAAAAGAGCTCCGAATTGATTCCAAGTGATCAACAGATAGCTCAGCCACACGTAAAGAGACTTTGTCTTGCAAATTGAAGAAAAGTATATAAATGCATAATAGCTATTAGCTCACCATTTTGTACTTAATCAAGAACCTAAAGCAAGGCTACAACTCCAAATGCCAAGTAAAGAATATTTTCCCAGTCATCTAATACCTTTGCACAGATAATTTGATTGCTTGCAAATTGAGAAAGGGTGAGGTTCAGTAGGGAAAGCAATAAATTAAAACATAAAGCAAGAAGAACATAGAAGAGAAAGCAAGCATAAATTGAGTTTAGTTTTTTTTTTTTTAAAGGAAGGAGGCTAGCTTTTAGTTGGTAGTTATAATATTTATGACATTATTAAGTTAATGTTTGCACTATGATGTTCAGTCTGTTTATTTGGACACAAGATTACACTAATCTAAAATTACCAAATATTTCACATTAACATAAATTATGGTAAGCTTACTTGTATTTTATAGATATCTAAAAACTGAAGCGTAATATTTATTATTGTTACGCTCCTTTTAAGCCACATCATCCACCTAGTTTCAACTCTCTCTTTCTCACTTCAAATTCGACCAGAGCTAAAGGAACTCTACATAAGAGGAGGAAACCTCACAACTCTGGATAAAGGCAAATTTGGCAAATTGGTAGGTGCAGACTTTATGTTTGAAGTACTTGAGTGAAATGAGGACGAATTGGAAAGAACTGCAAGAATTATTTCTAGAATTGGTTTACTTGGGGAGAGTCAGATGCCTAGGATCACTATGCCTTTTCGACGAGAATGGAGTGTGGCAAAGTTCGAAACCAATGCAATAAAAGCTGTTGCGAGCAATACCAGTAGTGTGGATTAATTGATTATTGTTCTCTAGAGAACTCACATTATCAATATATATATATATATATATATATATATATATATTATTGTATGTCCCATAAGCAATGCACAACAGTTCACATGACTTGCTATATCAGGGGTGCATAAATGTGGAGATGAGATGGTGTTACCCCGATGACATAAGACTGTTCAAACATTGTGAAAGAAAATGTGAAAAAAAAAGTTATCTAATAATACTCTTACAAGTTTATTGTCTGTAAATCTAAATTTTGAATTCATAAAATATTATATTTAATTCTATATAATAAAAGTTAGATCCTAGCTAGATGTTAGATATTAAACTCTAACACCAAAATTTGAAAATTCCGCTTTATCAAAAATTCTATAAATTCATCAAAAAGTCTTTAACTCAACTGGCACTTTTAGGTGTTTCTAACGAACACATTCAGGGTTTAAATCTCTCCAACCCTTGTTATAAGTTATAACTATCAAATTATGAAGAAAAAAAAAATTCTATAAAATCATATACTAAGAAATCTTGTCAGTAAATTAAAGGATAAAGTAACAAGAATAAAGCAAAGGAAAAAGGAAAAGGAAAGGATCACATATGTGAGAGAGAGAGAGAGAGAAAGAGAGAGAGAGAGAGAGAGAGAGAGAGGGGATAGCAAAAATAATACTTAATAACATTTAAATGTAAGTATAAGGCTTTGTGTGAATCTTGCAGTTAAATAATTTGGAGAAAATGGGCAAATACCCCTTTCAAAAAAACAATTCAACATTTTGCCCAATTTCTCAAACTAATTAGGAAAATGTCCCTATTTTGAAATTCGATTTTCTCAAAATCGAGTTATAAAAAAAGAATATATATATATATATATATATATATGGAGCCCTATAGTGGCGTTTTAAGGAGCCTATAGTGACGTTTTAAGGACTTATAATGACGTTTTTTAACTCGATCTCCCTAAAGTTGAGTTATATGCAATTTTTTTTTCTTTTTTTTGCCTATAACTCGACTTTATGGAAATCGAGTTAAAAAAATGCCACTATAGATCATTAAAACATTACTATAGGCTCCTTAAAAACGTCACTATAAGGCTAAACTCAATTTTGAAAAAATCAAGTTTCAAAAGATGAGCATTTTTCTAATTAGTTTGGGAAAGAAGAAAAAATGCTAGATTGTTTTTTTAAAAAGGGCAAAAGCCAAAAATTTCCTAAATAATCTCTATTTTTATCATTTTTATTTGTTAAAGGGGATTCTTGCTTTATCTTAAATTAAGAAATAATTTCGAAACAACATATTAGTAGAAATCCTGAAAAAAAAGAGTGAATAATATGGGTGAAAACTTTAGAAGGTAGAATTTCATGTGTATAAACCCAAGCAAATATTAGTTATCATTATCAACTTTTTTTATCTTGAATTATCATTATCAATATTACTATATATCTTCTGAAAAAACAAACTAATATTACTATGTGCTCAACCGATTTTTCAATTATGTCTTTTTAATCCAATGATATTAAAACAACAAATTTGTTTTATGTGATAATTTTTAAATAGTGGTATCAAATGGACCCTAAAAGTGAAATCTATTATGTGTAGTATAACCAAGAGAGATGGGTAAAAAATTCTGTAAAGTAAATGCTAGTATGGCACTAGAAAATGTTGTTCACATTTGTGCATAACTCAAAATAACTAATCAAGTAACAATCAAGGTTATGTGCAACTTTTAGAACCCAATTCGAACTAGTAAACATCCAATATAAGATTCAACACATGATTGCACAACTCACACTTATCCAATCCATCTGCATTGTTTAGGAATATCACAATCTCCTCACTATTAAATTCCTAACGTTCTTGTTAGGTCCTTGTGCTATAGTTCCCTTGAGCCACAATGCGTTACTAGGTTGTCTTTGTACTATTTGTCATGACCCAAGTAAGTGCTAGCCACATATACGCTATAACCCAAAAAGACTAGTCAAGCGACAATTGGGGTTCTCATAATCAATCACATATATAATCACTTAGTATATAAACACTTAATGTAAGATTGGTCCCACTTTTCCATCACTCATTTATCCAATTCATCCACGTACTCTAGGATATCGTAGACATGTTTAGTTTGGACATGAAAATAAATGAATAAATAAAATATTAGTGAAAAGACAAAAAGGAAGTATACATATCACTCAAAGTGGTCAAGCATAAATACCTTGCCCACTTTTTTGTCTACTTTACTCTTTTTTTTTTTTTTTTTTTTTTTTTTTTTTGGTTTTAGAAGATATTTTTCACACCACATGAGGTATGGCTTGATGGTAGGAGTTCTTCTAGCACTCAGAGAGGAGTGGTTCGAGCGATAGTTTAAGTAAGACCCGTGTATTACATGTAGTATTACCCATTACTATTACGTGACGTAGGATCGATGAGCCCATACCGGAGACTCCTTTTTTTTTATTTAGAAAAAAAAGTAAAAGATATTTTTTCACAATGGCATATTTAATAAATAAATAAATATATATATATATATATATATACATATGATGAAATCACGTGGAACATTTCTTATCAAGAAATATGGCATCTTTTAGTAGCCTCAATATATAGAGGATGTCATAAATGAGCTCCTAGGTTAACTTAGAAACTACAGCTCACTTGGAAAGTTCGTAGAGATGTTTCGAAGGATGAATTTGATTGTTATTCTTGTAAGTATTAATTATTCTTTCAACAATATTGTGATATAGATGTTAAATGCATTACTTTTGGCCTATTTAGTAGTTAACTTGCATTTAGAATTTTTTTAATTGATAATTACATACAACTAATGAGTTTTAAACTCATGGTATCACCCTCTAGCTTGTTCTTTTCTTTTCTTTTTTTGAAAGGTGTCACCCTCCACCTTGTTTTTACAAGTAGATGAGATGTTACATTTTATTATTTTATTATTTAATAGTTACAATAATGAGAGGGGGAATTCAAACCTTAGTTCTAAGCAAACTGTATATATATGCCACTAAGTTACAAGGAAATTAGCAAAGAAATGATACTTAAGTTAAAACTAATTGAAATATATTATTTTCAAATTGATTGTATTCAAATTACATTTATTATTGAATATTGATAAAAGTTACGCCACTCAAAAAGTAAAGCTAACTTGGAATCTTCCTAGAGATGTTTCAAAGGGTAAATCGGGTTCTTGCTCTTGTAAATATTAGTTGCTTCTTCCAAAATATTATGATATAGATGTTAAATGAATTACTTATGGGTCTATTTAGTTGTTAACTTGCATTTGGATTTTTTTTTTAATATAATAATAATTACATACAACTAGTGACTTTTAAACTCATGGTGCCACCCTCTAGCCTTTTCTTTAAAAGGTGTTACCCTCCACTTTTTTCTTACAAGAAAAAGAGATGTCATTTTTTTTTTTTTGATTAATAATTCAATAATTACAACCATGAGGGAGATTGAGATTTGAATCTCCTAATAAAAGAGAGCGGACTAAATATGCTACTAAGCTATAAGGCTCTTTGTGTAGTAATGTCACTCAAGCTAAAACTAATTGGCAAATATTAGCACTTAAGTTAACAATATTTTTTTGTGAAATATATTATTTTCAAATCAATTGGGTTCAAGTTACAATTAGTGAACCATAATAAAAATTACGGCCACCTTATTATTTTTTATTAAATCACAATAAATGTTACACCACCTTATTACTTTTTATTAAATCACTATTTTGTTGAGCTTTTTCTTCTTTTCTTTTTCTTTTTCTTTTTTTTGAGAAAAAGTACCCACCAAGTTTGATTTATAAAAATAAAATAAAAATAAAACACACCAAATTTGACAATAATCAAATGTCTTCTATCTCTTCATAATATAATAACATATTAATGTCGAACCCCAATAAAAAATTAAAATGTCCTTCCAATAGCACTGTCAAGTGTTTTTACATGTAAATTTAAAAAGAAAATATATTATTTTAGTTTTTACATTTTGAGAAATGTTATCGTTAATTTAGTCTCTATACTTTGATAGCTTTCAATTTGATCTATGCTAACTTATAATCAATTTAAATTCATGAATATAAATTTTAAAATATAAAAATACTACTTTAGAGTTATAATCAATTTGATCCCTATATTTTAATAGCATCTAACTTGTTCTATGTTATTTTCAAGGCATAAATGCACTTTTGATCCTTGCATTTTAACCTTATTTCTATTTTGGTCTCCACTTTTTTATTTTATCACTTTTAGTTACTAAATTAAAAAAAAAAAAAAAAAAATGAAGTTCCATTTTAGTCTCTACTGTTACCCACTTAATGGAAATATCTTATGTGGCAAAATATTTTAGAAAGGAAAATTAGAAAATTATACGCTTCAAGCTCTTGGATTTGCTGTGGAGTGTGTCAATGGTAGCGCTTCTTTCTGGGAGGTTTGTGAGTTGCGTCTTGATCATCTCTAGAAGCACCATCCATGTTATCACTACCAGGTCTGTTCTCATGGTCTTCCTCTCTGCTCCTTCTTGCTACATTTGCCTCAAAATTCTTAGCCATTCTAGACATATCCGCTTGCCTATCTATATTGGGTTGCTGCTAAATATAAACAAACACACACACACACAAAAGATCAGTACTCTAACACAAAAATAGAAGTGGATGGTAATCACAGCAAGAAAATCTGAGTGAGCCGAACAAGACCAAGAGAGAGCCCAGGGCTTAAGTTCAACATAAATTTGGTGAGTGGCGGAGTGACAAGGCGAGGCTGAGCAAGTGCACCAGAGGGCATGAGTGGGTACACAAAAAGGTTGAGCAAGAACTTGGAGGATTTGCGAGCTGTTTGTGAAGAGATTATAGAGGACCATGTGAAGGAACAAGGTGTGAGCAGTGGTAAAGAGGATTTTGTTGTGTTTGTATTCTTGTTGGAGTTTGGGTTTGTGTTTATTTTTTTGTATTTGGTCCACAAGAAAGGTCAGTTGCTGGTTTGCGTGTGTTTTTGTGTTTGGTTGACAATAGAGGGCAAGAAAATGCTAGAAAATTTAGGTGTGTGTTTTTATATTTAAATATGGGTTTGTGTTCATTGTATTTTTGTTGAAGATGAACTCAGATCTAAATTTATGTATTTTTTGAATTTTAATTTTGTAGTTTTAATTTTTTATTTTGTTAAAATTGATAAATTAATTTTTTTATTAAAAAAATTAAATGCTGATGTGGTATTTTTAATCTTATTTTATTCACAATGTCAGCATTTAGTTTGCTAATAATGTACTTTGCCTACCATGTGAGATATTTTCGTTAAGTGAGTAGTTGTAGGAACTAAAATAGATCCTTTTTTTTTTTAATTTTTTTTTTTCATTTAGTGATTAAAAGCGGTAAAACAAGACTAGTTATATGCTCATACAGATTATGAAAAATTGTATACAATATGGACACTACTGCTACACCGTGTTTATGCCAATTATTTTTATTTTTATTTTTTTGATAGACTTTGTGCCAATTATCTCAATTTGTGTCTTGTATTTTTTTAATTAATGTTAAGATAATTAATTTATTTTAGGTAAAATTATCTTAAAGTGACAAGTGACTCACTAATTATTAATATAAGGGTCCTATTAACAAATGTCATTAAGGCATTTATAAATGGCCAATTTTAGGAAAATTTTGATACAATTTTCAAAGAACATATTAAAAGCTAACTACCAAAAAAAAAAAAAAGTTGTTGTAATTTTTTTTTTTAATTTTCCCAAAAAAAAAGTATCTAAATTTTTTTCCTAAACCTATGCCTTTATGGCATCCATAAACTTTCCCTTAATATAATTTCAATTTATTTACATTTTTTTAAGGTCATTTCAATTTTTTCCTAAAAGAGTTATAAAATTTTATTTTAGTCTTAGCAGACTCTTCTTAATGAAAATTGCTAAAGTCACAAATTATTTTACAAATTTTTATAAAAAGATTTGTGAATTTGTTGGTGACACAATCATTTATAATAAAAAATTTAATTTTTAATAAGTTAGATTTGTGGTGGGAAATAACAAAGATTTATTTACAGGAAAAACACCGCCACCACGAGAAAAAAATAACTGTTTTCTATAGACTCGTCAAGAAATTGTGGGAGAAATGGAATATCAGGACCTTTGTTCTCTTTAGTCTCTTTCTTCAGTTTTTTCTGCTTTTTACTGCATCCATGAGAAAGAAACCGGCAAAGAAATGTGTAACTTTCATAATCTGGTCTGCTTACCTTCTGGCTGACTGGGCTGCTAGTTTTGCTGTTGGATTAGTCTTTGACACTGAAGAGAAATATGCTTCTGCTCAAGACAAAGGGGATGATGCCAAAGGGGCTGAAGCTGATACTGATCTTCTTCTGGTGTTGTGGGTACCTTTCCTTTTATTAATGGTCGGTGGGCAAGACAGAATAACGTCTTTCGCTGTGCATGATAATGAGTTGTGGCATAGGCACTTGATTTGGCTCTTTCTCCAACTCTGCACCACTGGTTTTGTGTTTATTCAATCAGTTCATCAAAACAGACTATGGATCCCAACACTTCTCTTGCTGCTTGCTGGAACCATCAAGTATGCTGAGAGGATCGTTGCGTTGTATCTTGCAAGTTCGGATAGCTTTGGAACATCCGTACTTAAAGATCCGAATCCAGGGCCCAACTATGAGAAACTAATGAGAGAATACAAGCACTATGAAGATAACGGTGTTCCTGTACAATTTGTAATTTTCAAAGACATAGAGTCTGGGGTTGTCAATGTCAAATATGATAGATTCTATGGCAACTTGAGTGACAGTGAACTGGTGCAGTATGCTCATCGCTTTGCAAATATATACAAGGGATTGATTGTCAATCTCATGTTCAGCTCCCGTGAGCATAACGAGAGTCGAGAATTCTTCTCTAAAAGAACAGCAGAGGATGCATTGAGAATATTAGAGATCGAGCTCAACATATTTTATGATCTTCTCCATACCAAGGTCGTGGTGGCGAATTCCAAATTAGTTAAAATGGTTCGGTATATGTCGTTTGGGTTTGTTGTCTCTGCCTTGGCACTCTTCCATAAAAAAGACAAGTATGGTTTCAAGAGCTTCGATCTGAAACTGACCTACATCTTGTTCTTTGGTGTCTTAGGCCTGGATGTGGTTACCTACCTCCTATGGATGTTTTCTGACTGGAGTACTGTTTCTACAAAATGTTTCCCTCTTGCCAAGATCCAATCCAAAATCTTCTATAAATTACTTCTTCTGAAGAGGTCAAGATGGAAGGCAACCAAACAAAAAAATCGCTGGTGGGTTGCATGTACAGCAAAAATATTTAAAAAGTGGAAGCCAAATTTGGAGGAATCAGAGAAATGGTTGGAGGCAAGTACACCAATAATATTTAAAAGGTGGTCTGAAACTCTCTCACAATTCAACTTCATAGAATATTGTTGCAAAGAAAGTGGTTCAGAAAGTATTTTCAGAACTAAATCTATGCACATTATTAAGGATTATATAGAACAGAAGAAAAATGACTTTTTTATGAAGAGAAGCGTGGTCTCTCTGCCACTACCTAAGAAGCTATGGGAATTTATCTTCGAGGAGCTGTTAGAGAAATCCATATCTGCTCATGATGATGAAGAAGCCAAGAGAATAAGCTCAGCTAGAGGAGATTGGATTCTCGAGAATGGTGTCTTCTTTGACGATGATGACAGTATGTTAAGTCAATTAATGCCTTACGTCAAGGATGTTGCTTATGATGAAAGCCTTCTATTGTGGCACATTGCTACTGAGCTGTGCACCGCAGATCCTCCTCCTGACAACACTGGTGATGAGGAACTCATGTTTAGTCAGTGGCTCTCAAATTACATGATGTATCTTTTATATCAGCAACCAAATTTGATGTCGGAAGTGTCAGGCATTGCGAAACAAAGGTTTAGGGATACATTGGCCGAAGTACAAAGATTCTTTAGACAAGGATCGGGACTAAAGGATCCGGTGAATAATCCGAAAGAGGGTTATCCGATTATTTATCGCGTAGACACGCATCTCGACCCTGCTCTTGTGAAGGGAAATCTATCTAAGTCAGCACTGTTTGCTGCAACCAGGTTGGCAAAAGAGCTTAATTTATTGGGCGAACGGAAATGGAAGGTAATGAGCAAAGTGTGGGTGGAATTGTTGTCATATGCCGCAAGTCGTAGCAGAGGAAATGGCCATGTTCAACAACTAAGTAAAGGTGGTGAGCTTCTTACTTTTGTTTGGCTATTGATGGCTCAATTTGGGTTGAGAGAGTCTTGGGTGGAGACCCGTATCCGCACAAGGCTGGTTGTTAGTAAATGAGTATATATATATTTGCAGCTTATGTACTGAATAATAAACATTCCCTGGTTGGTTTCTCTGGCGCTGCTGTCGATATATATGCACCCACCAGTACTCCAGGGATGTAGAAAACTGTTGAATTTATCTCTGATTCATCAATATATAAAAATAAATAAAATTTCAGAGAGAATTTGGGGTGTTTGATTTATAGTGTGCAACTACAAAAAATGCATTTTATCATTGATTCACATTGAAATTTGCCCAAAATTTTCATGCCTTCGTTGAACCATTCTTGTTCGGTACACCTTTTTTTGGGCCTTGAAGAACTAGGCCTTGAAGTCCAATCCTGCAAATGGGACATGCCTTTGGAACCCCAAGCCCAATGGGATCAAAGAACTACACCACATGGTTTTGGGTTTTCTAGCCCAACGAATCATCAAATGGATTGAACAACATTTTTTTTTTCGGGCCTAAATTGCCCAAAAATGAATAAGAGGCCCCATAATTTTGGTCTTTAATGCATATAATAATAAAATTCATATAATAATTATATATAACAAGAATAGTTTTTTTTTTTTTTTTAATTTATCATTCAGTTAATGATAATTTATTTAGATTTCTATTAATATATACTTTTTTTAATGAAAAGATTATTACAAAAAACGTACAAACTAATGTGAAAATGAATGTCAATGATATCACTTTAACAAAATAATAAATCAATATTTAAATTATTTCTTATAATTGGTGACCCAACAATTTGTATGACCTATATAATTTGTAATACCTATATAATAAAATTTATAGTATTTTTAGCATCATTCAATTTTTTTTGGCCTTCTTAAAAGTTGAGGAAAAATATACAACATTACAACTCAAATTAAAATTTTTTTTTTAATTTTTTAATTGAATTTGTTAGTGATTGTTTTTATCTCAGTTGGATATATATCAATTTCAAATGCATATATATATATATATATATATATATATATATTTTTTTTTTTTTTTTTTTTTTGGAGGTGTATAATTTGTAGTTAATTTGTAGCATTTACATATGTGTGTATATAATTTTTTGAATTATGTTGGAGAGATTTTAGCATGGTAATATTTTTATAATATAATAGAAAGAAATTAAAAATCTTGATGTGAGTTTGTTATTGATACGGAGGTAGTGTTCTTGAACTTTGTTAGAATATATAAACAAATGATATACTCAACTAATCACCTGGAACCAATCCAATTTACATTAATACAAAAATTCAAAAAAGCAAACATAAAAATTACGATTTAGTTGAACAAATGATTCCAAACCTCAACTGCTAAGTAAAGAACAGCAGTAGACATCTGCTTATTAAGAACCTAAAGCCTTTTTTTTTTTTTTTTTTTTTTTTTTGAGAAACAATTAAAGCTAAATCTTGGCAACAACTCCAAATGCCAAGTAAAGAATATTTTACCGGACAACTAATTTTAATCTGCACAGATACTTGATTGCTTGCAAATTGAAAAAGAGTGGGTTTTAGTACACAGTATACATTTCGAAAGCTATAAATTAACAGATAAAGCTAGAAGAATATAGAAAATAATGCATAGTACACAGTTTAATCCCCCTACAACAGCATCGAGCAAGTAAACGGCTCACGTTGTAGATTACTGTTCACCCACAAACCGCAATACTAATTGATGAGGTTTGGATCACGTCAGTCAAAAGAGCACAGTTGCCTCCAATTCCTTTGCTCGAGAGCGCAGCTTCCTCGTCGATGATCACCGGTGTGGTGCCTGCCACAACGCCTCCGACGCTCAAGTTAGGAATAATAGAATGTAATGTACTAAAGCAAAAATGGTGTGAATGATTCTTTTTTACTGCATATTCCTCTTCTCCGGTTTCTTTGTTTTTTTCTCTCCCTCGTGGTTGCACAGGGGAGGCCTTATATGTTGTTCTGGGGGCTAGCCGTTGTGATTGGCTTTTACTCCTCTGGGTAACGCTTCCTGCCTTGTAATGGGGCATTCATTGTGCTCTCAACGGTAAGTACAGATGAAGTTGTAACCGTCAAAGACATTATTGAAGGCATTGAATGGCTTTCTCATGATCGTCTGCAACGTGGACATCGCTTGATCTCGTCATTGGAGTGAAGTTGTCCGTAGTGGTATGATCGTCAGCAATTGGTTTCGTCATTCCCATCTGTTGCCCCCAATTCATTGGTCGTCATGGTGTCCCATGACGACCATAGAAGATGAAGAGTTTTTTTTTTTTTTTTTTTTTTTTTGGGTGTGACCCTTGGGATCATGTGCCGCTTTAAATGGGAAGTGGCGGCGCTTCGTGGGTTGTGGCCACGTGGCGCGTTCTAGTTGATGGAGTTAATGTTCACACATGGGGGGATCTTTGGGTTTCCCGCTAGTTTTCAGTTCCTTTGGGCTTCTTTAGCTTTTAAAACTTCCTTTAGACACTTTCTCCCTTTTTACTGAGACACGTCTGGTTATTTCTGAGAAACTATCCTCCCACCCACTTTGATTCTTTGCAGGTCGTGGCCTTCTCCGGTGGTCGGTGTGCAGCGGTGCTCCCCAATTTTCCTCCCTTTAAGGTACGTTTTTCTCCCTTGCTTCTTTTTCCTTTTGTTTCTAAGCCGATGCGGGCCACGGTCAGTAGCATTCTGATTTTTTTTTTTTTTCTTTTTTCTTCTTTTCTTTCCTTTTTGGGTTTGCTAGGGATTTAGTCTGTCCTTCCATGGTTAGCAGTTCTGAAGTTAGGACAGAGTGCCCTTCAATCTCTTTCCTTTTTGCGCGTCTAGGGGGGTCTTTAGGGGTTTTCCCTCATTTGGAAAATTTTATTTCTGAGGGTAATAGTTTGGGCGTTGTAGTGGCTAATCTACTGCCCCTGCTTCGTCAATCGATAGACTGGTTTAGGGATTTAGTGAGGGAAGCGATGTCGGAGGTCAGGTCTAGTGAGCTCGAGATTGGGCTGTTGTCGAGCAGTGAGCCAGTGGAGGGGGATACCGCCGTCTCTGCTTCTCGTGAGGTTAAGGCTTTTTATGTCCTCAATGAAGAATGTGGCCTGGACGACGATACCCTTAGTAGATTTAAGGATAGGTTTCAATTCCCTGATTGGGTTAGGGTTCGTCTTCCTGGTAAGGGTGAACGGGCTTGCAATTTCTTCCCAGGGGAGGTGTGTTTTTACGAATCCTCCTTCTCTTGTGGGTTGAGATTTCCCATCCACCCATTCCTTATGGAGCTGCTAGATTATTTTGGTATCGCTCCTGGGCAGCTCATGCCCAATTCGTGGAGAATAGTGGTCAGCTGTATGGGGATATGGCTGGCTGCTATGGACGGGGATATGCTCAGGATTGATGAGTTGGTGTATTTATACCGTTTAAAGGCGTCTAACGAATATGGGTATTATGAGCTAGTTCCCTGGGGAAGAAGTACTAGGATCGTCAGGGGATTACCCTCGTCTTTCAAGTACTAGAAATCCAGGTTTTTCTTTGTGTCGGGGGATGACTTTGAGACTCCCTCAGGCGGGGTGTGGGGTGAGCTTCCGAGGTTGCATCATCGGTGGGGAACCCCGACTTTAGGTGCGTCAATGTTCTTCTTCATTTTCTGAGCTTTAGTTCGTTTATAGTTGCTATTGCTGACCCTTAAGCTTTTCGTTTTGAGCAGTTAAAAGACGGCCTAAGCTGAAAAGCAGGTACAGAGAGCGGGTGCAGAAGGCTATTGAGTACGCACGTACTGTTGAGAACTGGGACGATCTTGTAGATCCCAGGACTCTTGCCTTTTACTGCCTTGGTCCGGAGCCTTAGTATTGAAGGAAAAAAGAGTAAGTGTTAGTCTCGTCAGTACCTGAGTTACTTACACATTTTTGGCCTAACTCTTGTTCCCTTTGCAGAGATGATGACTAAGTTTAACAAGGATATGTACGCCAAGATGAGGGCGAAGAAGTACAAGCCCCTGTCCAATATAGGGAAGAAGACGGTGCGCATCACGGGGAGGGGTTCTCCTGCCGTTCCAGTCACCTCAATCACTCTCGTCGTATCTAGGGCGGAGAGGACGAGGACGGCGTCTCCTTCGACCTCCATTGAGGAGCTTTCGACCCCTGCCTCCAAGCGGCCTCGTCTGTCGTCGAAGGACAAGGAGAAGGTTGATTCACGCACGTCAACCATATGGAGCGACGAGAGACTGGCCGTGGACAGGGCTCATGGGGTCATCACTGCTGACAACCTCAAGGTATTCTCCAGGGTGCCTTCCAACACTATGGCCAGCCGTCATGTTCACAGACTCGTTCAGGTAAGGGGTTTCCTTTTTTCTTTTTCTTTTTTTTTTTTTTTTTTTTTTTTTTTTTTTTTACATTCTTCTTACTGACGGTCTAGGTTTTGTTTTCGTAGGTGTTGGGGGAAAGCCTTCATATTACCACTGAGTATCTAACTCAGGAGGCAAAAGTGGTTTCCCTCACTTCGAAGATGGACGCTATGAAGGCTGAGACTTCCAAGCTGAAGCAGAGCCTGATCGAGTCTATGGGCGAGGCGAACACCTTGAAGGAGAAGGTGAAGGCTTTGAGCGATGACCTCAGGGCCGAGCGTCAGCCGACTCTGGAAAAGGACGAGCAGCTGCTTGGTGTCAGAGAGAGCCTCAAAACCATTGCTGCCAGGTCTGTCGAAGCCTTTCAGACTACTGATGAGTACAACTCAGTGCTCTTCAGCTGGTATTTCAAAGGCTTCGAACTCCTAAGGCGGTACCTCGTCAAGCATCCCTCAGGTGTGGACATGGCGAAGCTGGATCTGGAGGAGGTGGACCAAGAGATGGCCGCTGACGAGGCCAATCATTCTGCCACCGAGATTGATGCCCCTGAGACTGCCCCAGCCAGTGATGCCCTTGAAGGTGTTCCGGTTGACGACGCACGCACCGAGGAGGATGCTGCTGGAGACGCCTAAACCTGGTCCTTTGGAAAAAAATCAAGTCTTTTTGCCTCTGTTTTTTTTTTTTTTTTTTTGTAGATCTTGGTCATAGGATCTTACCAGATATCAATTTTTTTTTTTTTTTTAGCAGGAGAACAATATTTTGGGCCCAGTGTTTATGGGTGTATAAACAATTGCAATGGTTCCCCTTTGGTTTTAGGGGTTTTTAATTTAAATCATGCTTTCATATTTACTTACTTTGTGTGAAAATGCCTTTAGATGACTGCTTGATATATTTATGCACTGTGCTGAAGTTTTGTGGTGTCTGGCTTGCTTGTTTGAAGGGATTTTATAACCCTTGATTACTTCTTATGAAGCCAACGCCTTTTCTTCTAGAACACTGTTTTATTTGTGGCTTGACCACATGACTTGCTTTTTTGGTGGGCCTCGTCATTTATATATTTTCGTCTGTAACTTACGTCCATCAAAGCGGACTCTTGTTACCTCCTTCAGCAACTTTTGCCTTACCCACTTAAGGGATTTCGTTATCTAGATAGGTTCGTCGGTAACGTACATCCGTCGAGGCGGAATCTTGTTACTTTGCCTTACCCACTTTTGGGAGTTCGTTGTCAAAATGGACTCGTCAATAACTTACATCCGTCATGGCGGAATCTTGTTACTTTGATTTTATTAATGACTGGATCAGCTTGCATAAAGACATCAAGAGAGAAACTAGTTTATTAATTTCAAAAGAAACATAGTTGTTAAAGTACATTTACTGGTGATATTTCTTCAAGTTTTTAATGTTCCATGGGCGAAGGAGCTTTTTCCCGTCTAGAGTTTCCAGGTGGTAGCTTCTTCGTCGGGAGTAGTGGACGACTCTATATGGTCCTTCCCATGTGGGCCCGAGCTTTCCTTGGACTGGGTCCTTTGTTGCTGTGGTAACCTTGCGAAGGATGAGATCTCCTATATCGAGCTGTCTCAGCTTCACCCTCTTGTTGTAGTATTCAGCCATCTTTCGTTGGTATTTTGTCATTCGACAGGAAGCTTCTTCCCTTACTTCGTCCAAGCAGTCCAGGTTAAGTCGTAGTTTGTCATCATTTTCCTCTTCACTGAATGCCGCCCGTCTGGTGCTAGTAACTCCTACCTCCACAGGTATCACTGCTTCAGTCCCGTAAGTGAGTTTGAAAGGGGTTTCTCTCGTTGGGGTCCTAGCCGTCGTCCTATATGCCCACAGGACGTTGGGTAGCTCTTCTGGCCAGGCGCCCTTCGCATCGTCCAACCTGGTCTTGATGATCTTGAGCAATGTTCGATTTGTTACTTTCGTCTGCCCGTTTGCCTGAGGATGCCTTGGTGACGAGAACTCATTCTTGATTCCAGGGTTTGAGCAGAATTCTCTAAAGCCTTGGCTGTCGAATTGCCTCCCATTATCTGATATGATCTCCAAGGGAATCCCGAACCTGCAGATTATGTTCTTCCACACAAAGCTCTGAATTCGAGCCTCAGTGATCGTTGCTAGAGCCTCCGCTTCAACCCATTTTGTGAAATAATCAATAGCAACAAGTAGGAACTTTACCTGACCTTTGCCTTGGGGTAGTGGGCTGACGATGTCAATTCCCCATTGCGCGAATGGCCATGGGGAAGCTATAGTCGTCAGCCTCTCCGCTAGAAGCCGTTGCACATTCCCGTATCTCTGGCACTTGTCGCGCCTCTTAACGATCTCAGCAGCGTCTACCTGCATAGTTAGCCAAAAATATCCTGTTCACACTACCTTGTTCACCAGGGATCTGGGGCCAGCGTGATCGCCGCAAACTCCTCCGTGGATTTCTTCCAGTATGTACCTAGCTTCTTCTTCGTCGACACATTTCAAGTAAGGCATTAAGAAACCTCTCTTGTACAAAGCGTCGTTAAGGATCGTGAACCTGGCTACCCTCTTCCTGATCTTTTTAGCTTCCTCCGTGTTCTGAGGGAGATGTCCATCCTGGAGGTAGGATATTATGGGTGTCATCCAGTTGCCTGTGCTCTGGATGGTAAATGTTGCAATTTCTTCAATGCTGGGGTGTTTCTGGACTTCCATCGCCAGTTCTGTGACAATCTCTCCTCCTTCTGATGATGCTAGCTTCGAGACTTCATCAGCCTCCATGTTCTGACTCCTTGGGATCTGCATGAACTCCAATGTATCGAACTCCTGAGTTAGATGTTTCGTCAGCTTGAGATATTTCTGCATCCTTTCTTCCTTTGCTTCGTACTCGCCCCTAATCTGCCCGATCACTAGCTTTGAATCACTTTGAATCAGCAAGTTTTTAGCACCAAGTGCCTTTCCAAGCCTCAGCCTCGTTAGTATCCCCTCGTATTCAGTTTCGTTGTTGGTTACCGGGAATTTTAATTGGACCCCATATTTTAGCACTTCTCCGTCAGGGGTGGTTATGACAACCCCTACTCCCCCCTTTTTTTGGGCTGACGAACCATCAGTTTGTATTGTCCATCTACCTACCTCGTCGGTACTCTTATCTTCGCCTCGAAGAGTGAACTCTGTGATGAAGTTCGTCAGTGCTTACGCCTTGATTGCCGTTCTGGGATGGTACTCGATGTCAAATTGACTAAGTTCAATAGCCCACTGGACCATTCTCCCTGCTGCTTCGGGCTTGCTCATTGACTTCTTGATCGATTGATCCGTCATTACGAGAATGGGACTCGCCTGGCTACTATCAGTGCGAACGCGATCTTTTCGATCCTGGGGTACCTGGACTAGGCTCCTTGGAAGGCTTGGCTGACATAATAAACCGGGAGCTACTTCTTGCCCTCTTCTCTAATTAGGGCTGCACTTACTACCGAGGCTGATACTGCTAGGTATAAGTATAGGTTTTCTCCTTCTTTAAACAGGCTTAGGAGAGGTGGACTGCTCAGGTAACGCTTTAGTTCCTGGAATGCAGCCTCACATTCATCAATCCAGGCAAAGGCCTGCTTCAAGGTCTTGAAAAAGGGCAAGCACTTGTCTGTAGCCCTGGAGATGAACCTGTTCAGGGCTGCTATCCTTCCTGTGAGTTTTTGAACTTCCTTGACGGTTCTGGGTGACGTCATGTCGATGATGGCTCGCACCTTCTTGGGGTTTGCTTCTATTCCTCTTTGGGACACCATGAATCCCAGGAAATTTCCCGAGGCTACCCCAAAGACGCACTTATTTGGATTCAACCTCATCTGGTGTGCTTTGAGGGTTGTGAATGTCTCTTTCAGATCGTCCAGATGTGCGAGCTCTTCTTTGCTCTTGACGAGCATGTCATCCACGTATACTTCCATGTTCCTGCCAATCTGCTGGCTGAACATTTTATTCACCAACCTTTGATACGTAGCCCCAGCATTCTTCAACCCAAAAGGCATTACCTTATAACAATAGAGTCCTTGACTTATGATGAAGGCGGTCTTCTCTTGGTCTTCCTTATCCATCTTTATCTGGTTGTACCCTGAGAAGGCATCCATGAACGTCAGTAGCTTGTGCCCGGCCGTGGAGTCCACGAGCTGGTCTATTCTTGGTAAAGGGAAGCTGTCCTTTGGGCATGCCTTGTTCAAGTCGGTGAAGTCTACACACATCCTCCATTTCCTGTTTGCTTTCTTTACCAGGACGACGTTGGCGAGCCATTCTGGATAATACACCTCCCGGATGAACCCTGCTGTCAAGAGTTTAGTAACTTCCTCCGTAATTGCCTGATTTCGTTCTGAGGCGAATGTTCTTCGTCGTTGTTGGACAGGTTTTCGTCCTGGGTCCACGTTCAACTTATGTTGGATAACTTCTGGAGATATGCCTGGCATGTCCTCGTGGCTCCATGCAAAAACATCCAAATTCTCTTTAAGGAACCTTATGAGTCTTGTTCTCATTTCTGGGCTTAACGTCGTTCCTATCTTGGTCGTTTTGTCTGCTTCTCCTTCTGCTAATTCTACCGTTTCTAGGGCCTCCATCTTTTCTTCTTCCTTTTCCTCAATCACCCATGTGTGATTCTCCTTCCCAGCCAAGACGGCTTGATAGCACTCTCTTGCTAGGACTTGATCTCCTTTTACTTCCCCGATACCCTCATCCGTTGGGAATTTTACCTTCAAACAATAGGTCGACGTCGCCGCCTTCCACTTATTGAGCATGGGCCTCCCAATGATGACATTGTAGGATGTGGGACAATCTACTACCAGGAAGTCTACCTGTCGGGTCAACTGCACTAGGTAGGACCCTGCTGTCACCGTCAATGTCACTATGCCCTTGGGGTAGACCCTGTCTCCGCTAAAGCTGACGAGTGGAGAGTCAAAAGGGCGCAGCCTTTTTGGATCCAGTCTCAGTTGCTAGAAGGCTGGGAGGTAGATGATGTCAGCGGAGCTGCCATTATCGACGAGGATCCTCTTGGTATTGAACCCTTCTATATTTAGCACTATGACCAAGGGATCATTGTGGGGCTGCTTCACTCCTAGGGCTTCTCCTTCACTAAAAGACATGTCCTAGTATGTTCGTCGATGCTTGGACGAAGGCATGGTGTGGACGTTGTTCACCTGTCTTTGGTGTGCCTTTTTGAGTGATCTAAACGACCCTCCTGAGAACGGCCCTCCTATAATCGTGTTTATCTCCCCGATCACCCTGCGCGGCGGCTAGGACGGACGGTCGTCATTCCGGGAGAAGGATTCATGCTGGGCTTTATTGTCGTCCCTGAACTTGCTAAATTGACCTTTCTTCACGTATTTCTGTAACTTTCCTTTTTGTATTAACTCCTTTATTTGCTCCTTTAGGTCTTTGCAATCTTCCGTGTTGTGGCCATGATCTTTGTAGAAACGACAGTACTTGTTCTTCTCACGGACATTGGGGGATGAGTGCAATGGTCTGGGCCATTTGAGATAATCCTCGTCCTTGATCTGCGTGAAAATCTTGTCAACAGGCATAACCAAAGGGGTAAATCTTACCTTTCGAGGACTTTTATCATGTTTCCTACTGTTCCCATCATTGTTCCGACGATTTGGTCGATCTCTCTTCTGCCCCCTGCAGTCGTCTTCCCTCTTGGCCTTGTCGCCCGGCTTTTCAGTGTCCTCTATGGCAGCTAGAGCATCTTTAGTGTTCATGTACTTCTGTGCCTTCAAGAGCATTTCCGTCATTGTCTTTGGGGGTTTCTTTATGAGCGAGGCCACGAGATCTCTAGACCTCAACCCCGCCTTGAAGGTCGTCAGCTGCACCTTGTCATCGGCTTCGTCCACCTCCAGAGTTTCCCGAGTGAATCGTTTGACATATGACCTCAGAGTTTCCTTCTCTCCTTGTCTTACGATGAGTAAGTAGTCTACCGGCCTCTTTGGACGTTGCCCTCCTATGAAATGGCGCAAGAAGGCACTGCTTAACTGGTCGAAGTTATCTATGGACGAGGTTGGCAACTTCGTGAACCATTCTCTCGCAGCTCCTTTAAGATTGGTTGGGAAGGAACGACACATTATCTCGTCAGGTGGTTGTTGAAGCCCTAGAGTTGTCTTAAAGGTATTAAGATGATCCTGAGGGACCTTGAGTCCGTCGAATGGCTCAAGTTGAGGTAAGCGAAACTTTGACGGTACATGGCATTCAAGCACCGCTACGGTGAAGGGCGAATCCGTAGCCCTTACCATTTTGTCTATGCTCTGGTCTGTCCTTTCCTTAATGGCGCTCCTTAGTTCGTCCATCTCTTTCCTCATCTCTCGGAGGAGGTTCGAGTTCTGTTCATCTGGTGTAGTCGGCCTTTGAGGTACCTCTCCCGTGGCTATCCCCTTCTCCCTCCGGGTTTCCCTTGGACCGGTTCTCATCCTGTTGGGCCCGTTGGACTTGCTGGAGTCATAGCTTCATTTCTTGGTTCTGTTTGGTGAGTTCTTCAATGGTGGCTGCAAGGGCTTGGACTTGCTGAGCCAAGGTGGTAGGATCTGGGTTGGATTCCATCCGAACATAGAGGGTTGGTGGAAACTACCTTTTCAAATATGAATCTGAAAATGTCGTCCCCACAGACGGTGCCAAACTGATGAGGTTTGGATCTCGTCAGTCAAAAGAGCACAGTTGCCTCCAATTCCTTTGCTTGAGAGCGCAGCTTCCTCGTCGATGATCACCGGTGTGGTGCCTGCCACAACGCCTCCGACGCTCAAGTTAGGAATAATAGAATGCAATGTACTAAAGCAAAAATGGTGTGAATGATTCTTTCTTACTGCATATTCCTCTTCTCCGGTTTCTTTGTTTTTTTCTGTCTCCCTCGTGGTTGCACAGGGGAGGCCTTATATGCTGTTTTGGGGGCTAGCCGTTGTGATTGGCTTTTACTCCTCTGGGTAACGCTTCCTGCCTTGTAATGGGGCATTCATTGTGCTCTCAACGGTAAGTACAGATGGAGTTGTAACCGTCGAAGACATTATTGAAGGCATTGAATGGCTTTCTCATGATCATCTGCAACGTGAACATCGCTTGATCTCGTCATTGGAGTGAAGTCGTCCGTAGTGGTATGATCGTCAGCAATTGGTTTCGTCATTCCCATCACTAATCACAAAAGATCGTTTCAATGCGCCGATAACTTTTCGTAGGTTTTTTTTTAATATATATAAATATTTTAAATGTCAATCAAATATTATTTTGTTCAATTTTTTTTTTTTTTTAAATTGAGTTTAAAAAAATGTTCTTATTTTTTGAGAAGCAAAAATGCTAATCTTACTTTTGTATAGGTTTTAATTTTATCAACATCTCTTTTACAAGTTGTTAAATAAATTGATGGTCAATGATTATTCAGCCCATTAGTCATCACATTTATAAACAATAAAGAAGACTCTTTTTATCAATGTGAGATTACACATCAATATTCAATATATATAAAGGACAAATCTTATGTACAGTACCTTAAGTACTGTTTTTTAGGTTCCTCTCTTAAGATACTGTCATATAGCTATTTAACTTAAAAAAATACACTTCATCCATGAAAAAAAAAGCCACATGACAGAATTTTAAGAGATGAACTTAAGCAACAGTATTTAAGTATTGTACCTAAGTCTTGCTCATATATAAAAGTAAAGACCTCATATTGGAGAGTATGAGATTGTACCATGTGGCGCATTCCTTGAAGTTTTCTTTATTTAGTTTTCTACTTCAACAAAGTTTGCATTTATATTAAAGTATTAGTTTATTGAATTAGCTAATAGAGTCAATGCATATATTAATTATCTATTGTTGTGCATTAATTATTTATACTAAATGAATTTATATGATTATTTTTATAAATTCTATATAGAAAATAATTTTTATTTGGAATAATAATAATAAATTTAGAATATAACATTCTTATTCATGTTTAGTTGTTTTGACAACAATTGATTTGTCACCAAAAAAAAAAAAAACTAAATATTTATAAATTCACTAAAATTAATCTTAATCCTCTAAATTTCCTAACTCCTTTGTGTGTGTGTGTGGGCACGCGTGTGTATGTGTGTGTGTAACTAACACTATAGTATGTATTCTATGTAATTAGAAAGGTTACTAATATAATAAATATTTTAATTTTTAAGCATAATGAAATTTTAATATCATTTTTCTAAGATTTATATGAGAAACAATTGGTTTATATATATATATATATATATATATATATATATATATATATGTGAGTAACAATTGATTTTTAATATGAAATTTTTACTCAAATTTAGTTGTTTTTGCAAAATTAAAACCATGTCCAACAAAAAGGGGAAAATTTTTTTAGTAACACACAATGAAGAATGTAAAAAAAATATAATTGAAGAATATATGCATTTTTTAGTAGGCATGAAACATGCCTACTTATATTAGCTACTATATTATGCAATTTTCAATTTGTAAACACACACACACACATATATATATATAGTATGATCAAATCATTATACTATTCTTAGTGTATTTCTATTTTGTCCATATATAAAATAACTAAATATCACAATTTTTTACAATGAAATTGATTGAAATATCTTTTTTATACATCAATAGTTGGAGGTGGGGATCTGAATCTTGAATGTTTCTATTAGAAATTGAGATGTTAATCAGTAAGTTACAAGATTTTTGGCAAAACTTATCGAAATATTGGAGAAAACTAATAATAAGTTACGTTGCACTGTACATCGTGCTGGAACTCAACTAATTTGATTAATTACTTATCTTCCATATTAAATCTTACAGCTTTATATTTAAATTGCAAATATTAATTTTAATTATTTAATATGAAAATGCTACAACAGAGAATAAGTATTAAAATCTTACAAATAGGTCATTCCACAAAAGGCTTGGTGGCTTTGGCCCATAAGTCCTCCCACACCGAGAGAATCTTTGGATTAGTTTAAGAGAGCCCCTATGTATCTGTGGTGTGCAACTTGGTTGTACAATTTGGTATTTGTGAGCCTATAGTTCTCTGGTATTTGTTAGAAAGAAATCTCTTGGAGGGTGTTGTACGATAGAGAAAATTTCTCTTTGTTTTAGGTAGAGTCCCTAAACATTTATTTGTGAGGGAGAGCCTATTAAGTGTATCGGGGCTCAACTTATGTGAGAGTATCTCAATATACCATATTTGAATCTTCCAAAATTGTTAGTGAAATCATCATTTATTACCTATAGATATAGGTTATTACTAAACCACTCAAATTTCTAATGTTCTCTTTTGTCTATGATTGTCCATTTCTCAAGTTCTCTTTGATCTTATTATTTATTTGGAGATTTTTCTTAAGCCCATAATAGTTTTAACAATCAATCTTGGTAGGTGAACTTCTGCTATTTACAACACTAAAAGTTGAGGGTGCCCAAAATGGATATCTTCCTTTTGCAATAACAAGATACAATCTTATTAATTATTAAGACAGTATACCTTAAAATATGTAACTCTATGACCATACTATCTTAGTTTCAAGAATTTTAAAATTCCACTTCATCTAAGATAATATAAGTTAGCCAAGATCCTTGTAATTTAACTGACATCACCTAATATTTCCAACAGAGATGTCCAATGTGAATCCCACCTTCCCTTGTTTACCTATCAATTAAAAATAAATAAATAAATAAATCAACTAAATATATCCTACAAGACAAATTCACAATGGCCTAAAACGGGCCAAAATTTTATAGCACAAGCCAGAGCACTCATGAACTAAGCCTCAGAAAAAATCTAATAAAAAAACCATAACACTTTTATATTAGATCAATTCATAATCCAGATCAAACGCAAACTTAGCTCCACATAGCTCAACACACATATATAAACATGTATATAGCCTAGTTCAACTTAGTACATAAGCAATTAATGTGAGATTGGGCAGACACTTACCCATCACACATTTATCCAATTCATGTTCAATGGCATATCAATCTAAGTCGACAAGCATAAATACCTTCCTACTTTCTTATCTTTTTCTTTTCCTTTTTATTTTGTGTTTGAGAAGATATTTTTGCATGCACAATGGCATAACCATAATTTGATGAAATAATGGGGCATTTTTTTTTTTTTTTCAAGAAAGGTGACATTCCTCTAGTAGTTATATATATAGTAAAAGTTATCGATGAGCTCCAAAGCTAACTGAGAAACTAAAGCTAACTTAGAAACTCCATTGAGATGTTTCAAAGAATGGATTGGATTCTTGCTCCTGTAAGTATTGATTATTGCTTCCACAACATTGTGATATAGATGTTAAATGCATTACTATTGACGCTATTTAGTTGTTAAATAGCATTTGCATTTTTTAATTGATAATTACACTCAACTAGTGAGTTTCAAACTCATGGTGTCACCCTCCGGCTTTTATTTTTATGGTGCAACTTGTTACACCCCAAACCCAAAAGGGGTCCAAAGCATGAGAAATAGATCCCAAAGGTACCTGTAGATTTCCTTTTTGACAAATCAATCCAAAGAATTCATTCCAAGTACTAACATCAAGAATTTTCATAATAATTTCACTAAAGGTATTCCCAAAGTAAGTCAGAGTTCTATGAAATAATTACAAGAACCATTGGCTACAAAAGAATGGAGGTTTGAATACATATAATTACATATCACTAACTTGTCCCAACAGTGGAAATAAAAGTTAACACCACTATTAGATACAAAAGAATGAGTCAAGCCTACTCTAGTATATACATCATCTAAAGATCGTTATCACAAAAGTACAGCCTCCATTAGTACTACGAGCCACAAAAACCTAACTACTACTAGCCACAAAAAGCTGTCTCAAAATAATTGTTGCCAACTTTGAAAAAGTTTGTAAAAGAATGGGATGAGATAGAGCCCAGTAAGTAGCATAATTAATGGAGGTAGGGGAAATGCAAGTTTCATAATAATGAGCATTTTACAAACACATACTATCATTTAGGAATTTCCATTTAATTTCTGTAAAATAAATTTCCTTAACATCATGACAAGAATGATAAACACAATGTAGAACCAAGCTTCCCAAAGTAACAATGAAATTACATATTATTCACTATGAGCCAAAAAATATCCAATATTATTTCAAAACTAGAAACTGCACCCAAAGCCACATGTCAAGGTGCCACAAAGATGAAAATGTCACCAAGACATACCGCCATGGACAGGTCAAAACCAAAACACACTTGCATGATATGTACCTCTTTTGGCATGTGGTTTATCAGCCATGCCTAGCCTCGCCCACACTCTCAAGAATTTACCAATCCCCCAATGGGTAGCAAGGGATAACGCACCATGTAGTACCTCTTTTGCAGGTGATCTCTAGGCCCTGCCTAGCCTCACCCACACATTCAAGAATTTACCTCTTCCCCCTATTAGTAGCAAGGAATGACGTGTCACACAACACCCTTTTGCATGTGGTCTTTTGGCCCTATGGCAGTGGCCTCACCCACATACTCAAGAATTTACCTACGTCATGCAAAGTGAAAGGCTCTAACCTGACTCTTCGTCACAAAGACGGGGTAATCACATGTCACAAAGACATGGTAATCACCAATATTATAGCACAAGGGCAAACCCACATCAAAATCTCACAAGTAAAATGTAGTCAAAGTACATAGTTTACTTCCAAGTAGTTTCATAAGACATTCTCGAAGTCCTTAAAACCATTTCTTGTAAAAATATTTTACATCAATCTCCCAAGTAACAAGACAAGGTAAGCATCTTTAAATTTTCTACTGTAGCATAAAATCCATGAATTCATTATCAAAGGATTGAATCAAAGATGCTCATATTTTCCATGTCAACAATCCATGCATTTCCCCATATGCAATATAAATTATAATGCACTTTCATAAGTAATCATATATGTAACGAACTATAACACGAAACCTTTTAGGAAAAATATGGTTTCCATAAACAATTTCCCAAAAATGTGTTTAACCCAAAACAACGTTTTATGTAACATGATTATTTTTCAAAAATCCCATTATAGAGCTACTTTCCTTGCAACCCGCAAAAGCCTAATTACCAAGCTCCAAATGAGATTAGCTAGAACCTAAACCATACCAAGCATCTAGCTACGGAATAAGGATCGCTAAATAAGAAATTAATTAGGTAAACCTAAGTATTTAATCTCACAAATAATGTATTCCACTTCTAAAGTTTCTCAACAATTTAATTTACAAGGCATAGACTCCCATTTATACTCATAAAGCATTCAAGGCATTATCTCTAACATCAAAATCTCAACACTCTATAAGTAGTTTTCACAAGATTTAAATAACATCATCAAGAGACCCATGACACCAAAATCATAATATCCTCCAAGACAAACAATTAAAATCTTTAACTAGCTCCAAATAAACCCAATAACAATGGAAAAATTAGATTTACTAACTATCACATGATATAACTCAAAACTCCTAAATTTCCAACATAAATAAACCTTAGTTAGCCACCATTTCTAAAAACCATAAATTCACTCATCAAATAAGTCCACCAAATCATAAAAACCATATACATAATGTAGGGAATTTGACCAAATTTCCAACCTGAGAGAAACAAAAAAAATAGAGAAAACACACGCCAAAGAAAACAATCACATGCACAAGACAATATTTACAGTGTTTGACAATTTGCGTACATCCATGGAGTTACAGGGATTTCACAATTATTAGAGAAGAATACAAGTTACGGCTACAGTATTTTCACTCTCACAAAAAACACGGCAACAACACCACACTAAAACCCTAATTACAAAATTCGGGTCGGGTTGGATCATCAAACCGGATCAAACGAAACTAGACTCCACAAAACCCAACACATAATCACAAGAATATCACCCAAGAAGCTCATATATCACATGAGTATAATTTCCAAAGCTTAGATGAAGAGAACCTCTAGCAAAAGCATATGAACCCACCAAAAGATCAGAAGTTTTTACCTCAAATAATAGAGATGAGTGAGCCTTTGTTTTTCCTATGTAGTTTTCTGGTAAATTTTGCCGACAAAAATGGTGGAGGTGGCTATGAGATGAGTACCAGTGAGAGAGGAGTGTGTGTTTGTGAGAAAAAAGAAAAGGAAAAAAAAAAGTGTAAAGTGTAAAGGAACACTTACTTTGACCGACCAAAGAGGGAGATAAGGGAGTGTGATGTGTGGTGGTAGTGAATGGGGTAGTTGGGGCACGTGGGGGGTACAAAAAAATTCTAATCCTATATTTTTTTTTTCAAGGGGCTAGGATGTTACACAACCCCCACCTTGTTCTTCCAAGGAAAGGAGATTCTATATTTTTCTTTTTGATAATTCGATAGTTATAATAATGAAATAAACGAGCTTCAAACTCTAACTCTCTTAATAAAAGAGAATGAAATTTTCCATTAAGTTACAAGAATCATGGTGAAAAGATGTCACTTGAGTTAAAAGGTAAGTAACAAAATTCGCACTTGAGTTAACAATATATTTTCATGACATATTATTTTCAAACGGTTTGGTTCAAGTTACATTATTGGACCATAATAAAAATTACACCACTTAATTACATTTTTATTAAATCATTATTCTGTCAAACCTTTTTTTTTTTTTTTTTTGGGGGGGGGTTAATTGATAGGTAACTTGTATGCACTAGATTTGACAATAATTCTATCTCTATCTAATATATTAAAGTGGAAGCACAGTAAAAAATTTGAAATTAGACTATAATTGCACTTCAATTTGGTGTCCAGTATCCTTCTAATTTCATTGTAAGTGTTCTTCCAATTATACTCTTATTTTGCAGCAAGTTTCTTTACACATAAGCTCAAGAATCTAAATTTAGAAAATATTAAACCCTCAATGAGAATTTATTATGTTTCTATGTAATCGAGTGAATGTCTACAACTTGTTGTTTACTAGGGTGAATCATTTCACATTATAATCTTGTTTACTATTAAATCTATAAGCTTATTTGTTAAGAATTTTTTTTTTTTAAAGAGAGTTTTGCATATTTAAGAATTGAAAAAACTGTTATTTTTAGCACTTATAGATAAGAGAGTTTTTAATGCACAATCAACCTAATATTTGGTGGGCATAATAGTTAATTACATGATAAAATTCTGCAAAAAGCCTTGTATTTCAATTGGTATTTAGGGTTTAATTCTCTTTTCCCCTATTGTAACTATTGCAATATAAAATAAAATTAAAGGAAAAACATTTAATCAAATAGCAGGTTTAACAAAATATTATTGAGATAAAGAGTTATCAAGTAGTATAAATTTTGTTTCTGTTATCCTATTATGCCATTTGGAAGGGAATCACTAAGTTATCTAGAATATAGATTTTCTTGGGAATATAATTTTTTGGAATTTGAATGCCTAAGAATGTATTGATGCTCAGGTTTGGTTTGATAAGGTTTGTACCAATATTAGATTTTTATTTTTGACTTACACCTATAAATTATAGATGATAATATTTTTATCTCCAAAATAACATTGCACAATATAAACTGGAAATATTTTATATACTTCAATTATTCTTGAAAATACCAATAATATTGCTAGAAAAACTTAAATCAAATAGGGATGAAAAATAAAAATAACATAAGTATCGCATGAATTCATGGAAAAAAATTTAAAGACGTAAGATAAATATTGTTAAAAAATAAAGATCATTGCTGAAAAAAAAAATTATTCTTAAAAAAAAAAAGAAAAAAGAAAAAAGAAAAAGAGTAGCTATATGCTCATGCGGTGAACCGATAAGGTAAAAACTAAAAATTGTATAGAATAAAATTTTACTAATATAATTGTAAGGACCAGATCTGACTGGAATCCAGAACGGGAATGGATCTAAACCCACGTAGCCCAAACAATGAATTTATAGAGTGCAGGAAAGAAAGCTAGTCTGATCTTGGGCCGAAATATTGGATTTTAGTGTAAAAAAGATCCAAAATACGAGCGTGGTATGTAGCAATAAATCTTCTTCGGATATGCCCTAAAGGTCTGATTTTCCTTCTTCTTTTTCCTTTCTCTTTTTTTTCGGTCCCCTTTCCTTCTGTCATTCCTCTCCTTATATACCATAGCTTTTTTGCCTTTTCCATCATCCACGTGTGGGCTTGGCATTCAACGTCCTTTTCTTTTTGTCATCCCCCTCGCCCTCTCTAGAATCTTCCATTCTTAGCTGGAAAGCTGCTCGTTCACTGTTCAGGTATCACCTCCACATTAATGCGGCCAGAAGGTTAGCTGGGAGACATTTAATGCGGAGGTGACAGCACCCCTAGATATTTGTCATTTCCTACCATTACTTTTTGTTTGATATTTTCCCTTTCGCTCTGTTATAAGATTTGTCCTAGGCGTTGTTCTGAGTGATTGACAAGCTCACCAGGCACCTCGGACAAAAGTACCGTGGTGACCATCATCCTCGGACAAGGTCCAATTCCTTACAAACAAGCTCCACCTCTCCTCGGATGGTAATTTTGTCCATTCCTCGGCTGGATGTCCTCGGATGTTCGTCTCCCCTCACACGGGATATTGGGCCGGGCCCTTCCTTTCACACAGTTGGAACGCAGGGCAAAATTGGCCCACACAATAATTATATAGAATAATTGTATAGAATATTTATTAGATTAGATTAATTTAATAAATTTTAGAATATATATTAGATTAGATTAGTTTTATAAATTTTAGTTAAGTAATAAAATAGAAGATTTTAGTTGTAGGACTATAAATTTGTGCAAAATTTAAATATTCTTTCAATTTAAGTTACACCATTTGGCATAATGTGAGATACTTTAAATTTTTTGTAAATTGAATATTCTCTTATATTCCCCTTTTACATGTTAGATATTTTTTTTTAAAAATGCATTGACAAACTTTGCATTTGTATATAAATTTGCATTTGTATATCTAAGAAAATATTCTCATTTTTTTAGATATTAGATACAAAATCTGCATCTGTATATCGTGCTACAAACTTTGACAATAATTTCTTTAAAAGAAATTATAAATTTTTATAAGTTAGTTTTGTGGGGGCAATAACAAATATTGCTTTACAGGGAAATAACCAGGAGAATATAATCCTTATCTATAAAGACGTCAAGAAATTATGGGATAAATGGAATATCAGGAGCTTTGTTCTCTTGAGCCTCTTTCTTCAGATTTTTTTTGCTTTTTACAGCTTCCCTGAGAAAGAAAACAGCAAAGAAATGGGTAACTTTCATAATCTCGATTCTGGGCTGCTAGCTTCGCTGTTGGACTAGTCTTTGACAGTGAAGAGAAATATACTTCTGGGCCTGACAAAGTGGACGATACTGGTTTTCTTCTGGTGTTATGTCAAGGATGTTGCTTATGATGAAAGCCTTCTATAGTGGCACATTGCTACTGAACTCTGCTACAACACTGATGAAGATGAACAGTCACATAATTTTGGATTGTGACTATTGTAATGCTCGCAAGTTGAGTAAGTGCCTCTCAGATTACATGATGTATCTTTTATATCAGGAACCAAGTTTGATGTCGAAAGTGTCAGGCATTGCGAAACAAAGGTTCATGGATACCTTGGCCGAAGCACAAAGATTCTTTAGCCAACGACGCAGACCGGGACAATTAAGAATGGACTATCAAAGAATTCTTGATGTAGACGCACGTTTCAAACCTGCTCATGTGAAGAGAAATATATCTAAGTCTGCACTGTTTGATGCAAGCACATTGGCAAAAGAGCTGAAAAAATTGGGCACACAGAAATGGGAGGTAACGAGCAAAGTGTGGGTGGAATTGTTGTCATATGCTGCGAGTCGTAGCAGAGGAAATGGCCATGTCCAACAACTAAGTAAAGGTTGTGAGCTTCTTACTTTTGTTTGGTTATTGATGGCCCATCTTGGCTTGAGAGAGTATTGGGTTGAGACCTGTATCCGCACAAAGCTGATTGTTGGTAAATGATTAAATATTGGCAAAAATGTAAAATTGACCATTTAACTTTCACCGTTTTTCATTTCATTCCTCTAACTTCTATTTTTGTCAATTCAGTTCTCTAACTTTCAATTTTTTATCAATTCAAGGCTTCGTTACTATGCTGTTACTGCTGTCGTCAGAATCAGTAAAACGACGCCGTTTGCTTTCTTTTCTTTTCTTTTTTCTTTTTTAAATTCGGAATTAAAATAAGATGCAAAAATATACCTGCAAAGTGACTAGGAAAGAAGTGGAGGACAGGTGAGGAAGAGCTACGGTAAGGCAAGGCAGAGCATTGATTCAGAACTGCATCACCGATTCAGTCAAGGCAGAGCAACGAGGGTGGTGGTGGTTTACACGGCGAATTTTATGGTGGGGTGGTGGCGGTGAACTCTCTCTCTCTCTCTCTCATACCGGCTCACTCTCCCTCTCTCAAATTTCACAGGTTAGGGATTTAGGTACATGGTTTTCTTTTGATTTCAGGTGAAGGGGAACGACGACCCCTTAATTTTTTTTTTTTTTCTGATTTTTCTTATTTTAATTTCGAATTAAAAAAAAAAAAAAAAAAGCAAACGGCGTCGTTTTACTGATTCTGATGGCAGCAGTAACAGCACAGTAACGGACCTTTGAATTGACAAAAAATTGAAAGTTAGAGGACTAAATTAACAAAAATGAAAGTTAGGGAACTGAAATGAAAAACGATGAAAGTTAGAGAGTCAGTTTTGCATTTTTATCTTAAATATTTGCAACTTATGTACTAAATGATAAATAAATATTCCCTGCTTGGTTTCTATGGTGCTGCTGATATGCACCACTCCAGGGACGTAGAAAACTGTGTGTTCTTATTTCTTTGGTATTGAATTTATTCTCTGATTCATTAAAAAAATAATTAATAAAATTTCAGAGAGAATTGGGGTTTTGATTTATAGTTTGCAGCTCTATATGCATATTTTGATAGGAAAAATTTAATGAATGCCTTAAAACACTAGTTTAGGAAATAATTTAAAAAAAAAAATTATAAGAAAAGAAAAAATACGAAGTTTTTGACTACTTTCTGTATTTTCTATAAAAATAGTATTAAGATTTTTTTAAGTCACCCTTTAACTGACCCTATTTGATATTAACATACATTAAAATTTGCCTAAAAATTTTATGCCGCCATTGAAGCGTTCTTGTTCGATACAGCTTTTTTTTTGGGCCTTCAGGAACTTGGCTCTAAAGCCCAATCCTGCAAATAGGACATGCCATTGGAACCCCAAGCCCAATGAGATCAATGGACTACACTATATGGTATTGGGTTTTCTAGCCCAACAAATCATAAAAAAGAATCAAGTCCCACAAGAATTGATACAAATGCTCATAAAGCGCAACCTTTGTTATGACCCAAAAAAAACCCTAATTGTTTTGTCCAAACAACTGTTTTTTTTTTTCGTGAATACAAGCAACTAGATCTAAGTTAGAAGTCAAAAATAACGCTGAAGTAGTTTTATTTTTTTATTTTTCATTCTCAAAAAAAAAAAGAAAATTATCATTCAAAAATTGGCTCTTGCAATTTGTCATCATAAAATCTTGGACACATATACTTCCTTTCAATCTTAAAAAGCATCTCTTCGTAATAAGTCATAATCAAATCACTATTCTCACTTACCTTTAAACTTCTTTAAACATGTCACATTTAAAATAAATAAATTTGATTTATTTAATTTTTTCATTTTACGCTCTATATATGCAATTGATATGAAGAAATCTTTTATTAATTTGATTTTAAGTGAATTTATCTTTACTCGTAAAGGTTAAGTTTAGTTAAATATAGTATTTTTTTTTTTAAACTAGAAAATAGCAATAAATAAAGATATAACGGAAAATTTAAGTTAAGGTCTCACGGTTGAATAAGTATATACATAGAAAAACTTGGACTTCTAAAGAATCAAATGCTTGGACAAACCAAGCTACAGGGTCTTTCAGACTCGCCCAATTCATTTGAAACAGTCAATCAATTCCTTTATTGTAGGCTCACATAGTTTGAAAACGAGTACGGGGGTTGTGATTGTGGCAAGTGAGGGAGAAAAACTTTGAGTGATTGGTAATGAGACAACCAGGCAACCTTGACACGTGTATCCTTGATATTTTTAGCATAGTCTATATATATATATATATATATATATAAAACCGAAACTTTTGAAAACCCCTCAATTTTTCATGTCATTATTATTTAAAAGAAAAACAAAAATTCTAATTATCTTTTTCCTAAAGCCCGATAATACAAAAACCTAAAAATCTATTATCAAAAAAAAAAAAAACCTAAAAGTCCAATCAAAACCATGGCAAAACCACGGGCAACATATACGACCATTCCTCTCTCCCCTCAGAAACCCTCTCCAAAAATCAAAACCTTCTCCTTCCCCCAAAAATCCAAAATCAAAATCCAAAACTTAGGATGAGAAAGAAGGAAAAGCCGATCGGATACGTTGGGAAACGATTGACCCATCATCTTTACCTCTTAGAGCTCACCTTACTCTCCATCTAACAAACCAAGGAGAGGAACTTGGTACAATGATGAAAAAGCCAGAATTCTTGACGGCTTGCAAGGCTGACCAGCAGTCGCACTTCAAATCCAAGGTTTTCTTTCTTCAATTATATTGAATTGGGAAATTCTAGCTCTTTATATTATAGATTTATGTTGCTATTGACGAATTGTTTTATTAAATTTGCTATATATGATGAAAAAGCTTGCCCCTTTTTTATCACTGTTGTTTTCTGAAGATGTTTAATTGAATGGTACAGTGAATTTTCCTCACAACCCAAGTAGAAAAGGATTATATATAGTATGGATTTGGTGTCATCGAATAGTTGTTTTAATTTCCCAATCATTAAGATCATAGGCATAGCTCCACCAAATAGAAACTATTTGTCTTTTGATGTCGCAAGAGTTGTGTTCTTTTATGACTGATCTTTATAATATTTGACTGTAGCATCAATGTTTGGCACTAATTTTCCAAGTTACCATCCTTCCTAGAATCTCTCCTTTCTGTTTTTCTCTCCAACAAAATATTCAAGTTTTGCTTTCTACTTTGCCAAGATTTGATCCTTTAAAGTTTAGCAAAGGGATTGCTGAATAGCAGTTTGTGCGTGTATAACAGTGACATTTTAGATTATTCTCAATAGAGACATAACATCTTTTTTAACTATTGATATACCCTGTTGAAACAATGAAGTCTAATCCAGTCATGGGTAACTCTAAATATCGATTAATTATCCTACTTATCTCTCAGATTTGGAATGGTGGTTGTGCTTTTAATTGTAGCAATTTAAATATCAATTTTTGCTTTATTTGACAAATTGATAAAAAGAGTCTATAATAGTGCTGTAAGGTGTTTGATGCTATGTCTCAGTGGGATTCTGCATATGGGGAGCAATGATAAATTTGACAGAATTCTGCAGTGGGATTCTGCATATGGGATTCTGCATAGTCATATGAGGTGTTTGAGGTGTTTTTGCTTGTATTTTCATTCCTATTTTTTATTTTAAGATCCTTCTCAAGTTTATAATTATTTTATACTTTGTAAAAGCCCTTTTGCACATAAGGTAGAAGTCATGTTCAAAGTTTAGCTCATTGAAAGAGGGGCAGCTCAGTGATGATCTCCCTCTTAAGTTTCTTCTTGGTTGGCATTTTTATTTTTAGCAGCTGATCTTTGCTATGCAATCTTCTAACTCCAAATTTTAAAGCTATGAACTTTTTAGTTGCTGATATTTTAATATTTTATACCCTGTTGCCAGGATTGTATTAGTGGAAATTCAATTTCATTCCAGCCAAGCTAAATAAGGTTGCTGTAATGTTAGCTAATTGTGCATGGTGAGTTATCTTCATTTTCATTATTTCTATTTTCAGTACATTATTACAACATTATGTTCAAAATACTAAAGTCCTTGATGTGAGACTAGCAACTTTCCATATGAAATTCAAGGAATCTTAGAAATTTTAAATTAACATATACTAAATTCCTTGATGTGAGACTAGCAACTTTCCATATGAAATTCAAGGAATCTTAGAAATTTTAAATTAACATAAAACATGTAGCTCAAAGGAGATGTTCAAATTTATGTTCCATCCCATCTCTCTCTTTTTCTGTTATTCATGTTCAAAATCCTAAATTCCTTGATGTGAGACTAGCATCTTTTCATATGAAATTCAAGGAATCTTAGAAATTTTAAATTAACATAAAACACGTAGCTCAAAGAAGATGTTCAAATTTATGTTCCATCCCATCTCTCTCTTTTTGTGTTATTGCTTTGGTTTTTAATAATAATAATGATTTTTGTTTGGTTAGTGAGAAATTGTAGGATTCAAATTATAAATAATTTTGGGTTTTTATTTAGTGTGTTTGGGATTCAAGAATCTTTATATAGCTGTTTTATTTGTTTTATCAGTTGGTTGTTTTCAACTTTGATTCATTGTTATTTTGTTCTTGACTTTCTATCTTCTGGGTATTAAATTTTCAAGATTGACCTGAAGAATTGGGATCCTTTTCTGATGTTGGACTATTTTTCATGTATGAAAAATTACAATATGATCTTTTTCAAATTTCAAATTTCTTTTATTGATATGGATTGCAATGACTCCTTCCATTGGATTTCCAGATCATCCACATAGAGGTTCTACCCTTATTGTTGTTTTTGATATTATGTGCATTCATTAATCGTGGATCATTTTGTATAATTAATTAGGTATATTCTGATGTGATTTATGTTTTACAAGTTTTGAGACTGTCAGTTACAAGTATACTTTGTCCTCAAAGCTATTCAATTACTTGATTACTATTAGGTTTAATTGTAAAGAAATTGAAGTTGAGTTTTTTGGATTTTAAGTAGGCATTACTCATTAGGATTGTGCAGGCCATAAGGGTACAATTGGACTTTCCTTTTAGCTATGTACTAATTATAACGAGTAGATATGTTATCTTAGAATAAAAAATCTATCTCTAATCTTAAACACACAAAGATAGACTTGTCAGTTTGAGATAGAGTTGGCTTTTTGATATCTACAATTAATAGACAGTTGATCATGAATATATAAATATATAATGAGTGATTTATCAAATTGACGGTTCTTTTTAGTTATGTGTTTCCAACTTCTTTCAATTTCATTTTGGTTTTTTTTTTCCTCTAGTTTTATAGTATCTTCTAATATACTTTGCAAAAATTCTAGAATGGTAATGCACATTTAGCTGGAAAAGAAAAATGAAAAAGAAAAGTTGTGCACATCACTTTTAAGGATTCTGCAATCACACGCTGTTGAATGAAAATTAAACTTGAAATGTCATATTTACATGTTTGCATGTACCAAATTAAAAATGTCATATTAAGTTTCCACATACTGACTTGATTACTCATGTGCATATTAAATTATTTATCAGATGAATGAATACTCATGCATATTGGTAGTATTTGAGAAGAGTACTAAAGATTCATAATCATATCACTTAACTTTTTAATGTTGTTATTGTTGATGTGATGCTACTTTAAAGTAGTGAGAATGGGAATTTGAATTGTGCATGATGATCTATAGAATAGATGGGGTTTTATGGAAGGTTGAATAATCAAAACACTTTGAAATGCATATCATTTATGCCAATGGTGTGAGACCACTCCACAAACATTTTCATGCATGATAGCTTAGTGATTGACTTTGTGTGGATGGTAGAAAAGACTCATGTCGAAGATAGATGTGAAAGCATTTTTTTAACTCTTTGCTTTCTCTTTGCCCATTAAATAATAATTTCAAGGATATAATTTTTTTTAAAAATGTTAAATTCCTATTTTGCAAATTTTAATGTTGAAGTTAGTTAAAAGAGCTGCACTTATCAAGTTAAAAAAGGACTAGGTTTTTACATTCCATTTTAAGTGTGTGTTCAATGCTTGATATATTCTTTTTCTTATTTGACAATGCAATGCTTTAGATGATGATTTTTAAACCACATGCTCATATCTTTTGATTTTCATGATGGAAACGATGGACTGTATGTAATTTAAAGTCTTTGGTGTTATCTTTAATGTGAGTTACAAAATTCAATGGTGGATTAGTGAAACTAAATAATATGATTCTTATTTTGTTAAGTGGACATTTTCATGTGGTGGTCTTTGTTATTGTCAAGGAAGTTTATAAGTTATTTTCTTTTTCAAGGCATATAAGCTACACTTTTGGGAGATCTAGGGTACCATGGAAAAGAAAGAACACTGCTGGGGGCCTGAAAACAACTTTATGTTGCTCTAACTTTATGTTACATCATACAAAGATACAATTGTATACAGTAATGAAGATTTCCAGCCATGAGAAGTGGAAGCATATAAGCATAAACAAATTATTTTTGTATTTATTTGCATGCAGGTTTTTGATGTTATATTATTGCAATTTTAATGTGGAAATTGTAATTATAAACCTTGATTTATTTGTTCAAATATACAATTTTTATTTATTAGTGCTTAATAGAGGAAAAAAAAACATATAATATATTAAAATAAATTTCTTGAACTTTCCCGTACATAGTACGGGTTAGCGACTAGTTATGCTAATTCTTCAAATGCCATGTGCACAGAATAATTTTTTACTTTTTAGTATTAGATACCGTACTCATTCGTCCAGCACCTTTTGCGTAGAATACTATGATTAAAGCATTTAACAAGAACCCTATTTTCCAATCGAATCAGTGAGGCTGTTCTCTCAGCTGAGTCAGCTTCAAAGAGTTAGGGTTGAACTTGAAAATTTCACGTACCCTTTTATTTTAAAAACCTGTGGCCTGTGGCCTGTGTTCAATACATCAAGGGTTGAAGGGGTTGTGGTTCATTCCACGATTATTAAGGTGGGTTTTGATTGGAATTCGTGTATAATGACCTTTCAAGGATATGGATATATAGCTAGCGGTGCGTTCGGGGTTGCAAGGCAGGTGTTCGATGATTGTGAGAGATGTGGTTTCTTGGGGTTCCATTATTTCTGGATAGATCGTATACGTTGCTTGGTATGTCCCTTTAGTGCCTCAATCTATATGCGGATTTAGTTTACATAAATGTTAGTAGACCTTGTTTGAACTGTTTAAAAGCATTACAAACCATGCAGAACATAGGCTTATTGGTTTAGTCTATTTGGTTTTACCTAGGTCCTTACGGAAATTCAAGGGCTAGCTCGACTAGCTAGCTGTTTGTTACAACAAGTACACCCAAAGACCTTCCATTCTTATATGTGATATCACTTTGCTCAGCAAAGAAGCACGTGAAGAGACACTATTAACTACATTCTCAATTAGTTAATTAGAAAAATGTAAAACTATGACTGAATTGAAACAGCTACATGGGCTGATGATCACTAGCAATGGGATCTACACACGGTGTGAAAGAGAAGTCTCATGAGACCATCTCATAGGCATTGTGATGAACTGGTGCAAGACAATTGGGCATATAATTGCATCTCAACAGAGAGGATGCACCTGAAGCAAACCGTGGCAGAACTTGAGGTCAAAATAGTTGTGGCATGAGTTTCAAATTTTTGATAGAGATAGAGGGGCTAGGTTAGGATTTGAAATTTTAAATTAGGACAATTTGTAATTAACATTAATTAGCATGGGTCATTTTGTCAATCGAAAAAATTATCACATTTCCATAAATAAGTATTACTGTATAAGATTACACACTAATAAGTTTTTAGTGTAAATCAAATCTCTTATTAAACCATCAAAAATTTTACCAGTTTTTTTTTTTTAGAAATAAAAATTTTACCAGTTAAGTTAACTAAAACCCATCAATTACTATTATTTAATAAGGTGCTTAGATTACAATAATTTATGATAATGTGAAATTTTTAATAATTTTATATTACCATAATGTTGTGTGCAAAAAAACGGACCAAAGGCCGTAATGTGTAATGTGACCGTAATATTTATCATTATCTAATTATTGTTGAAAACTTGAAGGTGGTGTGCTAAGGTTTTATTGGAGCTCGGGAGTGCGCGTTATTCCAAATCAGAGCAACAGGGCAGGAATATTTTTAGCTCAGTATGTGTAAATTTCTAGACTCTCTCTCTAAATAGAAGACTGAATTTTATTGATCAAGAAAGAGTACAATCTGATACATAAATTCACTGCCTCTACTCTTATATATACACGATCTAAAACAAGCAAAACTGAAAAATAACTGCTTCCCTGATTTTGGGGGAAAATCTGTTACAACAGTAGCTAACAAACTCTAACCTCCTAATCCACGTGGCATCACTTCTTGGACTGAATGAATTAGTTGATCAAGGTAAGGCACTGCTTCAATCATGTCCCTTGCTTCTGTACTACCCCATTCTGCCTCTATAAGAACCACTTGATCACTGCTACTTCTCACAGATGCAACTTGTAGCTCATCTTGATGCTTAATGCCACTTTGCCTTGCACCTTGCAGCCTTCCTTGATGCTCAGAACATCTTTGTTTGTTACTTTCAACAGTATGCTATACAAAGAGAATTAATAAAAACACGCTTGGATTGAAGAATGCCCTGATTGTCATTCTTTTTACTGGTAGACGGGAGTTAGCTTAATTTGCAATTGTGTTTACATATCAATAAATTAATGTTTCTCATACTTTCTTTCTTTTTCACAAGAGAAGCTTGTCACTTTTGGTAATGACTTGAATAGATTCTTCTTTAACAAAATTATGAGAAACATTAATTTCAACAAACCGACGCTGGTCTCGTGGAATGAGATGGTAATTATGCCATATTGCTTGTGTACAATGAAGAATTGATTAAGCTACTTGAACTCTTGTAGCCCTGAAATCCAACTTTAATAAACATGACAAACGGGAAGGGAAAAAAAAGAGAAAAGAGAAAAAAGAAAAAAAGGAAATTCCTATTAAACCGAAGAACCAAAGAAAATAAAGAATCATATTTGTCTCTTTCACAAATGCCAGTTGTGGAAATTGAAATTTCAATGGATGCATGGATGGACTCTTTGCAAGGACCACCACAACTATGACATGGAAGGTGGTGTTTATTTTCCTCAAGGAAAGTTATGGGTATTCAATTACAGATAAATTTTTTCCCGAAGAATGCAATCAGGATGAGTAGGATAACTAAAATCTGCACAGTAATAAAACCAATGTTTTGGATGTCGTTTTTCCTCACAAATATCACAATAATATTCTCCAGAGTCATCTTCAAGAGTGTATTGGAGAGTAAAGGGATGCTCATGTTGTTCATACCTTGCGCTACTTGGTAGTGTGGCACATTTAAAGTCCAGAGCAAATGCACAATCAGCACAGCGAAATATGTATCCTTTGGAATCACAAACACTACATTTCCCACTTCCTGTTGCACTGGAGAGGGTAAGGGGGTGCTCGTGACCATCATGAGTAAGCCTGTCTGAGGTCAAACTACAGTTGACATCAAGGTCAAAGCCGCATTTGTAACAATTATATGAGAAGTCAATGCCGGAACGAGCACAGGCATTACAAGAGGCAGTGAAATCACTTCCATAAGGATTCTTAGAAAGTGTGAGTAGGTGTTTATGAAGAGGGTGCCACTTCTTTCTGGGTAATTCAGCACAGAATTTGTGGAGAACGAAACGACATTGCGTACAATTATAAAATAGAGTCAAGATGGGTCTTTTGCACGCATCACATTTGTCGCTATTTTTTAGCTCGTGGGTGAGTGTTAATTCATGTTGATGACTAAAATGTTTAATTTCTGCAGTTATTTCAATTCCTTCTTCTCCCATAATTTTCTTCTTGACAACGTAAGATACTGAGTCAACAGATTCAGGATTGCCATATCTCAGTGCAGTTATTGGCTCAATGGACTCCTTATCTTCATCTTTCAGCACATTTATGTTATCCTCTATATCACCATCTGCTGCGCAACTGAGGTGGGCAACAAAAGTGCAACTCGAGCAATAGTAAAACCCATATTTTGTGTCCACCTTTTCAACACAAAGTAGACAAATCTGGTGGTTGGGTTGGATCTGAAGAGAATAAGTGAGGTTAAGAGTGTGTTGGTGACGTACATGTTTGACAGTACGATGTAAAGAAGCACATGTTGGATGAACCCAAAATGCGCACGTGAGACATAAGTAGGGCGTGTCTTTGCCTTCTTTTCCACAAGCATCACAAGTGAACGTGATTAACTTCCGTAAGAGGGTCAATGAATGATCATGAATCTGAACTTCCTGCATGGTGTGTTGTAAAGGAGGTAATGAAGCACATCCGAGATGAAGATTAAAGTGGCAGATTAAACAACTGTAGGAGAAAACGGAATTGGAATTGTAGAGATCTCTTTCGCAGCGATGGCATACGGGAGTATAAGTATATGGCCGATCTTCAGTAAGAACAAGAGGATGTTTTCGGTGCAAGGGATGGTGCAACTCACGGGATAGCTCGGAACATGATTTATGAAGGTGAAAACCGCATATTAGACAATTGTAACTAGAATCAAATTTTATTTCCCCACACAAATCACAATAAGTTTCTTCTTCCTCTTCATCGTAGACCAACGGATGCTCGTGGCAAAAATGTTTAAACTCCATCTCTATTTCATGCAAAAACAACATCTAATTTGTTTAGAAAAAAAGAGTTTATAGAACAAGATTGGGTTGTACCCCGAATCCAAATTTAGACATAGGGAAATATTAGAGGATATATATCTTTATACAGGATCAGTCTATATTTGAGATGGCGTCGCAACCCAGACTCTACTCGTCACAAAGTGCTTGCCTCCTCAACATGCTTAATGTCTCCAATAATCTCCGATGCTAGCTGATTGGTATGGGAAACTGAGGGTCAAACATTGTAATTAACCAAGAAAGAAATAGACATGAAATTTAAAATTGAATTGATGATCTGGGTGTGATCAAGTCTTTTAGTCTGGGAGCATATTTTGCCACCGTATGTGAAATATTTAGAATCTAAAATATTTTTTCCCTCTCTAAAATATAGTTCGCATTTTCTTTCAAATCATAATTTTTATTTAATTTAGTTATCATAAAAGATATTATAGTTTTTATTTTTATTTTCAATTTTGCAACGTCAAAAGGGAAACTCAATGTTAGAATATTTAATTAATTCTTTAAAACTTTGTGTAATTTCAATTAAGGCTATTCACATGAGAGATGATAAATATTGAATAGGGATTATATTCGAATAACACTTAATTATAAGGTAATTTTTACAAATATTATTTTGCATAATAATTATTTTTAAGTGATAGTTTTTTATATTCTGAAATATACTTAAAAAAATAGGCAAATAGATTTATAATACATGATAATCACCTGATGTGACACTTTGTGTGCATAATTAACCCCTGGAAGATAATTAATCAAACATTTGGATTTTATTAAAAATTTAAAATTACATGAGTAATGTAACTTTTATAGGACTTTATCAAAAGTACATTAGTAAAGTAACTTTTATAAAATTTATATTAAATGTAACTAGAACCCAATTAATTTGCCATTAATACATTTCATGGAAACATGTTTTTTTTTTAATGATTAGATAAACTTAAATAATATATATGTTGCGAACTTGGTAACTCGAATCAACTACCTTCGCTCTTCCCAAACTCATATGACTTAGGAAGGTATTAACTCGCCCAACTGTGCAGTGGTCAAAAATATATTGTTAATTCTAGTGAAATTAACAACTAAAATGAACCTAAAAATTATTGGGATTTAATATTTATATGACAATTTTAAGCAAGCAAAACATCCATTGCTTCTAAATAATAATAGCAAACCTCTTTTCAAAAAAAAACAAAAATAGTAATAGCAAACCCCACACACACATACAAACAAACTTGCAAACTCAAACTTCAATACTTTCAAGAATAAGAATTTAAGTTTGGCTTCACAACATCCCTCAAGAAGTTTCTAAGTTAATTCCAGTTTTCACTTCTGTCAAAGTTAAGTTCAGGTAATTAAAAACTCATAGAACTAAAGGGTGCTACTTTTTCAATATTTTATCAAACTATGATCATGGTGGCAACAACAACAACAACAACAAACTTCTCAAACACAAAAGAAATGAAACAAAGAAAGAAAGAGAAAGGAAACAAGTGAAAATGGAACTTATCCTCATCGACTTAGATTTATGTTTCATCTTCTCTTTTATTATCAACTCTTTACTTTATTTTGTATTGTACTCCGATTTGAACTCCAATATAACATTTCCCTTTTCCCCTAATATTTTCTTACTAACATTTTATTTTTTTAATTCATTTAAGAGACTTTTATCCATCTCTCTTCAAGATATAAACATATGTGATACTATTTCATAGGGTTGTCATAAAATTTTCGATCTTCTAATTAATAAGTTGCTTTGAAACTATTTATCATCTCTAAAAACAAAGGAAGAATCGGGTGGGCTTAGACATCCAAAGCTTCCCTCCAAAAGAAAAGAAGAGAATATTCTATTTTTAGCCTCAAGAAAAACCTTATATTTTCATTTTAAGGCGGTCAAATGAGCGGAGAAAAAGTAAAAGAAAAGGCAGCATCATAAGTACAAGATAACACCATCAAGCGAAAATATAGAAGACTGAAGAAAATGTGAATGAAAGGCAATAGGACTTGCTATGCAACCTAGGGTCCTATGCTTCTCCCTCTAATATGTTATATTTTCCTTTTCTATATTCTTATTATCTTAAAGTTTCTTATTGCTACTCTCCATGCTTCACCATTTGCTTTTCTATATCCTTATTATCATTACATTTTCGTTCACTGACAAGATTTTCCCAATCCTTGTGATTTTTTCATGATAAATGACATTTATAAACTATAATTTTATCTTTAAGGGAATGTAAAACAAGTTATACTATACACAAATGCTCTATTAAATAATGTGAGACAATTATCTTTTTTTCTTAGAAAAAAATATACACACACAAGAGAGAGTAAAATGGGTAAAAGGTATTGTAAATTCAAGTGCAAATTAACAATCATGCATTCAACATCTATATGGAAAATTTAAGCAAGCAAAGCAATTTATTGTTTATAAGTAGCATTAGAAAAACATACACACATATTAACAAAGTTTTGAAAGCAACCATCACAACTTACCTGAATAAGAATTCAATTTTGTCTTGAAAACATAGCAAGGGAAGCTTTTAAGTTAGCCCTAGTTTCAATTTTGTTAAAACTATGTTCTTTTGAAGATCATAACTTCTAGTATATATAGGACTCAAGGGTGTTACTTTTTGAGGATAAAACATGGTCCTTATTATTTCATCAAATTATAATCATGCCATTGTGCCCCCACCCCACCCCCACCCCCCCACCCCCCCCAAAAAAAAAAAAAAAAAAAATTCTTGAACACAAAAGGAAAAGAGAAGCAATTAATAAGCTAGGTATTTATGCTTTCCAATTTAGATTTATATTATATTATGTTTCTCTTTTCTCCGGTCACTTTTTAATCCATGTACAAATTTCATACTAACATTTCTTTTTTAAATGTCCACATAAATATTTTATTTATTCATTTATTTACATATCTCTATTTAGGTTTTTTAAAAATAATTTGATATTTACAATAATGGAGTAGATGAGATTCAAATTCTAGTTCTCTTTAGAAATGAGAGTAAGCAATGCCATTGAACTATGATGCACTTAAGATTCTATCTCTGATCTCATTTTGGATTAGGAATTCTTGAAGTGGAATTTACACAAAATTGTAATTTGAAAATTCCATTATTGACTTCCTTTGTTTAGGTTAATAAAAAAGTTAATTCATTTGATTTGTACAAATTTTAGGCTTGAGATTTTCATCTATTCAAATTGATAAATGTTTTGTCCACAACAATTTTACAACATTTTTACAAGAAAGGCAAGTTGTTATGGGTTGTTATTATTGGTGGGCAAAAAAATAATTTCAATGATAGGTTTTTTTTTTTTAATACACAATGATAGGTTTAAATTAGAACCAATAACAACTTACCATTCATGTTTTATTATGAAAATATTGTAAAAACATTATAGACGTATCACTTCTCATTCAAATTCCAAGTTCAAATTCTAGAGAGGAATGCATCATTTAAAAAATTCTACCAACATTACTATAGTCATCCCACCAACCAATCCATAATTAATGCTCTTATGGGCAAAACTAAATAAATAATATTGGGCACTCAAATTTTTAAAATGTCAACTTTTAGCCTTATATGTCAATTTAATTTTGCAACATGAATATTGGTGGCCCAAATTTTCTTATTTCTTATATAACCCCCTTAAGTTTGTTTATAAAAGTCTAGTTCAATCCTTATTTATTCTTTAAAGTATTGTCCTCCCACCACCACCACCATTATCATTGTCAATGTTGTTGCCACCATCACCACCACTAGTCAATATCTTCGCCACCACCTCCACCACTGCTCATAGGCATTGTCGACATCGCAACCACTAACATAATGATACATACCATCTGTCATTAAGTCATTGTCACCATCATTTCCATTACTATAATAACTACAACAATATTCTAATATTACCACCCAAAAAAAAAAAAATCCAATTTTTTTAGATATACTTAAGTAATCAATATAAACTTAAATTAATATATTTTAATATCCCATCATTTTGAAAATTTTAAGAAATTTTCGGAGCCTTCATTTTTAGCATTAAGTTATATTAACACCATTATGTGAAAATTCAAAGAGGAGAAAAGGAAGTAAAATAAAGGAATTCTTTTTTTTTTTTTTTTTTTGATTGGGGAATTTTAATTTGTCAAGCAAACTATAGATTCATATGCTTCTTTGTTTATCATCCGTTACCTTTTCTTTATTATATTCATACTTTCTATAACATTTCCCTTCACTGGCAATATTTCTTAGTATTTTTTGTGATTCCTTATAGATTTGAAGAATAATAAATGCATTAAGAATTCAAGAGAATTTATGGAACTATACTTTTTATCTTTCCTTAGAATTATTCAATTATTTCCAATAAAAAATGGATTATTCTAAACTTGAAAAGTACACTAGTAGCTAGCTATAGTTGGTAACTTGAACATTTTTTATTTCTTTCTTTATGGTTGAGAACTGGTAACTTTGATTTTTTTTTTTTTAATAATTTAATTGTTACAATAAGTGGGGAAATAAGAATTTGAACTTCTATTCTCTTGATAAAGGAGACCAATAAATTACAAAGACTCTTACCGCTTGAACTTTTAGTACTATAATACTTTTGCTTCAAAACTGTATGGGTTTTGTTGGGAGTAATATTTCTAAAGCAGGACAACACTTGAGCTAGTTTTTCCATTTTGTTTTTTGCTTCCTCATTGAAAAAACATAAGCATCGTATGGTCTAGAACAGAAAGGAAAAGAGCTATTGCCTTATGCCTAAAGTTATATTAAATTGGCCCTAGGTCCAACCCTTCTAACAACCAACTTGTTTTTCTTGAGTTTCAGGCTCTTTCAACTTCGCACGACCCATATGAAATAGTCCAGCTGTGGTCCTATGCTTACACCTATGTGCTACGTAAGCCTAAAATTTGTTTAGGATATGTGGGGGCCAATTGTACCCTGTGTTCAAACTGCATTGGAGGAGGCCAGGCCCAATATCTAGTCTCATATGTATAAACTACGTAAGAAAGGGCCAGACCCAATATCCAGTCTTAGGGTAAGAGAATATCCGAGGACAACCAACAAAAAAAGAGATAAAATTACCCTCCAAGGAGAGGTAAAGAGTGCTTGTGAGGAATTTGACCGTGTCCGAGGACGATAGCCACCTCGGAACTTCTATCCGAGGTATCTGGTAAACTTATCAGTCACTTAGAGTAACACCTCGGACAAACCTTATAACAAAATGAAGGAGAAAATATCAAATAAAGGATAAGAGTAAGAAATAACAAATATCTAAGGGTACTGTCACCTCCGCATTAAATGCCGCCCAGCTAACCTTCTGGCCGCATTAATGTGGAGGTGATACCTGAACAATGAACACGCAGTCTTACAGCTAAGAATGGAAGATTCAAGAAAAGGCAAGACAGATGGAGAAAAAGAACTTTCAACGCCTAATCCACACGTGGATGGAGGAAAAGGTAAAAAAGCCATAGTATATAATACGAAGGAAGAAAAAAAGGAAAGGGGAGGGAGAAAGGAAAAGAAGAAAAAGAAAAAGAGAAAACGAAGAGAGGGGTGTACTCTCAAGTCATAGCACTAGAGCATGTCCGAGGATACTTTTTATACAGATATACGCGTATAACTCTTTCCTTCTAACGCTATAATCCAACGTCTTGGCCCTAGATTCAGACTAGCTTATTATCCTGCTCTCTACAAATTTATTGTTCGGGCTTTGTGGGCCTGGATCCATTCTTGTTCTGGGTTCAAGCCAAATCTGGTCCTTACAGGATAAAATACAAAAATCACCCCTAAGAGTTAGGTTAACGCCATTACTAAGTACTACTAAACTTTTAAAAAAATATTCAATTTGTTACTTAAGTACAAATGACACTTAATACCATTTGAAAGTTTCATACTCCTCTAGGTTCTCTACTTTCTTTCAACAGCTTATCTTGACTTCGTTATGACAATTATATGCACAAGAGTCCAGGTAGCCAATAGTAGAGAAATGCAGTCAGAGACTAAGAAGATAGCAAGAGTAAGGGATTTTAGAATGGTGTTAAATGACGTTTTTTCTTAGAGAGCATATTGGATAATTTTTAAAAGCATCTAGCATTAGCCTAAACCTCAAGGTTAATTTATTGTATTTTATCCATTTCTTTAATTAATACAACCATAATTGCATGCACGAATCTTTTTATGACTAATGGCAACAAATCCTCATTTGGCGACTCCTTTGATGAGTGGAAACTCTAGAAACTTTTATGTGTTCTTCTAAGAATGTCAATTCACGAGCCTTCTTCATGATTTCCATGGATTAATTGGGTTTTGACAATGTGTATTTGATGTTGGAATGTTGTTTGATCAAGATTTTACCTAGATAAACTAGGACTTTGATTTTGATTCTTTAATGTGATTATTACAACGATAGATTTGTCAAAAGTCTCATTGAATAAATAAAAAAATTGCGTAACATTATTTAAAGATCTCTCTCTCTCTCTCTCTCTCTCTCTATATATATATATATATATATATATATTCAATTCAAATTGAGATTCTCACTGTCCTAACAGACAAAGCAAACATCTATTTGTCCCTTTCTTCGCTTGGACCTAAAGCAATGCAAACTAAATCTTTTATTTCCTCCATTTATAAGGAGAGAATAATGAATATAAATAAGCTATTAGGAACTGGTATTCTAAAAGACAATGCAAACATCTATATATCCCATTCTTCCCTTGGACCTAAAGCAATGCAAAGTAAATCTTTTATCCCTCCATTTATAAGGAGAGAATAATGAATATAAGTAGGCTATTAGGAAATGGTATTCTAAAAGACAAAGCAAACATCTATATATCCCATTCTTCCCTTGGACCTAAAGCAATGCAAAGTAAATCTTTTATTCCTCCATTTATAAGGAGAAAATATTAGCTTTAAGGTACAGTATATGTCTATCTTTAAGACAATATTTATCCTTGTATATGCCTTATTTTGTAACTTTGGAAAATTAATTTTTTTGAATAAATTTTGTGGGGGAGCAAAAACTTGGGCCCTTGCAGTGGGCTTAAGTACCACATTTTATCAACAATGCGTCCGAGGATAGGAAATCATAGGGAAACCTCTTAACTAACAGTAGAGCGTGTAAGTGTCCAGGGATATTGATCCGAGAGGAATACCCTCCTCGGGTCTAGAATATGTCGGTGAGGTGGGCCACGGCTCCCCCTTAGTCCCCCTTCCAGGAAGTTCCAGAGGTGAAGATAGATTACCAATGTACACGAAAGGGATAAGGATGCAGAAATATCTTGGGAAAAAACTGCTACCACCGCATTAAATGCATTACAGCAGCTTTCCTGGCCGCATTTATGTGGAGAAGACCTCTGAACAGTGTTTTCGATCACCTTTACCCCCAGAAAATCAAAAAGCAGTGGGGGAAGAAACAGAAACTCAAGTACTAAGCTAGATGGTAGACAAGTGGACGATAAGATCAAACAATGAAGGACTATATAAAAAAGGGAAACCTCCAGAAGAAGGGATCACGAGAGAAAAAGAAAGAACAAGAAGGAAGAAATACTGTAGCATCTGTAAGATCACAACCTAAAAAAAAACATTTTATCTAAGAGCCTACCCCTCGGACATTGTCTAAAGTAACCAATTCATCCAAAACTTGCTCCTCGGACTTGAGATCATCACTTGCTTGTGTGTTTTATTCTCCTCGGCCAAACTCCTAACCTTCATTAACTGTTGTGAAACCCTTTATTAGCCCAATTCTTTCGCCCACTCTCTTACAAATTTATTGTATTGGGCTTATTGGGCCCATCCCCTGTTTCTACCTGGGTTTGGGCTACGATTTGTGACCCTACAATTGGGGCCGTTTGTGGGGAGAGTTAGCGCTAGTAAAAGTTTACGACAGTTATGGCAGGTTCAGGACCACAACAGACCAGTCCACCTCATGCAGAATCAGTGAACGTCGATCAACAAAATGAACTCCATAATTTTGAACGGGAAAATCACGTAGATAACCAACGAGAGGGCAGCTCGCGGACGATCCACGCTGGGAGAAGTGGATATCGACGAAGGAGCCATTTGGCGCAAGAGCACGCTGATGAAGAGGGTTTGCAACGACAAATAGAAGACTTAAAAAAGAAGCTTCGTCGAGCACAATGAAATCAAACCCCTTCAAGTTCAGATGTTTCTTCCAACGATGAAGGAGAGGACAGTAACAAGGAATGCTCAGAAACCCCGCCCAGTGAATCCTATTCTTATGAAGATGAGCACTCTCATAAGAGGAGGAGAAAAGGTTCGGCAAGAAAGGGAGTGGGAACTAGGGTCATGAAAAAGGATTTGAGCCAAATTTTTAAGTCCCCCTTTACGCGAGGAATAGATAGGGCGAAGCTTCCCAGACGTTTTCATCAGCCTACGTTTTCCATGTACAACGGATGTACCGATCCTGTAGAACATGTCAGCCAATTCAAACAAAAGATGGCAGTCTATTCTCAGGACGAAACTTTGTTGTGTAGAGTGTTTCCCTCCAGCCTGGGACCGATGCCAATGAGATGGTTTGATGGTTTGAGAACCAATTCCATCAGTTCCTTTAAAAAGCTCACTCAATCATTCTGATCCCGGTTTATCACATGCAGCAGAGTTCCTCAACCCCTAGATTATCTATTGTCAATGACAATGAGAGAAGGAGAGTCTGTGAGGTCGTATGCCGAGAGGTATTGGGAGATGTTTAACGAGATTGATGGGGATTTTGATGAGGTCGCGGTCAGAACCTTCAAGGTTGGGCTTCCTTCCGGTCATGGTCTGAGAAAATCCTTGACAGGAAAACCGGTCACCAGTTTGCAACAGCTAATGGATAGAGTGGATAAGTACAAAAGGATTGAAGATGATCAACAACAACAACAACAGGGAAAAGAGAAAGCTAAACTTGTCCCTCAAGAAAGGAGAGAATTTAGGCTGGACAGGTATAATAATAATCGGCCGAGAAGGGATTATACTGAGCAGCAGATATCCAGTAACAGCCAGATGGTCGGAGCTGTATTCCAAGAGCCTGTGCACCAAGTCCTGGAAAAGGTTAAAAATGAGTCCTTCTTCAAATGGCCCAACAAGATGATGGGAAACCCTGAGAAGAGAAACCGAAATCTCTATTGTCAATATCATAGAGACCATGGTCATACTACCGAGGACTGTAGAAGTTTATGGGATCACCTTGACCAACTTGTCCGAGAAGGTAAACTGAAAGAGCTGTTGCATCACTCCAGCAGTTTGGGTGGTTAGACTGATACTCGACCGGAAAGGGAGAATCCTCCAAGACCCCCTCTTGGGACTATTAACGTTATCTTTGCGGCGCCTGGCAGAACAGGGTCATGTCCCTCCAGAGTAATGTCAGTGGCTCGCCTGTATCCTGAGGGTGATTCCCACGAGCCGAAGAGAGCTAAGTTAAGCTGGTCCCTAGTCATGGGATTCTCGGACGAGGATAAGATCGGCACTGTTCAACCTCATGACGATGCTTTAGTGATTACCCTCCAAATCGGAGGCTATGACGTCAAGAGAGTGATGGTGGATCAGGGCAGTGCGGCCGAGATCATGTATCCTGACCTCTTCAAGGGGCTAAACTTAAAAACTGAAGATCTGACGCCATATAATTCCCCTCTAGTAAGTTTTTAGGGGAAGATTGTTATCCCGAAGGGACAAGTAAGGCTACCAGTGCAAGCCGGATCGAAGATAGTGGAGGTCGATTTTATAGTAGTGAATGCTTATTCCCTTTATACGGCAATCGTGGCCAGACCTTGGCTTCATACTTTAGGAGCAGTCTCTTCCACCCTACATCAGAAAATTAAATACCCCTCTGGAGGCAAGATAGAAGAGATACTGGGTGATCAAACCATGGCGCGACAATGCATGATAGCAGCAATCCGACACAAGCCTAAAGCAGAATCTGAGGCTCAAAAGGAGGAGTTATAGCAGTTAAAACCCCCAATGTCGTCTAATGATGGGTTATCCGAGAAAGTGAAGTGTGAAGATCTTGTAAAAGTCACAATAGGAGATGACCCGGAGAAATTCTTTCAAGTCGGATCTCAACTACCCCAGTCAGAGAGGGAGGAATTGGTAGAGTTCCTTAAACGAAACATCGATGTCTTTGCATGGAATGCTTATGAAGCTCCAGGAGTGGACCCAGACTTCATTTGTCACCATTTGAATGTTAATCCGTTGATGACCCCCAAGAAGCAGCTCCCTCGTCGGCCATCTAAAGAGCATGCAGAGGCAGTTCGTCAGGAAGTGACGAAGCTCAAAAAGGCAGGGGCTATCAAGGAGGTCTTCTATCCCGAGTGGTTGGCAAACACTGTGGTGGTCAAGAAAAAAACTGGGAAGTGGCGAGTATGTGTTGATTTCACAAATTTAAATAAAGCCTGCCCTAAAGATCCATTCCCCATGCCCAAAATCGATCACCTAGTAGATGCCACAGTCGGCCATCCTCGGATGAGTTTCTTGGACGCGTTTCAGGGGTATCATCAGATACCTTTAGCATTGGACGATCAAGAAAAAACTGCTTTTGTTACGCCAGTAGGGAACTACCACTACAAAGTGATGCCTTTTGGTTTGAAGAATGCAGGTTCCACTTATCAGAAAATGATGACGAGGATGTTCGAATCATTACTAGGAAAAAATATGGAGATTTACATAGATGATATGGTGGTGAAAAGCAAAAAGGTATCCGAGCACCTAGAAGATCTTCAAGTTGTCTTCAAAATTCTCAGAAGCCATAAACTACGTTTGAACGCCTCCAAATGCTCATTTGGTGTAGGGTCGGGCAAATTCTTGGGTTACATGGTTACTCATAGGGGAATTGAAGTCAATCCCGAACAGATTAAGGCCATCACCAATATGCGAACTCCTCATAACCCAAAAGAGGTGCAAAAACTAACCGGAATGGCCGCTGCTTTGAATAGATTCATATCTCGATCGACAGACAGGTGCCGACCTTTTTTCCTGTTGATCAATAAATGGAAAGGCTTTGAATGGTCGTCGGAATGTGACGCAGCCTTTCAGCAACTCAAAGACTATCTTGCTCGGCCACCGGTCATGTCAAGTCCTGAACCAGATGAGGTTCTTTTTGCTTATATTGCAGTGGCCTCTTACGCAGTAAGCTTGGTGTTGATAAGAGTTGATAACGGCGTACAGCGGCCAGTGTACTACGTGAGTAAATCGTTGCACGAGGCAGAAGTGCGCTATCTTCCACTGGAAAAGGCCATCCTGGCAGTGGTGCTTGGCACACGCAAGCTGCCTCACTATTTCCAAGCACATACAGTGATTGTTCTTACACAACTCCCACTAAAGACCGTACTTAAAAGTGCAGATTACACGGGAAGGATAGCCAAGTGGGGTACAATTCTGGGAGCTTTTGATATTAAGTACATGCCTCGCACCTCAGTAAAGGGACAGGTACTCGCCGACTTGGTGGCAGAATTCACCGAACCTGAAGCGGATGGATTACTAGCACAAGGGGAAAAGGATGTAAAACTAGTCAGTAGTATCTCCCAGCGTTTCCCTCCGACGTGGGAAGTGCATGTAGATGGAGCATCAAACCAAAAAGGCGCAGGGGTTGGATTAGTGTTGACATCTTCAAAGATGGTTACCATTGAAAAGTCTCTGAGGTTAGGCTTTCCTGCCACAAATAACGAAGCGGAGTATGAAGCTTTATTAGAAGGAATGGCTATGGTCCTAAGGATGGGAGGAAAATCCATCAAACTCTTCTCGGATTCAAGGCTAGTTGTTGGTCAAGTCAAAGGTGAATTCGAAGCCAAAGACGAGAGAATGCGAGGTTATCTTAGCCGAGTAAAAATTATGCAGATGGAATTCGAATTCTTTAGTTTGCTACATGTCCCAAGAAGCGGCAACGCGCATGCGGATTCTTTGGCCACGCTCGCAACTTCCTCGGCACAAAACTTGCCTCGCATAATCCTCGTTGAGGACCTGCATCGACCCTCGACAATAGCAAACGTGGTTCAAATCAATCAAGTTAGAATGGGGCCAAGTTGGATGGATCCAATCATGCGATTCTTAAAGGAAGATATTCTACCCGAAGAGAAAATTGAAGCTGACAAAATAAGAAAGAAAGCTACTAGTTACTGGCTGTCGGAGGATAGCAAGCTATATAGGCGTTCCTTTTCTGGGCCTTATTTGCTATGTGTTCATCCCGATCAAACTGAATTGCTCTTGGAAGAGATGCATGAGGGAATCTGTGGAAGCCATACTGGAGGCAGGTCCTTAGCGCATAGGGCCATTACACAGGGTTATTGGTGGCCGAACATGTAGAGAGAAGCTTTGGAATATGTCAAAAAGTGTGATCAATGCCAACGGTACTCGTCGAGTATACACCAGCCAGGGGGAGTCCTCAATCCATTATCTAGTCCATGGCCATTCGCTCAATGGGGCTTAGATATCGTCGGACCATTTCCTAAAGCTGTGGGAAACAAGAAGTATCTCATAGTTGGCACTGATTATTTTACAAAGTGGGTTGAAGCAGAGCCTCTAGCCAATATCCGAGACGTGGATGCGAAAAGATTTGTTTGGAAAAGCATTGTTACTCGATTCGGCGTCCCTCATGTACTCATCTCAGATAATGGACTCCAGTTTGATAGTAAGATGTTCAGAAATTATTGTGGCGAGCTGGGGATTACTAACAGATATTCTACTCCGGCTTACCCTCAAGGGAATGGATAAGCTGAAGCTGTAAATAAAGTCATACTGAGTGGATTGAAGAAGAGATTGGATGATGCAAAAGGCAGATGGGTGGAAGAGCTTCCGCACGTACTCTGGACGTACAGGACCACACCTCGTAGGTCCACCGGAGAGACCCCTTTTTCAATGACTTATGGAGCTGAGGCAGTCATCCCCCTAGAATCTGGGTTCCCGACGATGAGAACAAGCTCATTCAATCCAAAAGGCAACGATGAAAACTTGGCAAGAGGTCTAGACTTGATTGATGAAAAAAGGGAAAATGCAATGGTTCAATTAGCTCATTACCAACAGAAGCTGAAGCGAGGTTATGACGCCCATGTAAAGACAAGACCTTTGGCCCCGGGTGACCTGGTGCTGCGTAAAGTTGTGGGCTCGGCAAAGAACTCAGCGTGGGGAAAACTAGGGCCAAATTGGGAAGGACCATATCGTATCACCTCCAACGCTGGTATTGGAGCATATTTCTTGGAAGACCTGGACGGACTTGTAGTACCCCGCCCTTGGAAAGTCAATAACTTGAAAAGGTATTATTATTAATAAATGTGTATTTGATCAATATTCGTTCTTTATGTTAAATATGTATGCCTCTTTCTATATCTCTCTTTGTTCTATGAAGTGTTTAAACTTAAATCCAGTCATGCATGAGTCCTCGGACCAGATGACTTGGATTAGTTAACACTCTCACTGTCACTGTTCTATGAAGTGTTTAAACTTAAATCCAGTCATGCATGAGTCCTCGGACCAGACGACTTGGATTAGTTAACACTCTCACTGTCACTGTTCTATGAGGTGTTTAAACTTAAATCCAATCATGCATGAGTCCTCGGACCAGATGACTTGGATTAGTTAACACTCTCACTGTCACTGTTCTATGAGGTGTTTAAACTTAAATCCAATCATGCATGAGTCCTCGGACCAGATGACTTGGATTAGTTAACACTCTCACTCTCACTGATCTATGAGGTGTTTAAACTTAAATCCAATCATGCATGAGTCCTCGGACCAGATGACTTGGATTAGTTAACACTCTCACTCTCACTGTTCTATGAGGTGTTTAAATTTGGATCCAATCGTGACTGGAGACCTCTGACCAGATGATTCGGGTTAGTTAACACTTGTTACAATTTCCTTTTAAGTATTCAAACTTAGATATAAGGGTATTATCCGAATTTCCTGTTATGTTTGATTTATTTATCCAGTTCATATGTTAACCTAATTTCCAGAGCTTCTTAATCAAGTTAGTCATTCATATAATACAAAAAAAATGAAATGGCAGAAGAATAATTCGTCATTACTTGCCATAACGCGTAAAACAAAATGAGCATATCTTTATTAATAATTAGGACATAGTACAAGTCTCTAAAACGGTAAACAAAAAAAAAAAACAAGTACTAAAATAAACATCCTAAGTCTTTGTCTTGGGAGCTTGGTGGTCAGCAGCTTGTTCTGACTAAGAAGGGGCAGCATCTGAAGTCTTATCCTGGGGAGCCTCAACCCTCTTTCCTCGACCAGCGTCTTGATCGGAATCTGCTGGGACTTCCATAGAAACTGGAAGAGCTTGACTTGTTGCAGGAGCTTCAGACGCTGAGGCTGGCTGCTCTGGGGGAGGAGAGTCTTAACCTGGGAGCGCCTGAATATCAGGATCATAATATATGCTCTCAAGTCTCCTAAGGCTGGAATCAGCAGGGACTCCAGCGGCATCAAGGGCTTTTTCCCAAGTAATGTCGCAGTAGTCCCTGGCGACAGAAGAAAATTCTTCGGTCAGCCTGCTCTGAGTCTCTTGCACCCCCAGAGCATACGAGGCCTGCTTCTCGGCCTCGGCTGCCTCCTTCAGTAGCTGTGCAGCTTCCTTGGCCTTACGAAGCTCTTCGTGCAAATCTTTCACCATCTGCCTCTCTGTTGCCAGGTTGATTTCGCAGAGGTGTAATTCGCTACGAAGAGTCTCAGCCTGCTTCTCAGTCGTCTTTAAGCCAGCCTCAGCACTGGCCTTATCCTGAAGAGCTTTCTTCACCTGCTCGGCCATCTGTTTTTGTTGGTCTTTCAACACATTCAGATTAGCCTCTGCAGTCTCTCGGGCCACGTGGGCAGCCCTCGTCTCATCATGAAAGCTCTTCCCCCACTCCTCAGCCACGTAAACTTGTTGCGTGACCTGTTATGCACAGTAAAGAAGTGGCTTAGATTTAAGAAATAATATGCAAGTAAACAAAAATGAAAAAAGAATGAACAGAATTACTTACCATAGCCAAGTCCCTTTTTAGGGAAAGAAATAGGTCAGGATGATCGAAACTCCTGTAAGCCGCCAGGTCTGTAGGTAGGAGGAGGGGCTGTAGTAGAGCATCAGTCATCCGGCCTGCATGACCACCACGAAAGTGCCTAAGTGAGGCATCCATCGCGATGGGAGCGCCATCAACCTCCAGTACTGGCGACCAAGTTCGTGGTGACCAACGAACCTGAGCCACTGGTTGCTCCTCACGGCTCTCCACAGAATGGGCCCTCCTACCCCGATGTTCTTGTGTAGGCCTGGCCTGCTTAGTGCCCTTTAATGGGCCTAATTCCCCCTCCTCAGTAGGCTCCACTGGCCTTTTCCTCCTCAAATCCGGGTTGGGTTTTAGCCCTAGGTCGGCAGGCACCTGGGGTGGAGGAGGAGGAGGATTTGCGGATTGTTTTGACTTGCCTTTATCGTGAGGAGATGGCACCTTGTTCTTGTTCCGCATCAGCTCCTTCAAGGTAGGACCAGTTTTAGGAGCCATGTCTTCCTCCTCATCAGTTGTATCGGCAATGTAGGTTATTGCCTGAGCCGAAGTTTGCACACACGACTGCTCGTCCGCTTCCTCTTCGGCCTCCGATATAAGGACTGTTTCTTCTTCGAACCTGAACTTGTCAATCTCTTGTTCAAGGGAGGAGGAAGAAGCTGTGCCTTCTCGAAGGATGGCCTCCCCAAGAGGCACTTCACGTAATGGTTCGGCAGCGAGGGGAATCCCCTGTAGGATGGGATGGTCAACTGGAGGAAGATCGTAGGAGGCGAGAAAGTTTGGCCGAGACACATCTATGCGCGCCAAACGATGGTCCCCTGCTCGGATGGAGTTGCCGACGTCTAAGAATGACCTCGAAATTGGCTCAAAGTCCAAGATAAGATGAACTGCCCGTAGCTGCCCGTCGTCGTTCACAAAAATTTCTGATCTAAGCAGATAGTTCAGCGCTGGAACGTTGATCAGGCTAAGCTTGGGGTTGGTGAAGAACTTATCTGTCAAGCAAGCAAATCACAGAGTTATGAGCCTCGGCAACAATAATAATAATAATAATAATATAAAATAACTAAACGAATAAACGTAAATGCATTAAAATAATATCTAAGTACTCCTCAATGCTAAAGTTAGAAATCCTAAATCTAGGTTACTCCACCTGGTTTCCCAGCCTTGGTTGGGCAAGCTAGGCCGTCACTCCAAGGCCCCGACAGGATAAGGTAGTCGTCTTTCATCCCCTTGTTAAACTTGGGGAGGCAGGATATCAGTTTGACCACATTGTTACGGGACTTAAGGTAAAAGCCTGCCCGAGACTCTATATGACCTTCATATAGGTGGGCAACGTCGTGCCAAGTCAGTCCTAGCCCCAGATGCCGGTCCAAAGCGTCGATTGATCCTAGGACTCTAAAGAAGTTGGGGGCACACTGATGAGGACAGAGTCTATGGGCACGAAGATAGTCCCGTGTAATCTTACCCATGGGGATGGTCATTCCCCCTTCTATGAAGGCAATCATAGGGATTACCACCTCTCCTACTTTCCGGTCAAACTCCACCCCCTCTGTGGTGCAGTGACGTACCACCACCTCCTGGGGAATGTGGTACTTTTCTTTGAATAACTCTATTAGGGCCGGAGTGCTTACTAAACGCTCGAATCTACCCATTGTTAGTCTCTGGAATGTGGAGTGGTTAGCCGAGGATACAATGGAGGTTCGGAGTGCGAAACTTACGTGAGGAGAAGTACGGATTAGTCCTCTTGTCTCTGGAAGATTGTTAAACTCTCTTTCTTGTGAAGGTATGATGGATGCTTGAATATGAAAGCTCTGAAGTTGCAAGCTCTGATAAGAAACAAAAAGTAACGTCTGAAGGTTTTTATAATTGGGACGAAAGAAGGAAAAGACACAATCCCGCCCAAATATTGAAGATGAGATCTGGACCGTTGGATTTGTATTCCACCGTTGGATATCTGGAGCGAAACGCAGTTCTAAGCGTTTAATGATGATTGTGCGAGTTCCCAAGCGTCAGAAGCCCTCGCAAAATGGCAGAAATGACCCTTACACGCGCGTGAATTTAAATATCGTTAAGGACTACGTCGTAATTACGGATGTACATCAAAATCCTAATTTTTCTCCTCGGATAAGAGAGAAAAATTAAAATTTTGAGGGGCTATTGTGGGGGAGCAAAAACTTGGGCCCTTGCAGTGGGCTTAAGTACCACATTTTATCAACAATGCGTCCGAGGATAGGAAATCATAGGGAAACCTCTTAACTAACAGTAGAGCGTGTAAGTGTCCAGGGATATTGATCCGAGAGGAATACCCTCCTCGGGTCTAGAATATGTCGGTGAGGTGGGCCACGGCTCCCCCTTAGTCCCCCTTCCAGGAAGTTCCAGAGGTGAAGATAGATTACCAATGTACACGGAAGGGATAAGGATGCAGAAATATCTTGGGAAAAAGCTACTACCACCGCATTAAATGCATTACAGCAACTTTCCTGGCCGCATTTATGTGGAGAAGACCTCTGAACAGTGTTTTCGATCACTTTTACCCCCAGAAAATCAAAAAGCTGTGGGGGAAGAAACAGAAACTCAAGTACTAAGCTAGATGGTAGACAAGTGGACGATAAGATCAAACAATGAAGGACTATATAAAAAAGGGAAACCTCCAGAAGAAGGGATCACGAGAGAAAAAGAAAGAACAAGAAGAAAGAAATATTGTAGCATCTGTAAGATCACAACCTAAAAAAAAACATTTTATCTAAGAGCCTACCCCTCGGACATTGTCTAAAGTAACCAATTCATCCAAAACTTGCTCCTCGGACCTGAGATCATCACTTGCTTGTGTGTTTTATTCTCCTCGGCCAAACTCCTAACCTTCATTAACTGTTGTGAAACCCTTTATTAGCCCAATTCTTTCGCCCACTCTCTTACAAATTTATTGTATTGGGCTTATTGGGCCCATCCCCTGTTTCTACCTGGGTTTGGGCTACGATTTGTGACCCTACAAATTTGGAAAAGGGAAAAATTTTCAAAAATTGATGTAGGGGAAAAAATATAATCACATATTGTCACATTTGGGGTCAAAGACAAGAAAGTATTTTTCTGGATAAGAATTGGATTTCTTGAATGGTCGTGTGAAAAACTTAATTTTGATTGATTAGATTTTGGTCTTAAAAAGCATCAAAATGAATGTAATTACAATATTTTAGTTTGCCTTAGGCGAACCAATTAAAATCAACCCAATGCTTGGTTATCAGAAGACTTATCATGTTCTTGCAGGCACTTGATAATCCTACCAGATAAGTTTAGAATTTTTATTTTAAAATTAATTATATGTGTAGAGAAGGAAAATTTCTGACCTATCACATGCTGACACATCATACTATCAAGTCCACAAAATACAACAAATTACAAAGTGTCACGTATTGTTGCTAGGTTTTGCTATCACTACTCAGAAACCAACAGAAATTTGTCAAGTGTCATGTAAAAAACCAATCACACGTCAGAGCGTGTAAGCAATGACATAAGCAATCCAGCACATGTAAGCGATGACACATACAATCCAGCGCGTACAAGCGATGACATAAGTAGACCAATCAGGCTGTAACATGTGTCACCAATCAGACTCCGCCACATGTCACTCACCCACCCCCAAACTCCTATAAATAGAAACCTTCCTAAGGCATTTAAGGAGAGACCAAGACATTTAGAGCACCAGCAGCATTAGAGAAAATTCAGAAACACTCAGTACTACAGAAGCTATGTAGGAATCAAGTCTCAAAACCTTCAAAAACTTCAAGAATTGTATTGGGTTCTCGAAAATGGTGACTTCATAATCATGGATGGCTTCGATTACAGTGGTTCTCGAAAATAATGACTTCACGGATAGCCTTCAAGCCCAATCCTACAAATGGGAGATGCCATTGGAAACCCAAGCCCAATGGGATCAAAGCAATACACTACATGGTTTCAGCCCAACGAATCATCAAATTGAAGCAAACTCAAGTCTACAAACTCAGGCGGGCCGACTTTTTTTTTTTTCCTCCGGCCTAAATTGCCCAAAAATGAATAAAAGGCCTCATAATTTTGGTCTTAAATGTATATAATAATAATAATAATACACATGTAATACCCATATATATATCATATTCTAGGAACATAAATAAGATTTTTTACAATAAAATTTATTTTTCATTCAATTAATGGTGATTTATTTGGATTTTTATTATATATACTTTTTTTATATATACAAGATAGAATTTCTACTCTAGTCTAATCTAAGTATATATGTGTGTGAAGTTCCTTTCTAGAGACTTAAACCCTGACCCTTGCCCCCCCTTTCCCCCACACCCCACAAGATAGAAATTCTATTTTTTTTTAAATGCAAAAGTTATTGCTGAAAACTTACAAATTGATGCGGAAATATATGTGAATTATTAATGATACTTTAACAAAATAATAAACTTGTATTTAAATTATTTCTTATAATTAGTGACACAACAATTTGTAAGACTTATATAATTGTTATGACCTACATAATAAAATTTATAGTATTTTTTGCATTATTCATTTTTTTTTTTTTTTTTTTTTTTGAGCTTCTTAAAAGTTGAAGAAAAATATACAACTCACATTAAAAAAAAAAATCATTGACTCACATAGGCCAGGGGTCCTAGCTTTTAGCCTTTTACAGCTTGTAGGTCTTAGATGTGTTAGATTTCGTTTTCTTTTTTAATTGAATTTGTCAGTGATAGTTTGAATCTCAGTTGAAAATATGTCAATTTCAAATGCTTTTTTTTTTTCAGGTGTATGACTTGTAGTTTGTAGCATTCACATAAGTGTGTGTATATGTAATTTTTTTACTTATATTGGAGAGATTTTAGCATGGTAATATCTTCATATTATATAGAAAGAAATTAAAAATCTTGATGGCAATGCTATAGAACAAATAATTAAATGACTACATTTGCTAGAAAATTTGGGTAGAAAAACCAATTTGACTGAATTTCATATATTGAGAGACTAATTTGACAAAAATTAAACCTTGAATACTAATTTGACAATTGAAGGAGGGGATTAAATTGAAGAGACATTATGGTTTAGGGGTGAAACTTGAGCTTGAACTTGTCTTGTTAATTCTTCTCCAAAAAAAAAAAAAACACTTGTCTTGTTAATTTGTTTATAAAATACATCATAAATAAGCTTTTCTCAAATCAAGACATATTCATAAACAACTTCATTCTCAACCTGCTTTGTGTGAGTTTGTTATTGATAATGGAGGTAGTGTTCTTGAACTTTGTTAGAATAAATAAACAAAGTTCAAGAACACTAATCGCCTGAAACCAATCCAATTTACATCAGAAACAAAAATTCAAAAGCAAACATAAAAATTACGATTTAGTTGAACAAATGATTCCAAACCTCAACTGCTGACTAAGTAAAGAACAGCAGTAGACATCTGTCCTCCACACAAAAGATAAATGCATTGCAATTTGAACAGAAAATAAAAGTGAGACTTCAGCTTTCATATAGGAAAGTATAAGAGCATTCTCATCAAAGATAGTAAAAATTTTAGCATTTAGTATCTAGAAAACCAACTTTATAACATTTAACACATCACTTTACAATACAACCTATATCAAAACTTCTATTTTTTTACCTCTTCATTTAAATATTCTTTCTTTATTATTTTTTACTAGTGTTTAACCCGCGCAATGCGCGGGGTCATTTAAAATCTCATAAATAGAAGAAAATACAGCTGATTGCTTTTAATATATACTATACATTCTAAAGACTCTTAGTCATCACAACCCAATCTTTGAGGGTATTTACAAAGGATCCTGACAAATTACATTGAAATAAACAGACGTGTTTTTTCATTGTACAACTAACCCAACTAAAACACTTAAATCAAAACCAACCCAACCAAAACAGTCAGAACTAACTCATATTTCTTAGTTCATAACCAAATCAAAGGAAAAAAAAAAAAAAAGAATATTAGCATTCAATTTCACTTATGCTGTACTTATTTACTAAAATGACTCAATACAGCATCATTTACATATCCACTAATCTAATGAGGTTATGTAGATAGCCGTACACACACTATCTGTGCCCATGGGTCCTAACTTGGTCTGTCAACAACAAAAAATGCAGAAGAGAATACTATATTATATTCAATTATAGACAACCTTGTTCTAAATTTGGGTCTATGGACTTTCATATTCAAGAAATCTGTCAACAGGAAAAATTTGGTAATTTGAATAAATTAAGTGTTAACAGTTCCAAATTAGCAATTGGTACACAGGAAAAAAGTAACATAGATTAAAAAATAAAAATAGAAACTTCATAAAAAATGTTATAAACTTGAATCACAGCAAATCAACTTGAATCACAGCAAATCTAAGACGTACTTGAAAAATGTGATAGTCTTATCTACCATTCTTATGAACCACAATGAACAAAAGACTTCAATTTTAACTGAAGAAAATACTGCTTGTAGAGGTAAAAGACTCCCTTGAGAGCCTAAAATGGCAGATTTTATTTGAATCAGTGTAGGTGAAACAGACTGGGCACTATCAACTGGTGTTGAAGATCCGGATGGATGCAGTAGCTGAACACACATAACTTAAAATAATAGTCAGCCTAATAGGTATATCTACTTTGTACTTAAACCTGAACACATCATACTTCTTACTTTACAGCAACAGAACAATAGGGGAAAATGTATGTATTTTAATCATTTGATCATGCTATTAAAGATCACAGCAAATCCCGTTGACTACATTCTTCATCCAGCTTATATACTTTGAAATCAACCATTTTGGGATCATCAGAGTCTCTAACATACCAAATTGGGAAATATAATTACATTTTTGGCAGACATAAATTCAATTTGAAGATAAGAATTATAGTAACGCTGTCATAATCTATCAGCTTTATCCAATAATGTTTCTTGAGAATACCTGGTGAATGTTACAAATTTGAATTTCACCGAAATAACAGGAAATATGACAGTCGCAATAACTTAACAGTACATTCAGTTTACTCTTCTAAAGAAAAAAAATAATTAACAATACTATGAAATACATAAAGACTCGTAGAGTAAGGTAGTGTATACATTAGATTTCAGTTTTTTTTCTTCTTTGATGCAATTTGCTTAGTACCCTTTTGACGTTTTTGAAGCATTTGGAGCGGCATTCTTTCAGGTCTTTCAACAGATGTTTCTCCTATTTCTATTTTTTGACTGACTATGTACTTGTCCTTCCTTGATTTTCTTACAGTTTCCTCCATTGTGTCCTGCAATAATTTGCATTCTCATGTATCAGTTAGATATGTATAGTAAATTATGTGTAGACTAATGTTTGAATCATATAGTAAGCAAGGTGAAGTAAGTATGCTTCAATTACCCGATGTTCTTCAACTTTACATGAGTCATTTTGCTTATGTGAAATTTCCCTCTCCAAAATCTTCGAGACCGTGTAATTTTCTTTTCCATACTTCAAATTATATTCATCAAGATGCAGTTGGAACAAATATTCATTGCCAATTATTTTTTGAATCTCTTTTGGTAAAATATTCTCATCTAATTTCAAAATCTGTATAAACAAAGTATCATACAATTAGCAAAATATGTATATATACATGCATCATGTCTAGTGCAATTATTTTTTTTAAATTTAAAAAAAAAAAAAAATGGTGCATGTATATATATGTATGTGTATACAACATTGGTAAGAAAGTATTAAAACTTTAGTTTTCAAATAATAAATATGTAAGGGTGTCTTCCATCGTTAATTCTACTATCTACTTTACCACCCATAGATGTCATTGCGAACATTGCATTATAACTACTGATTAGAGTTCTGAACATTTTAGATCGTTGACTACCAAGAGGATCTAAAAGCTCATCAATAAGAGGAGGTGCTTTCCTAAGCAAAGGTAACTTAACCTTACCCTCCATACAACAGAGAGAGAATTTTGGGTTCCTAGGCCTCTTAGATTTGACTGTTCTCTCTTCAAACCATAAAATTGAATTGCAATGCACGCATGCATAAGAAGGCGAGCCAAAATTCCAAGGTTTAGTAAATTTTCCTATATGAATTTTAAAATATGAGAACAACAATAATGATGTAAACAAAAATGAATATCAATATTTTTTTTCCTTGTAAATTTAAGTTAAGTCATTTACTTGGAAATTCTTCACAACCACTCTCATTTTCTGATTGTTGGATTTCTTGAGGTATATCACAATTATTGAATCCATCTTCTACCAAAGTATCATCTGTACTTATGTTCAATCTAGTTTCTTCATAGGAATGATCCATGTCAACATCAATATCTAATAATCAAATGTGAATTGAAAGTATTATTTTCAAATTTTTATGAAGCAATGTTTAAAGAATTTATAAATACAAAGTGGCAGAAAGAGAAACGAACCTCTTGATGCATAAAAATCCATATTTGTACCAGGTGAATGCAACGTAGAGCAGTCATGAGTTACTGTTGTTCTATCCCTCTTGGTTTTTTTCCTCTTTTCAGCAATGATCATTTTCCTGGATTTCCTAGCCTGGGTAAATTTATTTTGTAAACTATTTTTCCTTTCATGCTATTTTCTGCCGGATCGCTTCTCAAACATTAGCATCCGTCTTTTTAATCGCGCTTGTCTTGCATTTTCCATTTTTTTTAAAAGTCAGAAATGAACTGCAACAAAATTAATTATAATTATTTAAAATTCAGAAAGCATGGCAGGTTTATATAAATGAAATATATTACAAACCCTTTATTTAATCAAATATTCCTTCCTCTTGAATTTTTTCTTAACACTTTCATGAAAGCCCAAACATAAAGAAACAAAAGCACCTAAACATAAGCACTCAATAAGACAGCAAGAATTAAGATTGATTACATTAAAGTTCCTCAAAGTTTTTAGGCTTTGCTTCAAAATTACACAGAGATAGATTAGATTATACACACACCCAAGTAATGGAATTCATGAAACTTTTCACTCACTATTATGTAATCTTCTATTCATAAAATAAATAAATAAAATTAAAGCATCTATAAGCACTCGATCCAAAACACTAAGATACACACAATAAAAATAAATGAGTAAACAAAACTAACAACACAACATTTTAAAAAGCCTGCCAATAAATTGAGCCTAATGGCCTGAGCAGTACAAAAATTAAAAGAAACAAAGTCTAATAAGCATTCTAGTAAATTAGAGACATATATCAATAAGGAAATAACAGTAAAATTAACATTATAAACTCAGTAATTAACATTAAAAACCAATAATTTTACTTACTAAAAATTACAAAATAACTTTACTCCTCAAACATTCAGATCTTAAACCATCCATCTTACAAATATGGCTACTAACAAAACATAGAATACAAAACATTGGTGATTAGAGATAGATGATTAGAGATGGCATCACAAAAATGGCTCTAACAGCCATATATAAAAGAAAAGCCAATAGGAAATAACCAAACGCTATTCTAAAAGAGAACCAAGTAAAACTATTGTTAAATATTATGTGTATATACATATATATATATATATATACAGGTAAAGATTCCCTTAGGAAAAATTATTACAGGCCAACACAAAAAATCTTAAAAGAAAACTACAACCTATTAAGAAAATCAACCCTTAATGGACACATATAATAAATATAACCTCTGTTAGTAGAGAAAGTAAAACCTAATATATAACCCTTGTTTTAGATTCAAAATGTTGTATTGCTAAAGCACAACCCTAAAATTCCATTACTCATCAATAAAAAATCAGCCCACTTCCTTCTTTTTATCTCTTCATTGGATTGCGAAGAAAAATTTTCAATAAAAGCTCAAGAACTAACACCAAAGGGTGGATGCACGCACATATGAAAAATTATGTGAACATGGAACTTTTTACGAATCATATACTTATTCAAAGCAGCCCAAAACACCAAAACCTTCAAACATTGAAAAAAAAAAATGCTAAGAAATCAACCGTTATTGAACAACTAACAAGTTTTTTCTGACACATATTCAAGAGCTAAAACCCATGATGCCACCCAAAAAACTCTGAATTATGATAAATCAAGAAGAAAGCATCTAAATAAAGAGTATAACACAATGACTTAGATTGTCCCTAATGAATAAATGCATATCATCTAATGACTTAGATTGTCCCTAATGATAGTAAATAATCAAAGATTATAATTTGAGGCCAAAACATTGAAAGAAAGAGAATAAGAGGGTGTTTGGTTTGTCAATTTCCACAACTCATAACTCAGTTTCCATAACTCATAACTCAAAAATGGTGGGACCCATAGCTTAAAGTCTGTTCGGCATCACCATCACTTTGTTTCCATAACTCTGTTTCCATCACTCAATTCTTTAATTTTTGAGTGATGAGTTATGGAAACTGAAAACACATTTTAGCTGTTTTCAGTTTCCAAAACTCAAAACTCATGGCATTTTCGTAAATAACTTTACATTCGTGGTCCCACAGTCAGAACCATACACGTGAAAGTGCTCCTTTTGATGCAGTCTTCAACGGCTCCTTCAGCTTGTCATCAGACTTCAGTAAAATAGATACAGAGCTCCCTCATCTCCATTCCTCATCTCACTGCCTTCACCTCCTCACACCGCGGTTCACCGATCCGACGTCAGCCATACCGCGCCGCCGTGTCACAGACCGAGCTCTTTCTCAGCCGTTTCTCAGCTTTTTCCAAAGGTATTCTTTACTGATTTCTTGTATTCTTTAAGGTATTTTCGCATCTTTGTACATTGAATCAACGAAAATGGCCATACAAAGCTTGCTTCTCTGTTTATTTTCCCACCTTTTTTTTCTTTGTTTGTAAGAAGCAGAGTTTTCGCATCTGATTTGAACCATTACGCTACAGATGCGGACCAAATCACGGATGTGAAATGAGTTTTGTGTTTTTTTTCGCTGGATTTGTGTTCGCAGGAAGATGAGCAACGTCGGATACCTGGGTTGTGTTCAGAGTTCAGAGTCTGGGATTCCTTCGTGTGGGTTTTCTGGAGTTCGAGATGAGCGAGAGATCTAACGCAATGGAGGCGGGGAAGTGAGGGGCAACGAGATCCTTAAGCCAGGTCCAAATGCTGAGAGGAACTGGGGTATTGCGCAGACAGGTTCGAGATGAGGAAGATGAGCATCACTCCAATTGATGATGCCGGGGTTTTGCGCAGTTTGATTTTGATAATTTTGCCAATTTTGGGTTTCTGGATGTTGGGGATCATTTTGGGGGTGGAATGGGCGTGAAGAAGAGACAGAGACAGAGAGAGAGAGAGAGAGAGAGAGAGAGAGAGAACGCGGGTAGGAAACAAGACCGTTCTGTACCAACAAATTTGTAATTGATATTCTGGGACCCAATGAGTTGACATAAAGGTGAGTCACGGAATTGAAAACATACAGAGAAATTTCAAACCAAACAAGCCACAAACAGAGTTATCAGAAATTGTGGTATTTTTGGGTGATGAGTGAAGAGTGATGAGTGATGAATGACGAAAATTAAGTGATGAGTTTTGAGTGATGGAAAATTTCAAACCAAACAAGGCCTAAACATCCAGATTTTAATTCAAATTCAAATAACACAAAATAGCGGTGAGGATATGAAATAAGTAGAAGGGAGAATTGTCTGAAGAAATCAATTTGTAAAAACAGAAGCTGGCTAAAACATGCAAATCAAAGCCAATTAAAACAGGATTACAGTAAATGAACAAAATGTAATACTAAGTATGAGATAAGTAAAAAGAGAATCAGCATTCCAGCAAACTGTATTAAACTGTAAAATGGTTTTATCTTTCAATTATCTTGTCAATGTTCCTTTTAAATGAAGAGGTTGGTCTTTTTTTTCAAAAATCAGCATCTGTAGAGGTCAATTTTATAGATGGCCTTTCATGATTCTAGGATTCTACCATTCTTGTCCATGCCATAAGCATTAATATTCACAACAAATTAGTAAATAACGGAATACTGGAATTGTTTTTCCATGAAATCAAAAGACCAAAACCAACAAACAACAAAAATGAATAAATGCTGTAAAGACCACAAACCAAATATAAAACCTGATTTGAAACTGAATTTAATGATTACATAATCATCACAAATAGAAATTCAAATCCTTCAAAACCAACACAATGTAATCATTGAGCTACACTAAATAGTAAAATTGAACTAAAACAAATAAGCCAAATTAATTGCAAAGCCAAGCAAACATAATAATCAAGAATATTGTTGTTCTTTGGTCATTCAGGTGGAACCGTGAATTAAAGACGTTTGCATAATATTTTATTGGCTTTAAAAATATAAAGGTTTTTCTAGAGATTAACCAACTAATTGAAACATTAATGTGCACACCACACAACAATCTTCAGTAAATAATCCCTAAATATTCAACAACATAATTTTAAGCAATATGTTGGTTATTTATTCAAATTCAATAAACAAAAAAGAAACATAATTTACTGCCAATAAAAATTCATTCATTCTTTAAAACAATTATACATTCCTTTAAACAAATATACAATCAAACGGAAAAACGGAAAACATGACTTTTTTGCACAAACATTAAATAGGTTTTAGACTTTTTAGTTTCAAATAATAGATGCCCAAAGAAGCAACATTGAGAAATCAACCATTATTAAATTGCAAACATGTTTTTCCCTACATATATTCAAGGGCTAAACCCCATGACGCCACTCACAAAGAAGCTGGATTATGATAAATCAAGAAGAAAGAATCAAATGCAGACCACTACGTGTATATGGTAGAGGTACCAAATGCAAGCCACTAAAAGTATAGCATTCAAAAAAAGTCATGACAGCTTTACAATTCAATAAAATACAAAATAAGAATTCATTGAATTTTTAAAAAAAAGAAGAAAAAAGCAGATTAAAATATGCAATTCAGAGCCTAATCAAAACAAAACAGATCAACGGAGAAAATTTAATTCAAATTATGAGATAAATAGAGGGAAAATCAGGCCATCTAAACCTCTTAGTTTGATGCAGCAACTCTTCTTGCAAAATACCCGTGTTGTACCTAGCTAAAAACTCAGTATTCAACAAAATGACAGGGTAAGAAGTTTTTAAAAACCACAGCAAAGGAAGATGAAAGAGAGACTACAAAAGAAGCGGAAGCAAACATTGTAATATGGTTTGAGTTGCAAAAAATATGAAAGATTGATTTAGTTTTTAACAATCTGCTGGCTATTTCCCATATGATGATGGCAAAGAATTTGGCTTCCATTAGCCAAGGATATATAAAATAAATACTTAAAGCAAAATTAACATCAAATAGTAACACTTTTTGGCACAAACTTGAACTGGAAAGTTTGTTTTCGTCTTATACATAAAGATTTTAAACAATCCAATGGTGTCCTTTTTTTTTTTCTCAACTTTCTAACTCTCTCAAAGGGGGTTAATCTCATTACCAGAAAAGATTACAATCACAAAAACCATCAATTTTCCCTTCTTTCTTTCCTAATGTCAATCATTAAGCCTGGGCGTAAATCTGATTAGCTTTGGCCACAACCAAATAGTACAGACTCAAAAGTGCTAATAAGTTCTCAACCAATTTTGTATGATAATGCTTTTACCGTCAAATATTTTGTAAATAAAACATAATAGTTCAATGTCATATGACCAGTGACCTTTATGAATAAGTAAACTTAGTATATATTTTCACTCATTCAAAATCACAGCAACAACCAATAGCCTAAGGTAAATTGTATATGCCAACTTCTAAGTTTTAGTATATATTTAGTACTTTAACTTAATTCCATGAACTTACAGATAAATGTAGTCACTATTCTACTAACAAATGTGCAATTAAACAATTAGGAAAGAAATACACCAAAACATCAAAACAAAGAACCATAAACTGTGCATATGAAGAAGAATCCAACAAATTTAGACAATATTTATACATTTTGGTGAAGATAGATTCAGCTCTTACAAAAGATGATTTTGAACAACATTGAACAAACAATTATGAAAACAACGAAAGTATTTTAACAATAACTAAAAAAAGGCAGATGAACAAACAAAACAAAATTGAATGTGAACCGCTTTAATTAAACAAAGAAAGTATTTACACTAACATAACTGCTTAATTCATTATTCACATCATCCCACTTCAATGACTCATCTTACTCTGAGTGAACAAAGATATGATTGACAGATACAGACTAATACAAATTAAAGTCATACCTCATTTTAAATAAAACTTAATAATTTAAAGAAATAGGTTCACCCCCTCTCTCAAGCCAATTCTAAATCAGAATCAATCAAACCAAAATAACTACGTCTAAGTCATTTTCCTCAGTAGACTAATAATACAGTTAAAAAAACTGTCCGCTTTGACTATAATTCAATCATAATTAATATCAAACTCAAAAGGAATAAGAATTCTAGAAGTTAGAAGGTTAACTACTATTAAACAACATTAGCACCATATGACTTGGTATTGCCTCTGTTTACCCTTTGAAAAAAATATTCAGTGGATATGAAAACCTCTATTTTGGTTCCATTTTTTTTTTTTATTATATGGTGTTCTTATTGTCAAGGAAACCCTACATAATAATGGAGTAGGCATGAAGATGTAGGAGCAGCCGGAATAAATATGTTTTAATATTATTATTAAAAGACTTTCAAAGTTAGGTTGCAAAAGATCACTAAACACAAATCCAATCTATTTCAGCCATTAAAATATTTATATTTACTGAAAACAAAGAAATTGCATTTGTAAAGAACCTGTGATTAGCTGCAAGTATTTGCAAAGGGAGATTTCTACATAGTAGAAGATGAACGGTTTGGTGTGATTCAACACCATTTCAATCTCTTTAACTAAAAAACAATAATCTCAAAAAGAATCAAATCTAACCCAAATGCCCAAAAAAAAAAAAACAATTCTAACCCAAAAACCTTAGCTAAAACAAAATCTAACTCGTATAACCATGAACTGATATCAAAAAACAAATGGTTAAAAAACAATAGTTTATATATCCGCACATGAATCTATATATATTCATTTAATCTAAGGAAATAAAAGCATACGAATGATGTCAAGCACATAATTCCATAGATATATCAGAATCATAACAAAGATTCTAGTGCTTCAACTATTACATGATAAAACAAAGAAGTTATATCATATCTCAATAAACCTAGTAATCTCATTAGCGGTGTGCATCTGTAACCATAGCTTTTACGAATCAAGTTTGTACCCATATAAAATTATATATATGCCAAGCCACAGTATCTGAAAATTGAATGACTATATCACATATATCAATAACAGCACACAGATTTATCGAACAATAGTTCTAAAACAAAATTATGCAGGAAAATTACTGCAGAAATTTGAATAATCAATATTCTAGGGTTCTACATTCTTGTCCATGCCGTAAGAATCAATTTTCATAACAAAGCACCAAAAGGAGAAGAATGAACACAGAGAATTGATCCGTACCTTTCGTCGGAATAGCGCCGATCTCTAACTCCGTATCTCAAAACCTGTGTACCGTTTGATCGTATTTAGCTTTGACAGATGCCGATTGTGATGGTCTAAGTCCGGCAGGGTATAGCGGTGGCCGGCCGTACAAATATCCACTGGTTCGCAGAGTCTGAAGAGAAGAGATCGCTAGGGTTTTAATCGCAAAACAGATCTCGAATATTCTGCAAATTCACGGATACGGGGGAAACTTATTCCGAAATCACAGGGAAGTTTAAAAACAGAATCAAAACAACAAAAACTCATAGAGAGAAAGGGAGGGAGAGAGAGAAGAACGTACCTGAAAAACTCGAAAGGGGATGGCGATGGCCGACCAAAACGAATCTCCAGGGTGGCGCAAGCTTTTTTTTTCCCTAGCAGAGTTTGATGTGAAGAGAACGCAAGTTTTTTTTTCTCCTTCCCTTCCTCTCTATCGCAGTATCGCTAGGGGTGTTCTAGAGAGAGAAAATGTTAAGAAGACTCTGATGAGAAGAGGCTAAGGTTTTTTAGTTGTGACGTTTTTTTAATTTTTTTTTAAACCGTTTTTTTTTTTTTAAATATATACACCGTTACTGTCAAACGGAATTTCCTTTACTAAACAATATAAAGTATCACTTTTTTTTTAGTGAAACATGTTTGTTATTATCTTATTTGTCACCACCTCCTTAATTGTAGGAACTTAACTTCTATTATTATATAGATAGATATGAAGAGAATGCAAGTTTTTTTTTCCTCCTTCCCTTTCTTTCTATTGCAGTATTGCTAGGGGTGTTCTAGAGAGAGAAAATGTTAAGAAGATTATGATGAGAAGAGGCTAGGGTTTTTTAGTTGTGACGTTTTTTTTATTTTTTTTAAACCGTTTATTTTTTTTATAAATATATATACCATTACTGTCAAACGATATTTCCCTTACTAAACAGTATAATGTATCGCTTTTTTTTAAGTGAAACGTGTCTGTTATTATCTTATTTGTCATCACCTTCTTAATTGTAGGAACTCAGCTTCTGCTATTATATAGATAGATATAGATATAGATAGATTCTCTCTCTCTCTCTCTCTCTCTCAAATAGTTAGTACAATTAAGAACCTAAAGCTTTTTTTTTTTTTTTTTTGGGATAAACAATTAAGAACCTAAAGCTAAAGCTAGGCAAGAACTCCAAATGCCGAGTAAAGAATATTTTACCGGACAACAAATCTTAATTTGCACAGATACTTGATTGCTTGCAAATTGAAAAAGAGTGGGTTTTAGTTCACAGTACACATTTGGAAAGCTATAAATTAATAGATAAAGCTAGAAGAATATAGAAAAGAAAGCATAGTACACAGTCCAATCCCCCAACAACCAGCATTGAGCAAGTAAACAGGTCATGTTGTAGATTACAGTTTATTTTATTGTTCGCCCGCAAACCGCAATACTAGTCACGAAAGATCGTTTCAATGCGCTCTTGAACTAATAATATGAGATTGGGCAGCCAATTCTTGTACAATGGCTATCAATCTAAATCAACAAGCATAAATACCTTCCTACTTTCTTATCTTTTTCCTTTCCTTTTTATTTTGTGTTTGAGAAGATATTTTTGCACGTACAATGGCATAACCATAATTTGATGAAATAATGGGGTATTTTTTTATCAAGAAAGGTGACATTTCTCTAGCAGTTTTATATATAGTTGAACTTAAATATGATGAGCTCCAAGCTAACTGAGAAACTGAAGCTAACTTAAAAACTCCCTAGAGATGTTACAAAGAATGAACTGGATTCTCGTACCTGTAAGTATTGATTATTGCTTCCACAACATTGGGATATAGATGTTAAATGCATTACTATTGGGGCTATTTAGTTGTCAACTTGCATTTGCAATTTTTAATTGATAATTACACTCAACTAGTGAGTTTTAAACTCATGTGTCACCCTCCGGCTTTGATTTTTAAGGTGCAACCCTCCACCTTGTTCTTCCAAGGAAAGAGATTCTATATTTTTCTTTTTGACAATTCGATAGTTACAATCAAGGATGGAGCCAGAACTTTGAGTTAAGGGGGGCAGTTTTACTGTTGGCCGTGTGTAGTAATTTCAACCTCTGACTTTGCTACTTAGCTGCTAAGATTTTTTTTTTTAATTTTGTGTGGGTTGAACAAAATTTTTTTTTTTTAGAATTTTTAGAAAGGCAGAGTTATTTATTTTGGATAAAATTAGTTAATTGAGCTTAATTGTTTTTTAGTTTTATTGGTAATTTTTGTTGTTGAACTTTTTTGTTTTTTGCTTGTATATTTTGTTTTTAGATTTTAGATCTATAATTTTACTGTATGGTCACTAAAATGAGGAATATTCTAGAGTTACAAGCTTTTTTTTATATATAAATTATATATTGATGTGTTAAATACAGTTACCGATAAGTAAAAAAATAATGTGAGTGGTGAGTCCATATGCAAACCAATAAGAACTTGCTATCAAAACAGTTTGTGAAAATGTTATAAAAAAGTTTGTAAGTATAGCATTACTCTTAAAAGAATCAATGATATTGTTAAATGGAAATAAAATGTAATTTTATAGAACAAAATTGCTAAAATTAGTACACATATATATAAAGATATTTTTTTTATAAAAAAAAATTAGGGGGGGCCATTGCCCCCCAATCTAACGGTGGTTCCGTCCATGGTTACAATAATGAAAGAAATGAACTTCAAACCCTAATTCTCTTAATAAAAGAGATCAGACTTTTCCATTAAGTTACAAGACTCTTAGTGAGAAGATGTCCCTTGAGTTAAAGGTAATTAATAAAATTCACATTTGAGTTAACAATATATTTTTGTGACATATTATTTTCAAACGGTTTGGTTCAAGTTACATTATTGGACCATAATAAAAGTTACACCACTTAATTACTTTTTTATTAAATAATTATTTTGTCAAACCTTTTTTTTTTTTTTTGGTTAATGGATAGGTAACTCGTACGCATCAAATTTGACAATAATTTTATCTCTATATAATATATTAAAGTGGAAGTGCAATAAAAAATTGAAATTAGACTATAGATGCATTTCAATTTAGTGTTAAGTATCCTTCTAATTTCAAGTTAAGTGTTCTTCCACTTACACTCTTATTTTGTGTCACGTGTCTTTACATATAAGTTTACGAATCTAAAATGGGAAATGCTAATAAGTGCTCTTAAATCACTGGTTAAGAATCCAGTTAAAGAAAGTTTTGACATCACTTTTATGGGAAATGAAAAAAGCTGTCAAAATATTAATTGTTTTTTTTTCCCTTTCCCATAAAAACTTTTTTTAACTGGATTCTTAACTAATGCTCTAATGGCACTCGTTAGCATGATCCATCTAAAATTAGAAAAATATCAAAACCCTCAAATAGAATTTATTATGTTTCTATATAATCTAGTGAACGTCTACAACTTGTTGTTTACTAGGGTGAAACATTTCATATTATAAATTTGTTTACTATTAAATCTATAAGTTTCTTTGTTTAGCGTATTGTTTTTTTTAGACAGTTTAGCCATATTTAAGAATTGAAAAAACTGTTATTTTCAACACTTATAGATAAGAGAGCTTTTAATGCACAATCAACTTAATATTTGGTGAGCATAATAGTTAATTACATGAAAAAATTGTGCAAATAATCTTATAATTCAATTGACACCTCTTAGTATTTTCAACTAAGATAAAGGTTAAAATTCTTCCCTCTCCTATTGTAACTATTACAATATAAAATTAAATTAAATTAAAAACCTTTAATCAAACTAGCCTCATCACACGCGCTACACGCGTGTGGTGAGGCTTTTTTTTTAGCAAAAAAAAAAAACTGTGTTTTTATTTTGAGAATCTAATTTATAAGTGTTTTTTTTTTTTTTTTGAAAATGAATTTAATTTATAAGTGGATAAAGTAATTTGAAAAATGATAGGAGAGCAATCCTATTTTTTAGGCAATGTTTTAGTGGGAGTTATAATTGCATTTTTACCGGAATGTCCTTTAATTTTGTCTTTACTTAAACATAGAGGTGTAGGGGCATTTTTAAACTAAAAAAAGGGAGAATCTAAACAGGAGAAACCCCTTAAATAGTAGTATAGATATTGGGTTTAACAAAATATTATTGAGAAAAAGAGTTATCAAGTAGTATAAATTTTGTTTTTGTTATCCTATTATGACATTTGGAAGGGAATCACTAAACTATCTAGAATTTAGATTCTTGGGAATATAGGGCCTGTTTGGTTATAGAGTTAAAAAATTGTTGTTTAAAAAGATGTGAAAATTGTGGTCTAAAAGTGTTGTTGAAAAATATGTTTTAGTGTTTATAAAACAAAAAAATGTGTTTGGTATCATGGTTTAAATAACATGTTTCAGTGTTCGAAAAACATAAATATGTGTTTGGTATGTGTATGTTTGATTTTTAAAAAAGTTGACATCCTATACAAAATAAAAATTTTTATTTGATGAGGGCAAAGAGACTGATGAGAGGAAGAGAATTGAACACAAATATGTCACATCAGGTGGTCTCCATGGTGTTTGAAGGTATTTACGGTACTGTCACTTCCAACGTTGTTTGTTGTTTAAAAAGAGGTCAAAGATGATTTCAAAAAGCATCATTTAAAAACCATATTTTCAACAACAATTTTCAAGCAACACTAAACATAGATATGTTACCAAACACGTGTTTTTATTTTTGAACACTACTGTTCAGTTTTTAAACATTGAACACCGGTGTTTAAACTTGGTGACCAAACGACCTCATAATGTTTTGGCATCTCTGAAGGCCTAAGAACGTATTGATGCTCAATTTTGGTTTGATAAGGTTTGTACCAATATGAGATTTTTATTTTTCACTTACTGTTGTAAACTATATATGATTAAATTTTTATCTCCAAAATAACATTGCACAATATAAACTTGAAATATTTTATATGTTTCAATTATTCTTGAAAATACCAATAATAAAAACTTAAATAAAATAGGGATGAATAATAAAAATAACATAAGTATTACTCGAATTCATGGAATAAAATTTAAAGAAATAAAATAAATATTGTTAAATAAAGATCATTGTTGAAAAAAAAATTCTTAAAAAAAAAAAAAAAGATCTAGCAACATGATCGTGCGGTGAACCAATTAGGTAAAAACTAGCAATTGTATAGAATAATTTATTAATATATTTGATATTAAACAATAAAATATATTTTCACAATAGAATTTATATTAGATTATATTAATTTATTAAATTTTAGTTAAGTAATAAAATAGAAGATTTTTAGTTGTAGGACTAAAAATTCATGCAAAATTTAAATATTCTTTCAATTTAAGTTACACCATCCATATCTATATTTATATATATAATAATAGGTGAAACTGAAAGAAACTCAAATTAGAATTTCAAATTAGAGTTCCAATTTTGTGTCATTTGTCCTAAATTATTTATTTTTAAAGTGATTTATTTCTTAATTTTAGAATCAAATGTGGGATCACATCATAAATATTTATCCAAGTAAGTTATTAAATACAAAAACCAAAGAGTTTAAAAATAAATAAATCTTTAAACAAAAAAGTGTTTCACAATAATTTTTTTTTTAAAGGACAATTTACATTTTATACCTAATAATATCCTTACAAAAATTTTTAAAGAGTTAATAAAATAGTATAAAAATGACTATTAATAGTATTTAAATTATATATAGAAATTATATTATGCATCTTATTGTATATTTTTAAATGTTTTCATGCATATGTATGGAATTACAAACTAATTTGACAATAATGTGAGATACTTCAAGGTTTTTTAAATGGAATATTCTCTTAACTTCCTCTTTTACAGGTTAGATATTAGATATACACTGAAAAACTTTGCGTTTGTATATCGTGCTACAAACTTTGACAAATAATTTATTTATAAGTTAATTTTGTGGAGGGCAATAAAAAAGATTGCTTTACAGGGAAATGACCACAAGGAGAATATAGTCCTTATCTATAAAGGCTTCAAGAAATTATGGGATAAATTGAATATCAGGAGCTTTGTTCTCTTGAGCCTCTTTCTTCAGATTTTTTTTGCTTTTTACTGCTTCCCTGAGAAAGAAAACCGCAAATAAGTGGTAAGTTTCATAATCTGGACAGCTTACCTTCTGGCTGACTGGGCTGCTAGATTTGCTGTTGGACTAGTCTTTGACAGTGAAGAGAAATATACTTCTGGGCATGACAAAATGGATGACGATACTGGTCTTCTTCTGGTGTTGTGGGCACCTTTCCTTTTATTACTGGTTGGTGGGCAGTACAGAATAACTTCTTTCGCTGTGCAGGATAATGAATTGTGGCTCAGGAACTTGATTTGGCTCATTCTCCGACTCTCCACCACTGGTTTTGTGTTTATTCAATCAGTTCACCAAAACAGACTATGGATCCCAACATTTCTCCTCCTCTTTGCTGGAACCATCAAGTATGCTGAGCGGATCGCTGCTTTGTATCTTGCAAGTTCGGAAAGTTTTGGAATATCCGTACTTAAAGAACCGAACCCGGGACCCAATTATGAGAAATTAATGAGAGCATACTCCACGTTTGAAGAGATGGGTCTTCCTACAAAATTTGAATGTCTCGAAGACGAAGAAGGCAGAGAATCCCAGGTGGGCAAATTCATTACTTCAATGGTAAAGGAAGAGGAGTTGGACTCATTGTCAATCTAATGTTCAGCTCTAGTGAGCATAAGGAGAGTCGAGACTTCTTCTCTAAAATAGATGCAGAAGATACATTGAGAATATTAGAGATCGAACTCAACTTCTTTTATGGTCTTCTAATCCATACTATGGTGGCGGTGGCAACCTCCAAGGTAGGAATTATACCTCAGTGTACATCCATCGGGTTAGTTGTGGCAGCCTTGTCACTTTTCTACAAAGAAGAGAAACGAGGTTTCCAGAGGTTCGATGTTAAAGTGACCTATATGGTAACTCTCCTCCTATGAGTGTTCTCTGATTGGGCTACTGCTTCTCTAACAAAGTCTCAGAAAATTTATTCCCTCCTATCCAAAATCTTCAACGAGTTCCTTAATCTTAAAAAGCCAAGGTGGAAGGAAAGTGCTGGTGTCTCCAAGCTATCACATTGGAAAACAACAATAAGATTTAGAAGGTGGTCTGAAACTCTCTCACAATTCAACTTCATAAAGTATTGTTGGAAACATAGGTCAAAAGGGGGGAATGAAGTAGAAAGCAGAAATATTATCAGTATCACAAGCATACTTAAATATTTTCACATTAAGGATTTTATAGATCATAAGAAAAATGACATTTTTCAGATGATATTCGTTTCCTCTCGGCCATTAACTAAGAACCTATGGGAATTTATCTTCAAAGAGCTAGAAGAGAAATCTAGAGATACGGAAGATCCAGAAGCAGCCAAGAGAAGAATCTCAGCTAGAGGTGAATGGGTTCTGGAGAATGTTTACTTCATCAATGACTTCGAAAGCAGTATATTAATGTCTTATGTCAAGGATGTTGCTTATGATGAGAGCCTTCTATTGTGGCACATTGCTACTGAACTCTGCTACAACACTGATTGTGACAATTGTGATGATCGTGAGTTGAGTAAGTGCCTCTCAGATTACATGATATATCTTTTATATCAGCAGCCAAGTTTGATGTCTGTAGTGTCAGGCATTGCAAAACAAAGGTTCAGGGATACCTGGGCAGAAGCGCATTCTTTAGCCAACGACAACGTGAACTGGAACGCCTAGAAGAAACCTATCGATGTATTCTTGAAGTAGACACAAAACTCAAACCTGTTCAAGTGAAGGGAACTCGATGTAAGTCTGTACTGTTTGATGCAAACATATTGGCAAAAGAGATTATAAAATTGGGCAGTGAGAAATGGAAGTTAACGAGCAAAGTGTGGGTGGAATTGCTGTCATATGCTGCAAGTCGTAGCAGAGGAAATGCCCATGTCCAACAACTAAGTAGTAGTGGTGAGCTTCTTACTTTTGTTTGGTTATTGATGGCCCAATTTGGCTTGAGAGAGTCTGGGTTGAGACCCGTTTCGGCACAAAGTTGATTGTTGGTAAATGACTCAATAAATATATCCAGCTTATGTACTTTTTTTCCCCCCTAGTAGTTAAATAAAGGATCCAGCTTGTATACTGTTTTTCCCCTAAGCAAAATAAAAAATAAGGAAAGAGGGGCTGTGATGTCTTAATAATATGACAAAATTTTCTTAATATTTCTTCTTACATAATTGGTTGATTTTTAGATATGATTATTTTGGAACACTTCTTTGGCAAAAGTCACTTTAATAGGTATTGTTAATAAGTATGTAGCAATACATGCGTCTGATCAAGAATTTACTGTTTCATTATAATCTAGTATGCAATTTGGATTTTCTTTTCCCCATTTGTAACACTTCTTATAAAACGTTATTTCTTAAAAATAAATCTTAACTATCAAAATTAAAACAAAGTAAAGCTAGAATATGATTTATGAAATTCATTATTTAAAGCATAATATATTAGAAAAAATAATAATAACTTAATGTCTTATTTATGACCAATTTATGACCCAGGGGAGTAAGTTTAGGTGCAAGGGAGAAAATGAATTGTTTAATGATGATAGGTTATCAATAAATGATTTTAGAGTAAGAAAAAGTATATGCGGTTTAATGGTCACTAGTTATAAGAGTTATTTTTCTTATTACTTTTCTTTTCTCTGTTTGAGACATAAGGTCAAGGTTGTGTAAGTTTTTTATTCCAAGACTTCATTTGAAGCCTCTTAATTGTGTATCACCCTTTCCCAAAGAGTCATTTGAGTCATAATGTAGAAAAACCTTCTAAATGATTTTTTTTTTTTTTTAAGAGAAACCTTCTAAATGATTTTGAAGCAACCTAGTGGACAACATAAATCTATGACTACAATTGAAATCAGGTTCACTTGCACACTCACTTCTAATGAAAATTCCTTGTCCATATGAAGAGAATACGGTCCTTGTACTAAGACACAACTCTGTAGCATAAATTCTAAACTAGTTGGAGAAAAGTGCATAGCTTAGCAATTAAAACCTGCACCAACCTTAATTACATAGTCATTTTCAATGTTCCTTAAGCCGCTGCTCCACCATTAATATGTGGCTGATATGAGCAACAGTCTTCATGAACAAAAACATTCTTCTAAATGTGCACCATATCTTTGATTTTAGAACTGAACATGTTCCACAAACAGACTAAAATTACTTTAAAATGGATCTAAAAAGGTAGAGAGTATTCCCTCAAACGAGAAATAATTTCAAGTTTTAAACTAATCAAAATTAGAAGACTTGACTGAACTCAACAGTCTTAAAATATATTTATTTGGAGCAATCTACAGAGATATATTTTTTCATTCAGCTATGTCTAGAAACATATATCTGCAAAGTCACTAAACGGCAACCTGAACCACATTTTTCCTAGAGCTTCTCTTATCTATGTTAAGCCCTCAACTAAAACTAGATTAGTCCATACGGATAAATTCATTGGTCTTCAAAATCAGTAGGTATATATGTTCACCAACAATTGAAGACTTCTTAGTCACCTTTTCTTCACAATACCTTCCAAAATCCCATCAATTCCAAAAGAACCAGAAAATTGTTGGTTGTCAACTGGACCAGGCAGCTGGAATGAGATAGAGAAGTGCCCTGGTGGACATAGATTCTGTGATTGCATCTGAAAAATTTGGGAGTTCTTGCACACTATTTTTTCACCAGTTGTTGTTACTCCCTTTATAACTATCTTTCCATCAGGTTCAACCTCACAACTGAAATCCTCTGCAGTCAGAAATGATGACCAGACTCAATATAACCACAGAAAGATGAATATTTGAAGCTAGCAGTAGGAATGAGATGAGATAACCCGATCATGATTTTCCAAGCATATGAAACTCAAATGTTCAGAACAAGTAAATTAGATAATTTATGAAAGTCTAAAGTGAAGGATTATAGACAGAAGTGACTTAATGTACAGAGATCAGATGTAAGAACAATTCTAATTTGTAGCGAGTCCAACCCAAACCAATGTCAAGAGGTATGCAGTTATGCCAGCAAGCTAATGACCATATCACACAATCAATACTGGCATTCCTCATCTATGTAAAATAACGCATAAAAGGCCAAACAATCAACTAAAGTTCATACATCATTATTTAAAAATAAAAATTGCCATAACAACATTTTATTAGCAAGAATTTCAAAATTCAATACTTGAACATAGTTTACTGGTTGAATAAAACTTACTCTCATCCCTTGTTACACCCGGAAGGGAGACACGAAAAAAGTAAGAATCATCAGATTCACCAATGTCCATTGGTCCTACAACTGGTCCTATCTTTCCCATAGCTGCACTCCCAGTCAGTGCAACCCCACCTTTAGTGGCAGCTACAGCATTGTTCCACTCTTCTCGAGTTGAAAGAGAAGGGAGAAATATCATAGCTGGCCCAACTTTTTCCACAGTCTCACTATTCTTTTTGGCTGGTGATGAAGCAGTATAGCTGTGTGGTGTAGGTGGACCAATGTATGGCACACTATTGAGAGGTGCCACATGAAGAACAGTTTGCCTAGGATTTAAAGGGTCTGGCTCAATATTGTCACTTCTAGATCTCCCACCCCTGCAAGAAGATCTTAAGTCCATCAAGGATTGCAAATATGGTGTAATATGATCCCTTTAAAATTGTAGCATGATTGAAGAATGCATTAATAATTTCAAATTTTGTGTTAAAAAAATTTTGGTGTTCCAGAAACAATGATGTTCACATCACATGAATTGTCTAGATAAACCTAAGTTCTGAAAATAATTAACATAGGAATTGCATTTTAGAATAAGTGAATAACTATATTTATCAGTATTTGTTATCCCTACCTGAATTGTGTCAATAATAATCCCTGATTTGTTCAAGTTGGTATTATTATCTTGTAAGAAATAAGCTTGTGCAATTAGTGATGCATCACACAATAGGAGAATAGAGAGAAAAGGGGAACAAAAAGAGCAATAGAACAAACCCTAGGCATCACCATTCACCACCTAAGGGGGTTTGGCATCACCACCAAACAAAGGGGACAAAGGAGAAGACATTCTCAACTCATCATAATTAATTCTTACTCAAATTCAATTGTCTTTCACGATTACATGAGTACCAGTTAAATAGTTTTTAGGGATTATACTAATATGGAAAACATCTAATCAAATCCCTAAAAACTGTCAACATTAACAACCAAATTAAAATTCAAAAACAAAATTAATTGCAAATTAAAACATAAAATCTTGGTTCCCTGCATCAATAAGTTAACCACCAGCATCATCTGTGACTCTTTAGTTTGCAACACGCACAATAATTCTTATATCACATCAATCAATTTAACCTTGGCATAAACACCAAAGACTGAAATTAAACAATTCAAAAAATTTAGTTCGTACCATGATATGTTTGCAGTATGATTGACAGTTTACATAAATATAAAAGTCTTAGTCTTTTCTCAAATAACAGATATCAGTTAAATTTTGCACAAAATTGCATCCCAATGTCAGCAGGTGGAAGTGATTTTAATAATATCCCTTCAATGATTATTAAAAAAAAAAACACTCTCACAAGATTTTTTTTTTTTTTTAAATGAGAAACCAGACTGCAAACCCAGCCTGGACTTTTATTAAACCAACAAAAACCTTAAGAAACATCAGCAAGAGCCAAGCGAATGATGTCCCTCAGAATGTCTTCTAACCACACTTGAAAATCTAAACCAACATTGACTTTTTTTGCCAAAGCATCAGCAACTTTGTTACAAATACGTTTAACGTGACAAAAATCAGAGAACCTCTGTGCTGTTTGATGAAGAATATCATCAACAATATGCCCATACATGGATTGGTCTGCTGTATCAGCTTTGATAGCTTGGATCACTACCTCCGAATCACCTTCAAAGATCACCTCATGGAGGCTTAATTCGGATATTGTGGATCACAACCAGCCTATTTAACTGAAGTCCTAGTTTAACTGTCTACAAGTAATATGGATAATGTTTTCCTTTCTTGATTAATAGAAGATATCGCCTTATATTAGTTGAACAAGGCTATCCATATATAGGGAGAGGTCTTAGTTCCATCCTTAAGATGACCCCACTGTATACACTACTGTCACCAACTCACTGTGCCAAAAACAAAAAACCCTTATATACATAATACAATAATGGAGGAAAAAGATCAAGAAATTGGCTGTAACATATTCAGACAAACAGATGAAAATATGAATCATAGAAAAATGTTAAACAGTTTAGTGTAGCAGTTCACAATGGAAGGTAATTTTGGAACAGAACAATTGGTGCTGGCAGTTTACTGAAAATGTTTCCACTATAATATGACTAACTAATTGTATATATTCATACTGATCCTTGTCCTGATTCAATGAAGTTGGAAATTTAATTAGGATTTAAAAAAAATAAAAAACTAAAATAAAAATTGATAATTACATCAGCATCCAGTGGATTTTAAACCCACAACCTCACCCTCCACATTGCTCTTACATGGTGAGGAGATTCCATTTAAGTTATAACTCATGGGCACCACAACTTTGCTATTTCTATAGTCTTAGATCCCCTACATAAGTTAATGGTGCTGTGCCAAATCTTTGGTTACATGGTGAATTCTGTTTAGTCACCATTTCTCCATAGAGAACAGAATGTTCTCCTTTTAATGTAAATCACATACCATATCTTCAAATCAAGAACATTGATTTCCTCCATTTCCAAATATATGATTTCTACTAATCACATTGTTGAAAATCACATTTTTTCTGAATCCCAAAAAAAAAAAAAAAAGCACTTTTTTTTTTCTTTTGATAAGTTACACATACCTAGTAGGTCTTCATGCCACAACCTCACCCTCCCCCACATTCTTAAAGTCACTTTCCACAACTAAAGATAATTCTTACAATATATGTGCCTAGGACAAAAACTAAGGAATGAAAAACAATTACCTGGAGTAATTCACTTAATTTATAAACAGTGAGATTCTTTAATATCTCCGACAAAATCTATCTCATTCAACAATGCATCAATAGAAAATCTTAAAATGAGAACTATTTATGGACAAAAACCTAAAAGACCTACAAATAAACCAAAAAACTACCCAGGTGATATTGCGACAAGATAAATCATCCAACTGAAGTTGTACTGCATTACAAAATCAATCTATTTTGTAAAGGATGTTCCTTATCAACCTTCACACACACAGAGATACTCAGTTTACTACTCATGCAGACCACACAACAAGAAATATCATTTGACAATATCACATATCATACAAACACTTCAAGAGGATGGTTTCCCATCAAAACCTAAAACACCTTCTGGTCATAATCAGGAAGGCTGGTTTTCTGGTAAATAGTAGACCCGATTCAATCACATTATCCTAATGAATTCGCAGTCTTCATCTTCATCTCTATCTTCTTCTTGGATATTGAGAACCCAATTCAATCACATTTCCCATTGCAGGTGAGATATGCTTTCCTTGGGCAAATTATGTCCAAGTATATTTAACATCGACTAGAGGTTTTCTAGGGCTAAAACCTATAAGCTTGACTTTAAAACAATTCATGTTATCAAGAGGCAATTTTCTGGTCACTTCAACTTACTATTTCCTTTCCATATTACTCATGCGTCATTTATTTGTTTTCCACAAATTCACCCTTCTGATCAAATGATAAATTTTTTTCCTAAAACAGAAGTGCCAATTTATGTAATGAATATTTAGGAGAACGTTCACATTAGTGACAGATAATCATATTGAAGCCAGAAGTGTATAGACAGTAATTGCCTATAATCCATGTCTGGAAGTCAAAGTTGTTGATATGTGTGTGAGGAGTGTGTTCTTGCACAGATGAATGACTAGGTAGGTGCAAGAACCTCCACTTTCTTGTACATGTCTTTGCAGCCCGCATGTGAACACATGCTCCTGGTGGATCTTGAATCCACAACCTCCACCTCCAATTTGCTCTTACAAGGGAGGAGGTGCCATTTGGGATAGAGCACACTGGCATGCCTGTGAGCACATGCGCTATTCACAAAGGAAAGAACCTACATTCCACTCTCCCCAAACAGCTAAAATTATAGGACAAAAAGGAAAATGTCAAATCATAAGATGATTCCCATTTTTATTAACTTTATAAGGAGAAGTACGACTTCAAAACTATAGTGCTGCAAATATACCTCCAAGGGCATGATTCCTTCAATCCCTAAGATGGAGTTGGAGCCTTTCAACTTATACCAAAAAGCAACTAGTGCTTTCTTCTTCAAGGTTTCACTTTGATCATGATGTGGCAATTTCCTTTAAATGCATATTTAACTTAGGAGGCTATGGAAGTGACTCACATTTCCAAACAGGACCTTGGTTGGCACTTTTTAATTAGTTGCAAAAAAGTTTTGTGGAAATACAAATATGGAGAACACCTGTTCCTACAATCTTATGCTTAAGTTAATTTTCTACAGAATAATTATGAGTTTGTTCAACATCTTATCACTTAGCGGTAGGGAAATCCCACAATGTATGGCCTTATGTTTTGTTGTCATTGAAATGGCTTAAATGAAACGGGGCCGACTGCCCTATGGAGGTCTTTTCTTTTTTTTCTACTTAATCAGACTTCCCTATTTGGTTCATATTTCCTAAGCAACTTTGTACAATCTATCATCTTTTCCAAACTAAAATGATGAAAATTTTACAACAGCAAAATCAAATCTTTGTCGGTGCATTTGCTGACAAAATGATAATTCAAAGGAAAAAAAGAATGGATCCTAATTGGCCTGTTTGATCACAAAAACTACCAATATAGGTTCCAAAACTAGGAGAGAAAAATGTAATGACATGTCTTTCTTGATAATGCAAGAGAATATATTGATTGGTCCCTTTGGTAACAAAAGTACAAAAATTTTAGGCTTCCGATGATGGGAAACATATCTTTATCGGCCCATCCGGTGTCAAAAAACAAAAATTTTCAATGTTTCCCCAAATAGAAGACTTTAAAAATACGCAGGAAACCCAATTAGTAAGTGTAAGACACCATCAAATATTGTTTCCAAACAAATTTCCACATTACAGGCAATTTTCAGGACATTTAAAGATTGTATTCCTTTAGCAGGATTGCACCCTACTAACTACTGTATAAGACCCAAAAACAACAATCAAAAAACAAAGTTCATTCCCATCTGTTACAAAACAATTCTTGAATAAAACTAATTTCCATTCACACTACCAAACAGGCCCTAACCCTCCCAAAACAAATCAGCCACTACTTGTACTATAATGGAAAAATCAGATTCAAAAATCAACCATTAAACTGAACAACTCTTTAGAGAAACAACACCAACTAATTCCTTCTTTCTTTTCCAATCATTACGTTTCCTTGCAAATTGCTCTATGTAATCAACAAGACCAACACTAATAACAATTAACAATAATAAAAATGAGATCTTTGTAACATTAAGAAACTTTCTTCACAACCATTACACAGTAAATGGAGTCTAATTAAACAAAAAAAATTAACATCAAGCATTGACAATCATTACTCCAAAAGAAAAAAAATACCCATTACTGTATCAACATCACAAAGCATGGCATTTACCAAGAAGACCCAAAAAAGACCAAATACCAAATTACAAAAAGCAAAGTTGGGCATTCAAAAGGACATGCATTTATCTAAGTTTGTATATATGTATAAAGATATGAATCTATGCATGCATGTATGATGAAGATGTTTACATATTTATGAATGTATTTACTAATTTACCTGATAGAGGAAGCCATAGTTGGAGCAGAGAACTGAGGTTTTCTTTTTTGTGGAGACTGGTTGCAGAGGCGAGTTTTTTGGGAGCTCTGTAAGATTTTGGACTGAGAAAATCAAATGGGCTTTTTTTTTTTTTTTTTTTCTTCACTGTTTGGTCAAGGTCTTATATAGATGGAGTAGACCTTGGGGGTGGAAGGAAATTATCGGGTGCTTCAGAAGTATCGTATACTCCTGGGGTTTAAAGGGTGTCTGTAATAAGAGAGAGGAAAAAGTAGGAGAGATTAGGAGGAAAAAAAAAAGGACAAATTTCGATTTTAGCATTTAAGATTTAAGATTTTTTTTAAAATATTTAAAAATTTTCTTTAAATGATTGGTTATATTAAATTTTTTTTTTTTTTGAAAGAATGTTAATTTAATTTTTTAAGTTTAAACAAGAATGTAATCTTATCTTCTTCTTTTTTTACTATTGTGGAAACTAATTATTAAAATCATATCAATTAATAATTTTATCTCATTTGATTTGTAAAAAAAGTAAAACTTAGATACCGTACTTTAGATAGTTTTCTTAAATTTTAGCTATTTGTATGAATTATACAACACAACAAACAATGTTAAATGGCAAATTTAGGTGAGGTGGGGGGAAGAAGAAAGAAATAACAACGAAAATGAAATCTTTTAAAGAGAGAAAATTTTAGAGAGAGAAAGAATTTGTATTGTTGGTTAAGCCAAATTTCTTCTAAAGAAATCGTGGTGCCCATAGACCATTGTTTGCTTGCACACCTGATGGGTTGACCTAGCCCATTATAATATTTTGACAAAGGGGTGCCTTGCTTTTTGAATGGCATAGTTAGAAAGTTGTAGATTAGAGTATTGACAATTATTATGATTATGATTAACATTGATTTGAGAAGGAAAACCTGAATTATAGTTTTATTGAGGCCAAATTTCTTTCTTCTGAGATTTAGTGAGAGAATGTCGGGGTTGGAGAGATACCCAACAGACTTTTTTCATATGCCAAAAAAAAAAACTGAAAAAAAAAAAACAAAACAAAAATGACTGAAATTTAAGCAAGAAACCCGAGGAATTGTATCTAAAATACTATATATAACTTTTACCCTTTTAAAAATACATTTAATTCAATATAACCCTTATTTTAAAAAAAAAAAAAAACTATATATTATGCAACAAGTGCATGTATCTATCCTCTTATATAGCATGTGAATTCTATTAGGAAAACAACATGAGGTGATTCATGGACCCAATAGGAAAACAATGTGTGGCGAAAAAAGTTGTTGAACCATCTTCACAATAAACGTCACGATTGGAAATTCGAGGTTGCATGCAATTACAAAATGCCCTAACGGAAATGGGTGCAACTAATGGGAATAAGGTCATCAGGTATCTTTATCCATAATCAGCGCAGACAATTAATATCATCAGGATGCTTAGTAGAAAGGATGGATGATCGCCAATTCAAAGGGGATTCTTAGAGCACATGAACTTAATACATGAAACAGATTGACATTCACATGAATTTACACTAGACCATTATGCATGTTTCCAAACATTTTGTCCATGATTCCACCATCCTTGACATACCCCATGATCAAATCATTTGTGTGGTTACAATCTCAAAGGTCATGTGGGGATCCTACAAATAATATCGGGCTGATGAATTTGAGAGGTATGAAAAACACACCTAAAACACTTCTAGTTACATGTAACCAAATTTTTTTCTTGCTAATTTAAGAAACCTGTTGAATTTGCTTGGGATGTTGCTACTTCTACTCTCTGATGCTGTGCGAGAGTTGAGTAATCTACCGGTGGCCATCTTTAATATTGTATATGGGATCTGTCATAAATTACAAGTTTTTCAGTCTATACAAATGTCACATATTAACTGGGGAGGTAATAAACCAGTGCATATTTTAGCAAAATATGCTATAAGGATTGGTAGTTTTGTAACTTGGGTAAAAGAGAATCCAGTTATCTTTAAGTCAGCTTTGGCTCAAGATGTATTGAATTTATTTCCATCTTAATAAAGTTACTTGTCTTTTCATCAACCAAAAAAAAAAAAATATATATATATATATATAGGAGAAGTTTTGGCCAATACCACATTGATGCCTATCTTGAGCAGTACAGTATTTACTCATGCAAGTTCTCATGAGTTAGTGCTAAACATGTGGTCATTAATCTTGTGCATCATCAATTAATATTATTATTAACTCTTTCTCTAAAAATTTGTGGCACGTTGAGTGTTAATTTGAAAATAAGAATGGAGGTTTATGTCTTTTTTCTTATATTTTTATAATTTGATAGTTAAGGGAGAAGAGATTTGAACCATGAACATTTTTGTTTGAAACACCAAAAAATGTCAATTGAGTTACAAAACTCTTGGCTCAATTTATCATTTTTATTAAAAACTGAAATGGTTTAAGGCCTTTATCAAAATTGCTAAACATGGCAAATTCTACTAAAGAGCTCTTGACAGCCCAAAGAGTGTGATAGGTAAAATTGAAATGGGTCTTCAAACTCTTCTATATAAATCTTAACCAACCACCTCTTAGGCATATTGTCACCTCTCATGCACATAAGTGCTTGGGGTATTAGGAGGAGTAGGGTTCAAGTAGCAGTATTAAAACTTCTAACCCCAAAAATTTAAAAAAAAAAAAAAAAAAAATTTAAAAACTCTTATATATAAATCTTAGAAAACAAAAATAAGAAATTCAATGCAAGGTGATAAAGGTAAGATAGCTTTGAAGTTATTAAGCAATACTAGCCTCATCACACGCAGGTGCAATAAGACTTTTTTTTAAGATTAGTGTCATAATTTTTCAAAGTGAGATAAAATTTGAGGAAATCAAAGGAATTGTTGAAAGAGATTTAAAAAAGTGAAATTAGTAGAAAATTGCAGAAAAGAATACACAAACATAGGAAATATTAATTTCAACAATGTAAAGGAAACAAACCTTTCTGAAATTGGAGTTGGTGATGAAGTGACTAAAAAATTAAGGCAATCTAAAAGCATATGTAAAAGAAACGTGCGAGATATATCTAAATAGATATGGGGTGAACTAATTTTTAGAAAAAAGATATGTCAAACATAGTTATTGGCACTTTAAAATTGTTTCTAACCGTTTATAATTATTCAAAAAAAGTTTTAATTAGTAAACCAAAACTTTTCATCATTTTTTTTTTGGTAATTAGGAAAAAAAACCATAAATTTTAGTGTAAGGGCAGCATTTTTATTCTTGAACCTAAAAGATATAAGGATTCAGGCCTAAAGAGCCCAACACAATAAATTTTTAAAGAGTGGGCTAAAAACTAGGTTTCGGTGAGTTGAACAACGCTCATAATGAATTTAAGATTGAAATAAAACCAAGGAAAACAGGTTTTATGCAAAGAAATCCTTCCTCGACAAAGTCCAAGGAGAGTAGTCTAGAGTATATTCTTCTTAAACTTTATTACAACTTCAATTCCTTGTGTTAGAGTGCTTTTTAGATTTATTAGCTGACCTCAAGTCCCTGGAGGACCTCTCACATTATATAGCATTTTTTGTCTGATCTTGGCCCTCCATTTGTTGATTATCCAAGCCATTACTTGAGTGCTTGTCCCATCAAACGCCCTCCCAAGTTTTCTGTGAGTTGCAGCAACTAAGACAGCACTGTTCAGAAGTCTTCTCCACATAAATGCGGTCAGGGCGTTTGATGAGGTGCATTAAATGTGGTGGCAACTACCATCCTTCTAATAATGTCAGGACTAACCCCCTCCCTAAAGCTCTTCCTCTACAGTGTGCCCCCCTCCTGTAATGTGCCATTGACGTGGCCATGGCCTGCCTCTCCAACCTTACCATCTAAGTGTATGGACTTCTCAGAATTGTATTGGCCCTCTTGGCCTTAGGTATGACACGTGGCATGATTACCTTATTGAATTTTTGTACCCCACATTTACTATTAAAAATGAAGATATAAAAGAGGCCAAAATTTAGGAATTTAAATTTGAAATGTGGATAGGAGAAACATGGATGGAAAAACTATTTTTTGAAATTATCTAAAATTTTGGAGTTTAAAATTAGCAATTTTACATGTTTAACCCTACAATTTAAACTTTCTAAACATGTGAATTTTATGATATTTTGGGCATTAAAAAGTAAGAATCCAATGAAGAAAAACCTTTAAATAGTAATATAAATAATAAAATAACTCAAGTAATTAATAATTAGCCTCATCATATGTGCTACATGCATGTTCATAGAATTTTTTTCCCCATGATAAGTAATTGTTTAGATGTGGAAAAGTTTAAAATTTTTGCATAGTTATAGCTATGTTAATATTTAATGTTATTTTAATAGTTAGAAATATTAATAAAAAAGAGAACAAAATGAAATTTTGCATAGTTATATACCTTTTATTTTAATTTTTTTATAAAAAATTGAAAATACTTTTTTATTCTTAATTTATGTTTTTTTAGAAAATCAAATTGAATAAAATGCTAGTACTAGACAATAACAATACAAAATTGGTGAAAATCTTGATTATAATTAATATAAATTTTGGGTCTAAGTACAATTTACCTAATTACACTGATAGCTCTTATCCTAGGAAAACAGTATATATATATATAGAGAGAGAGAGAGAGAGAGAGAGAGAGAGAGAGTAGAATTTAAATATTGAACGACTTTGTTTAAAATATAAGAAAAATGTCAATTCAACACTTCAACTGCAAGGTTTTATTTTTTTTTAATAAAGATTATTTTAATCTAACATAAGCATGATTAGGCTATTAATACCAAGTATTGGGCCCACATTTAGGAAAAAAATGTATTGGGCCCACCAGTGTTTTTTAAAAGATAATTCCCAATAGCCCCCTAAACACAAACAGAAACCTCATTACTTTTTTGGTTAAACTGATGTCATGTCACCACCCAAACGGGCCAAACCCAAAGGTGCCACACTGCTCTTGCCTCTGTGTTTTCCTTCCCAAATGAAATACTCACCACCCCTGCGCATTTCTAATGCTCTTTACTTGTTTTAGTGTCACCAACCCAAAAACAAAAAAGACCCTATTGGCTTGGGTTTCAGAACCTCTCTCTGGTTAGTTTCGTCTCCTTAAAAAACTCTATCTCAGTGTTTGTGTGTTTTTTCTTAAAGAATTCATTGTCTATTGTTTGGTTTGGATTTCTTATAAGCTTGAGAATTGATTTCTGGGTTGTGCTTGAATTTCACGTGGGGATTTAATAAGAATACCTTTGTGTTTGGCATGTAGTGTTTGCTACTGGGTCAATTTTACTTTTTTCTGGCAGTAATATTGGGTTGGTTGTGTTTCCCACCACTTTTTTTGTATATGGGCATTTGAGAATTTTAAGGAATAACCCAATGCTTTGTTTGGTTTGGTGATTAAGGTGAACTATCCTTAATTGCATGTGTCTTTGTTTGCTGCATGTGTCCTGACTTAGTTATATATGCCTTTGATAGCATTTGGAATTAAATGGGTTTGTTTAATTTACTTTGAGCTTGGATTCTATTCGTGCAAGTTGAGATTTTGAGGAATGAATTTATTTCCATGTCATGGAGTGATTAAGGTGGTGTTTCATTGAATGCAAGTTTGCATGTTTGATGTATGCTATATGGACTAGTCATTTTGTTTCTTTGTATTTGATTTCTATTTGAAGTATATATCATAGTCATGAGAATTTTTCAACCTCAAAAAAAAAAAAAAAAAAGTGTGTTGATCTGTTTTGTTGTTTGTACACGCTGACAAAATCTTTGACTCGGTTAATTTTTCATTTTATGGTGGGTTTTGGATTAAACTTTTTACATTTCTTATTCTTCTGCTAAATGTTTAAAATCTTGACATTATCCAAAGCAACCATCTCTGTACTCTTTTTCTCAAACTCACTGTGTTTTGATTGATTATCCAATACCTTGATCAAAATATGAACTTATTAGCTGAATATTCTAAATTTTGGACCATACTCTTCTAAACTTTGTCCAAGTTTTTGGATTCAGGGCTGAACTTTTACATGCCAATTACAATTACAGGATTCATCCAAGTTGACTGTATTTCAAAATTCCATGAATATATAGAGAAACAACATAATGTTTCACAATCTATTTCAAATATTCAAAGTTGGTATTAAGTCTTGGTTGACTTGCCTTTTCGTTTTCCTTGATCATTCAGGCCATTTTACATACATGTTATATAAGCAAGATAATAATCCTGTCCTCTTTCTTGAGTTGCAGTTTAGCAATGTTCACAAAATATTGTCAGAATCGGGCTCCAAATTCCCATGACAGAGATTAAGTTGGCAAATCTTTTTGTGAAATAAACTCTCATATACAAGACAAAGTGGTATAATTGTTAATTGTGTCATAGAAATTGTTATTTTTGCAATGAAATTGTAGATTACTCATTAGTTTAATGAGGTTGAAAATCAATCGTGGTCCACATTGTTTGTTGGTCCCTACTAAAGTTTTTTATGTATCTAATGCCTGTCATTCTTGTGTGACATGTTTCTGGCCCATGCAAGTTTGTTAACGTACCTTCATAGGATTTTTAGTTTTGAGAAAAAGCGGATCCTGTCCAGTATGCTCATTTTTTCTATCAAGTGAAGGCCCATAGAATTTTTTTTTTTCCTGCAAAATTAGTTGATTGATTTGTTTTCTTCTGTATTCTCTGACTTCTTGTTTATTCTTCGTTTACCACTAGCCAAAAACCACAATTTGATGACAGCCTGTTAAATCTTTCTGCCTTAACGATTAAACATATTTCCTGAATTATTGTCAAACAGGGCCATATTTTTTAAAAGCTTCCAGTTTAATTTGGGTTTCTGTAAAATTGCTGATAATGGGCTCTTTCATCATCAGCAGAAATCATTTTGAGTCTGAACAACAAACTCACATGCAAAGCCTTCTCAAGTGCCTACTATTGTTTGAATTATAGTAGATACAAAGCTACATCGTCTAATGCATATAGTTATCAGCATAGGCTGGCCCTAAAGTAAAAGAAGTGTTGTGAGCAGTTAAGAATGTAAAAAACTTTGACATACTGACATAATTGCCAATTTGGTCACATTGGGGTCACGGCCTGTATATATTGGTTAGTTCATTTAGATGTATACCAATTCATGTATTCTAGTATTTTTTTTCCTTGGGGAACAACCCAAAGTGTTTAACCAAATCAATTATTTATTAAATATGGGCAGTGCAATACACACGATGCACAAACAAATTTATTTATAAATGTAGTATGGTTTTACCTCCTCCAGTATGTGAAAATAAGTACCAGTAAATAATTTCTTTTACAGTCTTCACAAAAAATGGTGAAAAGTAACTCTTCTCTCCTGAAATTGGAGGGCCTGAATTGATGAAAGAATTTCTGATAGTGAAGATAATGATATGCATGTTTAATATACTGTTTATGAAATTCAACGTATAAAATCTGAAATTTATTGAATATTGTCAAATGATTTGGTAGTGCATATTTAAATGCCTTTTTTATTTGGATAGTTAAGCATATTATAATTGTCTTTGATCTGAATATTACTCTATAGTTGGAATTTTCCCCATTTTGTGTAGCTGCATGCCTTAATTATCAATGGGTTTACGTTTTAAATGTCTTCTTAATTCAATCTGCATATTGCTGCAATTCACATAAAATTGATTTGTATTGTTAATAGCTAGCAATATTTTTCCCTCATGCTTGTGACGAATAACACTCCCGACTATAGGTAAACAAACTGAGCTCCTATTCCTTCTATGTTGGACTGTTACTATCTAGATAAATCTGCAGCTACCAATTTTGTGTTTAGCAAAGTAGTATGGTTGATTTTCCAACTAAGAAGAAGCCCATTCTACAACAGCTTTACTCATTGAATATCTCCATATGATCTATGAACTTAAAATTCCTTTGATATGCTTTCAAGACTTGCATCAGCTAAAACTACCCAAAGAGGTGTATTAGTTGTGTTTTTAAAGCAAGGTACTCATATTGTGTCCAAAACATTGCAAATCCCTCTTTGATAGTGTTATCCAGATTCTTTCTAGCCATTTGTGATAACCATAGTGTAATTTCTTGATTGTAATTATTTCAAGAATATAACTAATGGATTTTAATATGTTAATTTTGTGGAAAATCTTCACTTAAAAGGGTGCTTCAAGGATAATTAGACCATATATTCTGGGTGCTATCCAGCACATCACATCTGTGTTTTGAAACCTTCTTTGGGAACATCTCAGTGTATTTCTGGAGTGGTTCTGCAAAGGGCGTGGCTTTTAGAACTTTGTTTAGAGTGTGGATGTTGACACGTGTTGGTTCAGAGCTAAAATTCACTCCCCTAGTAGCTGTTCTTTTCTTTAGCAGTGTGTTTGGACTACTGGCCTATGTCAAGATCTAAAAATGATTCTCTAAGATCAGCTGCACCTTCTTCCCCTTTTTCTCTGATGACCTATGAAAATATAAATTTGGTTTCCATTCTTTATGGTATTGGACAATGCAGCATGCTCTTTCTAACAAAGATTGAACTTTTGAAGATATTAATCATTTGAAAGGGATTTTTATAGATTCCATACAACATAGTACCCTTAAGTCATGGTATTGTGCATTACGTGCCCTCAAATGTTGCAGAGTTTACTGTATAGGACAAAGAATTTAGTGAAGAATCTATCAAAAAAGAATTTAGTGAAGAACACAGGAGCCTCAATGCTAAACTCTTTCTAGTAACTTTACTTGCATGTATTTCATCTCATCTATTGATGCTATGCTTTTTGTCAAACTCTTTTTTATAACTAAAATCATTGTATCTTGTTGTCTTGTTCAATTCTAATAATCTTTGTGGCATTTTTATGCAGACCTCTGATTTATTACATCACTAGTGGCAATGGATGGCTCATCTCAGGTTACTGAACCTATTACTTCTGGGGGATTAGAATCTAACAATGTACAAAGTCATATACTAGATGATAATCAGCTTTTCCTCTTGTACTTCATCATGGGTACTTACTTTGGCCCGGATCTCAAAGGGGAGAGGCTGCAAAAGTCAGTTTTGCAAAGAATAGCTGAGGGACTTCCTCCATATACTTCTGATCATCTAGCTGGGACCCACATGAAAACAGTGGAAGTAGAACGGGTGTACTATTATGTACTTAGGAAGGCTGCTGAATCTGTCACCGTAAAATTACCATTGTTGTACCAGTTCTTTGAAGGAAATGTCCCTGTTCAGGGACAGGACCCTGCTGCCAATTACCCTCAATTTCCTGATCTCTTTCCTCTGCAATTGCATCCTCATTCAAGGTTCAAAAATCGACATAAAATCATTGAGAACATTGTATTTATTAACAACCCGGAGATCATTTACATTAAGCCAGAGGATATTGAAAGGTTTAAGAGGCTAACTGGACTGGAGGATTTTCTTTTGGATAGAGATGCAGCAAGGTTGCACACTTCTATATATGGTGCTGGTTTACATAATGTAGCAGTGCAGGAGGATGAGTCTAACAGAGAGTTGCCTTCCCCAAGTTCTTCCCGTGGTTCTCAGAAGACAAGACGCATAGATGATATCCTCAACCCACAGGATCATCAGCAACATTTCCATTTTGTGGCACCTATCAGTAGTGTGCCATATAGTGGTAAACCTATGATGTATAGTTATATGGCTTCTTTGCCAACTAAAGATGATTCCAATCCCATGGAGAAAGTTGGTCCAGCTATGATTTTTCTTCCTTCTCACCCAACTAAAAAAGAGTGGACTAATATTGTAGCTGCTACCAAAAGTGGATTTGCATTGACTGGGAGTGCAGCCATGGGACAGGTGGGACCAGTTATAGGACTCATGGACATTGGGGAATGTGACGACTCGTACCTCTTTCGTGTGTCTCTTCCAGGAGTGAAAAGAGATGAAAGTAAGTTACTAATTAGGACTAAAAAAATTACTTATGGCATAGCTGCTCTCCGTGGTAGCTGTAAAATGTCTTTAGGACTGAGATTTTGTGTCATGCATTCTAAATATATGAAACTCCTCTTGTTTATTTTGCATTATATATTTTATAGATTTAGGAAATCTTGAGGAATGGAATTTTAATTTCATAGCAGTGTGTATAGGAGAATGGCACAACATCCACCCACCCCCCCCCCCCCCCTCCCCCCAAAAATCTTTCTGCTTATATTTTTGGTGATGTCTTCGTTGTATTGATGACTGAAAGTGCTAACTTGACATCAAAATCATCCAGTGTTTCCCTATTGCTCTTATAGCCTCTTGTTTCACCCTGATGGGTCTTACTATCAATGATTGATATGATTTTTTCTCTCACTGCAGGGGAATTTAGCTGTGAAGTTGAAATTGATGGCAAAGTATTGATACAAGGAGTGACAACGACTGGGGAGAAAACAGTGTACAGGTACTCCCAAGTGTTTGAAATGCAGACACAGAACCTCTGTCCACCTGGACATTTCTCCATATCATTTCAGCTGCCTGGTCCAGTTGATCCTCAACAGTTCTGTGGTAATTTTGGCACTGACGGGGTTCTTGAGGGAATTGTGATGAAAGGGAGACATCAAAATGATCAATGACCTCATGTCTTGTTGAAATTCTTCATCTTAATGCATTAGAGGGGTCACTGTATAATCTGTTTAGAAGTTCTAGGTTGATGAGTTTTTAAGAACCATTGTATGTATCATCTCCATATGTTGTTAATTTTATTTTCCTTAAATATTGTTTTCCTCTTGGGATTTTGATGCGACAGTGGCTTAGTTTTACGCCTTCCATAACCTCCTTTCTTCGGCCTCTGATATACCCTACAACAAATCCAAACCCATGTCATAGAGGATTTCCGAAAGAATATTTGAGGATGAATCATGGCTGACTATTCTTGTTTATACGAATACAAAAATTAGTAATAGAGATTAAGCATGTTGACCCTTATTTTTGGGTATCATCTCATTGAATAAGGTTTTTGTACCCAAATTCAGGTGCTCTACCCCATTCAACAAAGTATGTCAACCCTTTGATGCAAATGCGATTTCTGGCAAAAGTCAGCATATGATTTTCTTGGCGCTTAGGAAATTCCCAATTAAAGAAAAGCAACAGTAAAATTGTATCGCATAGAAGGAAGACCCCACTCAAAAGGATTACTTAAATAATGCATGCAAAATAAAACTTTCAAAAGTTTGCGCAGTCCTCTTATCCTTAAAAAATATGTTTTAGAAGTGTCTTGGGCTCATTTTGATTGTCATCTCCAAGAAGGCAATTTGGGTAGGTTTAACCACTCAGGTTCTACCGTGCAAAACTCTCCGGTCGAATCAACTGGGGCATGGAAGAATTACACAAATATCTTAGCATTTTCATTAAAAAGGTATTAGTTCCCAGCCTACTGATTGGCACTAGATTATGTCGGTAGAAAAGTTGCATCTCTATCTTATAAGATACAAAGCACCTTCCAGGCCTTCGATGACAATTTCACATAATTCCAACATATTAACTGCTACCGTTCCTTCCTATTAGCTAGATGGAAATCATCTTGCATAGGCAAAGAAAGAAACAAATTCATAGAAAAGGAAAACTATTGTTTCATTTGTGCTCATCAGAGATGGAGGCATTACTTTTAAGTTAGATTTCTATTCATTCATCTTAAGTAACAAGTTTTGGCTAAAACAAGAAAGAAATAAAACAAGCAAGAAAGAAACTCCAGCTCAATCCAGCCCAATCAAGATTGGCTATTCTTCTCAAGCATAGTTATCTACATAAAGTTTGCTTGTCTTTAGCTCAAATCTTGATTGATTGTACTTCTTCATTACTAAGACGTCCCTAAACAGTGCGTTGACATTCCCCAGATATCTTGAGAAACAACAACCCTGCCAAAAAAAGGAAAAAAAAAAAAAAAAGGTAAGCAAAAAACAGACGTACATGAAATGCGAAACGGAAACAATAGTCCTAGAAGGACAATAATAAAAGATAAAAAATATTATTTTTATGTTCAAAACATATCAAAACCACCTAAACATTAAGTAAAACTCATCTTTATGTTTACAAAAAGTGCAATATGCCTCACAGCATTAGAGGATATTTTGACTGACAGTGCAGGAACTCATGTAAGATATTTTAAATCAACATAGCATGCTCAGGTTTCTCATATATATTTTAAATGGGAGGGAAAAATCCACACAAGGGATTGGAGGCTTGGAGCATGTTATTGCAAGCTTCTTGTTATTCCTTCCCCAAGAAAACTTTCTCAGAGCCTACAGCCCGATCCATCTTAAGTCCAAGATATATAGATCGTCCCTTCTACTTGGTGTTGCTTTTGCTAAACCCAAATGTAGAACTCAAAGGGCACAACCTCCAGCAGTGACAACTCCAAAGTAAAATGGCATATTTTTTGTGTTTATACCTCTCTAAATCTAAAAAGAAAATGACAAAAAACTAGACTTTAAGGTGTCAAAGGATGAATAGTCAACATAACAACTAGAGTTCTGACTAGAATAAAGCAAGCCAAATTCATTATGAGAAAAAAAAACATTGTGGCATGGGAATTATCCATAAAACTACAGCTAAATTTATGAAGTGAAATAAATGCCATGTCATGATAAATGAGAAGATCATAAAATTTGTCTTATCAAAAAGAGAAGAATGTAAAATTTGGTTATCTAAATCACCATAGTTCCAATTTTCATCAGAAAAATCTAAGACAAGATACAATTTTATTTATTTATTTATTTTTATAGTTGGATGCGGACTTGAACCTTGGATGTCTCTGTTGGAAATACAAAAAAATGTCTGTTGAGCTACAAGGCTCTTGGCAAGACCCAAAAAAAAAAAGGAGGAAGGAAAAGTGAAATTAAAGCAAAAACACTGATCTTTACATGTTTAAATGACCACTTCACTATTTCAGCTTTCATACACAACCCCGCAATAAATGGAAATGAATACTTACGCTACTCAGCTTCCATGCAACAGCTTCTAATGATCTGAGGGTGATGGCTGTTGGTCTGGTGCCTGTGGCCACATCTGTTGAGCCATGTAGGCATGCGACTGCTGAGCATACATAGCTGGGTCCATCACAGGCTTACCCATGATCATCCCAGGAGTCCCAACCTGTGGAGCATGCTGAGATGGCATATAGCAGTAAGGGAGAGCATCAGCAGGCCCTCCAACAGGCATTGTTCCTCTTGGGATTGATGCAAGCACTTCATCTTTCAGATCCTCCCTTGGCACAATGTCAACCAAGAAATCAAAGATATCAGTCCTTGTGATTGCTGCTGCAATGTCATTCTTTTGAAGTGTCCTCCTTTTGTTCTCCTCTGTGTGATTCCAAGATCGCAAGGTCAACTCCAAGATGAACATTTCGCATGCCCTGGCAAATATTACTGGTGCCTCAGCTGATATCATTCTTACATCCTCATCAGCCTTCATAATCTTTTTGATCCTTGCCAAAGGAAGGCTATGGTTCTTGAAATCAGTCACCTTCTCAATTTCTTGGTACTGATTTGCCCAAAAGGTTTGGAGTTGTTGCTGAAGTTGCTGTTGTTGTTGCTGGTGGATGTGCTGGTAAGCAAGTTGGTGTTGTGCAAGCTGAGCTCCAGAAGGCTGACTTGTAGATTGAATAGCCCCAACTGATGTAACCACTGATCCATGAGCCGGTGCCCCAGTCATTTGACCAGTCTGATATGGGTTAGTGGCATATGGCAATTGAGCTCCGCTACCAATCACTCCCATAGATGGGGCCTGGCTATGTCCTTGCTGATCCATTCTGATCAAACTAATAACACAAAACTTAATTCCTTCAATTTAATGCAACCATAACAACACATAAATTAGAATTAGGCACATATTTTGAAATGAATAGTCAATATGATATAATTTTATTTAATATTAAATGCATGAATGGAATTTGCATCAACAAGTGTAAAATCTTTTTTTTTTAAATGGTAAGTTACACCAGCACCCAGTTAGCTTTAACCGCAACCTCACCCTCCACCTAGCACTTACAAGAAGGAAGGTGCCAGTTGAGCTAGGGCTCATTGGCCATCAACAAGTGTAAAATCTACCTTGTCAACAGGGCAGTAGGCTCTTAACTTTATCATTCACAACAATGAAAGACATCAAACAAATAAAAATTTGATTCTGAGTTCATCAAAATTACAAGAAAATTCGTCAAAACAACAGACCTCTTGATTTATCATTCAGAACCAAGCAGAAGCTCCTAGGTGCAGATATATAAACAATGATATGCACAGAAAAATAGTAAAATGGTGGACATTAGTAATTATGAGCTTCTATTTTTTGGGTAGATGAAATTTTTTTATGAGATTCAATACAAAGGTTGGAAATTTATACCCAACAAAGCATAAGCATTTTCCAAAAATAGGCCTTTCTACACTTTCATTTCAAACCAGGATTTACTTACCTCACAACCTGTACAAGAGATCTTCCATCTATTAATCATGAGGAGAAGCAGACAATATCTAACAGATTAAATTCAAACCTAACAATGATATGACTATTATTGAATCAAACAGCACAAAGCCCATTATAGCTCAAAAGGCTACCAAATTTACCTATGCCACAAAGATTCACATTCCCAAGAAATATAACTCAAGAAAAGTGTCATACAGAATAAACGCACACATGAACACAAACATACACAAACACATACATCTTTGCATGTAAATATTAGAGAAAGATATAAATTTGGAACCTTTTTCAGAAGGATATAAGCTGTGTTCTTCAAGATTGAGGACCTGAAAAAAGAAAGGAAAGAAATTTATGTATCAGAAAAATCTTTCCAGAGATCTGTTCTATACAACAGGAATTTTTATGGGTCGAAGCTATTTTTGGAAAATTCTCAGTATACAAAAAGATCCCAAATTGGTTTTCTTACCAAATTTAGGGTTTCAAAAAAAAAAACAAAATTTTTTTTTTTTTTGTTAGAAAAGAAAAAAAGAAAAAAACAGTGATCAATGTTAGTTTTCTGGGAACGAACCTAAGAAGAAAGCAAAGGAAGAAAGGTAACGAAAAAGCTGAGTGTGTTTTTCGATTCTGACTTTAATACTGTCATAACCGAACTTTTATGGGTACCTTTGTTATTTCTGACTATATTACCCTTTAGAAAAAAGTTGCATATTTTTACCTCCATTAGTTAATTTATTAGCTAGTTTTTAGCTTTTACTTTCTTCCATCGTTATTCTAAACTAGCTATTCTAAACTCTCTTGTCAAAGTTAAATCTCTTTTTTTTTTTTTTTTTTTTTTTAAGTTAAATCTCTTCAAACCAATAAAAAAGAATGAAAAGACAAAAAGAGTGGTTAATATCAATTTGTAAAATAAATCTTTAAATAAAGTAGATGCAATTTTTGGCCATAATCAGAACTTTTAACATTTATTATAACTTTGATGTCTTTTTCACCTCTTCCTTTTTCTGAAGAAATACATGAGAATACAAGTTACATAATGTTTTCAATATTTTATTATTTCAAAATAATTATTTAATAATTTATTATTTATCTCTTTCAAAAAGTCCATGGAAATTGTTTTTTTTTTTTGTTTGGGAGAGAAAAAGTAACTTGATTTTAAGAAGTACACATAATTATTTTAAATTAGCTTTTCTGCATTAATGACAAATCATTTATATGTATATTTTCTCTATATTTTCATAATATATAATTTCTCTATATGAAAGCACGAGATTACGAGAGATAATTAAATATTTAATATTCCTTAGCTTTTAGAGATACATGCTAACAAGGCCTTTTCAAAATATATTGCTTATTTTGTTAAAAAATAAAATATAATTAGATATTTTGGGGCAATAAAAAAATATTTCTTTAAAAGGTAAAAGATAAATATTTAAAAGAATCAAAAAATTTCCAAAAACAAAGGAAAAGAAAGAAACGAATGAGGAAGCGACATCGATGTTTGACCTAACTCACGAACACAACACTGGTTTTTGCGGGTTAAGGTTGAACCTTAACAGATTTGGGTCATAAACGGGTCAATCCGAAAGCGACACAATAAGAAACGTGTCATAAGCGAGTCGACCTGCATGATTCACAATAGACACATTTGATACGTCAATTTATTTGTGTCAACCCAAAATAATCATTTTAACTAGATAACAAATAAATATTCATTTTATTTTAGATTTGTCAAATACCTTTTATATCCAACTTATACTTTAAACTTAAAAAGAAAAGTGAGTAATTACAAATACTTACAAGTGATATAATTGTAAATTGAAACTTTATAAACACTAGTCATGATCAATTTATTGTTTGCACCAATTCTTTCAATATTAATACTTAACAATTGGCAAGTTTTGTGGATGTTATATTTTTTGTTGAACTATATTATTTTTTTGAATTTGGGTTAAAGTGTATGCACTTCTTTTAAAAAGTAAAGAACTTATTTCTAGATGAATGTTAAATTTCCATTGAATTATGTTATTTTGAATGTGGATTGAAGATTTGAAGTGTATGCATTACTTTTAGGGTGTAAAGAACTTATTTATATATGGATGTTATATTTAATATTAAACATATTAAAATGAGTTGTGTTACACTCGTGTCAACCCAACCTAACCTGTTTATTAAACGTGTCAAATGAGTTGGGTCGTGTCAACCTACTTCATTAACAGGTCAGATTAGGGTTGAAGAGTCATGACGCAATTATTAAATAGGCTAGGTTCGGGTTAAGACATTTAGTCGAATACCCGTACCTTAACACGACATGAACCCAACACGCTAACATGATTTGACACCCCTAATTTTTGGGCAATGATTGAGTTTCGATATAGACAAGATCTTGTCAAATATGGGAACTTAGTTTGTTTAGTTCCATTTGTTTTTTGCCCAAAAGAAAGAGAATTGTGTCTTCCTGCAATTGGACCCATAAACCCGGGGTGGAGATATTTAGCGAGCATTAATTTAACAAAAGCAATTATGAAAACCTACTTTCTTTAGAACCCACCGATGGTGGGCAAATCAAACCAATCATAACTTTGTCTTGCACCGATCACATTTAGGAACTTTTGTGTGATTTGGGATGTGTCAAGCCTACACATGTGATACCTCGATACTAATGATTTACTAAAAGCATGAACTTGAATGTTTTAATAACTAATAAGTTATACTAACGAGTGCTCTTAAGACAATAGTTAACAATCCATTTTAGGAAAGTTTTGATATCACTTTTATGAGAAATAAAAAAGCTGTTAAAATAGTAATTTTTTTTTTCTTTCCGTAAAAACTTTCTTTAAATGAATTGTTAATCATTACCCTAAGGGCATTCGTTAGCATTTTCCATAACTAATAGCCCCTTGACTTGTTTGGCTCGTGAATGGCTAAGGGTCATTAATATTCTGGGTCATCTACTCAAAGTGGATGTAAATTATTTAGTTCAAATTAGGATTGGTCATGGATCAATCAAAGTTAGATAGGGGTAAACTTGCCACTCAACCAACCACTATGGTGAGGAGAAACAAAACCCATCACCATTTGGCTCAATTAGAACACTAAACCAAAGTGGGTTTTAATATTGGCATTTGGATGTGATAGTTTCAACTTAAGGTGAGGATGACTGAACAATTAGGGAGTTTGGCAAAAGGAAAGGGTGGTGTAGATCGCAGGGAAAGAGGAACTTTGGTGGTCGCTGATGCTAGATTTGTAGTTGTTGGTGTTGAAAACGTAACCTTTGGTGGCAAGGAAGGAGGCTAAGGCTTTAAATGAGAGAGATGAGCCATTGGAAGAGCGATGGGGGAAGGGATACTAGTGGGTCGAGTTTAAAATCTGAAATTTGTTACCAACCATCAATCCTATCAAACCGTTTGTTACCCTAACCATGATAAAAGTTTCGAATAGAAGTTTTGTTAGGATGTGTGCCCTTAAATCCTATTGTATGATGCTATGTATGACATTATGTATGACTTAATGTTATGATTAATAAAGTTGTTTTATTATTATCTAAAATAATGGTAACATGAATATTTGGACATTATCATATAGTCCAAGAGATGCATATTATGTGATTTAGTCACAGAAAATATAAATCATAAGTTCTTTGTAAACTTAGAATTTTAGTTCGTAGTCGGTGATGAAATTGGGTATTTCATCTGCGAAGATTATAACATATCAACTAATATGATTTGTCTTGATCATGGAAGTGGAGACTTCTAGTTGGTATATTGATATGTTTTAAGAGTTAAGACATACTAAACTGGACTGTTGTGAGATTTATTATTCTCCTAACAACTGTCAAATGAGTAATAAAATTCACAACTTTTATTTATATGAACTCTTAATACTAAGAGAATAATGGACCTAATCATAAAGTGTAGGTTACTTTGATATATCAGAGTAAGATCTAAAGTTACGATCAAAACCTCAATATGTTGGGCAGCCACATTTAGTGTTGATGGAACATATATTCTCAAGATGAAATTTATAATCTCTTAATGGAGATATAAAATATTCCTTTGAGATAAGTTTAATAGGTTTGGTTATTCAGAGTGTTAGGCCTAACCACTTTAATAAGGAGTTACTAAAGTATATATTTATGAAATTGGATTTCATAAATATATGATGAATAACTTAAAGGATTAAACTGGGTGCTCAAGGATTAAGATTTAATAATCTTCAAAGTAGCAGCCTATATTAATGACTTTGTATTACTACGAATATTTTATGAAAGGGTTGCATGTACAATAAAGTCTTGGGATATAATTTATAAATAAGGCATATAGTGCAATTATATTTATTTAGTGGTATTAAATATAATTAATGATAACTTTGGACTTATTAACAGTTGATAGAAAAACCCAAAACCCATTGGAGCTAGTGTCTTATTGATCCCTTTTAATCCCATTCCAAGTCATATACTAAAGCCCAATTGGAATGACCCAAAAGGCTAGCCCAATTAAATAATCAGTTAGATATTAAGGGAGAAACATACAAAATTTTATATGAGATATGATTGTGAAATGGTGTGTGTGTGGGCCAATTTTGCCCTGTGTTCCAACTATGTGAGAGGAAGGGCCCGGCCCAATATTCCGTGTGAGAAGAGACTAACATCCGAGGACGTCCAGCCGAGGAATGGACAAAATTACCATCCGAGGAGAGGCGGAGCATGTTTGTAAGGAATTGGGCCGTGTCCGAGGACGATGGTCACCTCGGTACTTCTGTCCGAGGTGCCTGGTGAATTTGTTAATCACTCAGAACAACGTCTAGGACAAATCTTATGATGGAGCAAAGGGGAAAATATCAAACGAAAAGTGACGGTAGGAAATGACAAATATCTAGGGGTGTTGTCACCTCCGCATTAAATGTCTCCCAGCTAACCTTCTGGCCGCATTAATGCGGAGGTGATACCTGAACAGTGAACGAGCAGCTTTCCAGCTAAGAACGGAAGATTCAAGAGAGGGCGAGGGGGATGACGAAAAAGGACGTTGAATGCCAAGTCCACACGTGGATGATGAAAAAGGTAAAAAAGCCATAGTATATAAGACGAAGGAAGGAGAAAGGAAAGGGGACTGAAAAACTATTCTAAAATCATAGCACTAGGGCATGTCCGAGGATACTCTTTGCTTAAACTACGCTTGTAGCTCTAGCCTCTTTACGCTAAAATCCAATATCTTGGCCCAAGATTCAGACTAGCTTTCTCTCCTGCACTCTATAAATTCATTGTTTGGGCTACGTGGGCCTGGATCCATTCCTGTTCTGGATTCAAGTTAAATCTAGTCCTTACAATGTGTATGTGTGAGAGAAAGCCATTCTCTTATTCTCCCTTGAACTGATTGAAAGACCATACTTCTTGAGTGTTAGTGGAATTGGAGTGAAGATTAAAAGTGTTTCCAAGTACTTCTGATTTTTGGTTTTGAATTTCACCACACCAATGTACACTCTCTTGTTCTTAAATTTTGAAATTTACATAGTACATGTTATCAATTGAGAATGAAGTAGATTCGTTAATTTTCCACTGCGTATGTTTTGTATGAGATACAAACCATGTTTTTCCAACAAGTTCATCTTTGTGATACAATCAATATATATATATATATATATATATCCCTTATGTCAAATGATCTAAGCACTATTTAATGATGGGAAAATAATGCTAATTTGAGATACAACAAAGTGGTCAACTTCTGGCAATAATTTGAAGTTTTCTTTCTAAGAGATTTGTTTTAAACCCTTGATTTATAGAAAATGAAGAGTTTTAATTAGAACATCATGACTCTTCATTATCAGTAGCAACTTTTTAAAATCATGACTATTCAAAGTTAATTCATAACCTTTCAAAAATAGTTATTCTTTAAAAGTTATTTTGTTTTCCTAAAAAAAATGACTTATACTGTTATAATTCAATGCATCTCATCTTATTTTAATAAAATAAAAATCATCATCTGATCTTTATCACATGTGGCATGTGAGCGTATAATTATACCATTTTCCATGGATTCTTGAAACATCCTCACCTGGGTAATATACTTTTCTTTTTTTTTGAATAATTCTAGGAACGCACTTCTTCTCACACTAAAATTTATACCATGCTTAAGTGTTGATGCATGATTAGTGTATAAGTTGACAAAACATGCATCGGTACTTGTTGTGGACCCACATGTCAAAATGCTGAAATCCAATCACTAGTTGATACATAAGCAAAGTTTAAATTTGGGTGCGGCAGGGATCGACCCAATATTTCGAGCAAAGGGGAGCCAGAGTATAAGAAAAGAAAAGAAAAATTTGATGTCCACAACAATTTTACAATATTTACAACAAATTCTAAGTGGTTAATTGTTACTGTTTTTAAAACCTACTACTAAAATTACTTTTTTACCTACTAATAACAGTCAGTAACAACTTGTCATGTAAGATTTATCATGAAAGTTGTGAAAATGTTGTGAACATAGCATTCCTAAAAATAAAAATATTGGGTTGAGGATTTACATGAGTTCGAGATAGACCGAAATGAGTTAGGCAAATGATTTTAGAGGGGAGAGGGTAAAGCTACATAAGAGAGGGCCCTAATATAAATTTTTATATATTTTTGGCTGAAAATATGTCATATATATATATATATATATTCTTTTAAATGCATGGGAAAATCTCATTAAAAAATCAAAAATTAAAAATACATGGAAGATGGGATAAGGATAAGTGTTTTTTTTTTTTTTTAATATATAAAATGGAAATAAGGGTTTTTTTTATTTATTTTTAGTTTCAACTCTAATTCAATGTTAATCTAGGTTAACATGGTTATTTGTTGGATAGAATCATTAAAATGAAAGGTATTTTTCTTTTATTTTTCTAAGAAGGTGAGGAAAAAAGAGAGATTTTAGAAGAGGTTTCTATCTAGCAAAAGAGATATAAAGAAGAAAAAAATAGGGTAGGTTTGATAGCCGTTTAGTGGATTGAGGTTTTTTTTTTTTTAAAAAAAAAAAAAAAAATAAATAGGGCTGTTTTGAAGACATGAATTAGTGGGATAGTGGTTCTATTTTGTAGGAAATTTAGTAGTTTAGTAATTTAGTGTACTAAGTGGCTACATTTTAGGGCTATCATAAACAAACTGGCCTCTGAGCATGCGCTCATGTGTGTGCTCAGAGACTCTTCTATTTTTTGGATAAAATTTAATAATTTGCATTCATTATAATTTGAGATTATTATATTTTTCAATCACAGAAAAGATCTAGGGGTGTGATAAAAAAATTTATTTCACCCACAAATGCATAATACTCCTTACACTCCTAGATTTTTTTTTTTTTTTTTTTTTTGGTGATTAGAAAATATAATAATCCCAAATTATAATGAATGCAAATTATTAAATTTTATCAAAAAAAATAGAAGAGTCTCTGAGCACGTGCGCTCAGAGGCTAGTGTGTGTGTATATATATATATATATATGGTCCGGTTAATGTATGTCTTTAAGACACATATTAATCATCTATTTTTAGAAATATTTTATAGAGAATTGAAAAAGCTGTTAAAAAAGTTGGTAACTTTTTCATAAAAAATTTTCTAAAATGATTTACTAATGTATGCCCTAAGGGCATAAATTAATAGAACATATATTTATTTATTTATTTATTTATATAGTCCATCCTTGGGCGTGGGAAATGGTGTGATCGCCTTAGTTTGGTTAAACCAATGGAGCCACGATTTTTTTTTTTTTTTTAAACTTAAATTTGAATGCATGTCTAATTGAGCAAAAACAAAGTACCTAATATATATATATATATATATATATGGATTCAAGTTACACCTGGTATAACTCTAAAAAGTTACACATTTTTTAAACTATTGAATTTAAGTAGATCTAACGGTAAAAAAAAGACTCTCATTAATGCTAATATTCTGATTAGGATCTCATTAATTATTCATCATTTATTATATTTTATATCTATCTTTAAACTCAAAAATATTTGACTCTCTCTCTCTCTACGTTTCTCTCTCTATCTCTTTCTCCTCCACCATTGTTTCACCTCCATGGATAGATTGCACATATTTTGCATAGGGTCTCAAGGGTCGCAGATGCTTTAGCGTTCAAATTTCTTGCTAACATTCTAGAAAAAAAATATACTATTACAGACTACTATTCAACTTTTTTTTTTACAACTTCAGCGTTCAAATAATGCTCTCTTTTATTACATACCTTCACCATTCCTAGCACTTTAATATGGAATATCAATTTCTTTTTTTTTTTTTTTTTTTACAATGCTATCACTTTTTTTTTTTTTTTAACTATCCCAATCATTCTTTCTCAAATTTTGGATGAGTACTTTTTTTAGTTGCTCCTTGTTTTTTAAGAAACTTTTATAGTTGAACCTAAATGTATAACATTTGAGATGTCCTCAAATCTATACAGCAGAGCTTGATCAGTAATACCCTTGATTTCCTTCATTAAATGTCAACTAAATATGAACTCAAATCACGTAACCCCAATATTATTAGTATATTACAATTCTCTGAATCTTAATCTTTATTCTGTAAGTTCATTTTTGTCTTTTTTGTTAGGTCACAACAACTGACAAGTATACTCTGATAAGTTGGAGTAAAATCACAAAGGAATCTTTTTTCATCAAATAAATAAAGGAATCTGATCAAAATTCTATAGAACGTAGACAGTTGTTAAAAAAAAAGGTTGTATAGTAGTTTGTAATAGTAGAATTTTTTTCTAGAATGTGAGCAGGAAATTTGAATGCTGAAGTATCAGCCACCCTTGAGATCTTGTGCAAAATTAGTGCAATCTATCCATGGAGGTGGAACAACAATGAAGGAGAAAATAGAAAGAGAAATGTAGAAAGAGGGTCAAATATAACACTTTTTTTTGGGTTTAGAGATAGATATAAAATATAATAAATAAAAGATAATTAATGAGATTCTAATCACACATTAGCATTAATGAGGATCTTTTTTTGACCATTGGATCTAATTAAATCCAATGGTTTAAAAAATGTGTAACTTGAATCCATCTCATATATATATATATATATATATATATATAAAACGTTTAAATAAAGATGTTTTGTTTTATTAATTCTTTTTATTGGAACCCTAATAATCTATTGTATTTTTTAAATAATTAAAATTAAAATTATACTTGATATGTAAGTCTTGTTTGTATTTCATCACTTAACAACTTTGTAAAGGATGACTTATATGTATTATGAGTCTGTTTGGAATCCGCTTATTTTGTTTAAATTGAAAATTTTTTGCTGAAAATACTGTAGATAAAGATAAATAGTACCAAAAAGTGCAGTTAGACCCATAAAAAGTAACAAAAATAAACCGAATAGTAAACTAAACTGATTTTTTAAGATTGAGCCAAATGCACACTATATCAATATGACACTTAGTGCCTTTGTAATGGATGAGCTTTTTCACCACCTATTTGAGGTATGTATTAAAAATAAATGAAATGTGAGATTCTACCTATGAGATTTTTAAGAAATTAGGAATAATGTCACTGACACAAAAAATTTTACAATTATTAAGTTGAAAGGTTATTATTAATTCTTATATAAGTCCCTCATTAACACTATTTTCCCTCTTTAATTGTGAAATTTGTGGTAAATTACGGTGTAACTCTAAACTTATTGTATACGTAAGTAACGTAACAACACACCTCAAATAGGTGATGACCATCAAATGTGAAAGTTAAAATCCTAACTCAAGCAGGGGGCTAAGCCCCTAATGAAGCAGATGAATCAATTGCTGTGTAATTTCGGGTCACAATGAAATAACACGTCTTGCAGCACGTTGAAGTCGGCAAAAGACGTTTGTTTGTTTTTACTCTTTGCTTTGTTTCAACGACCTACTTGCTGTGATACTTCAGCACAAACTCCATGCAGTTTCAAAGCAAACCAGAAGAAAAAAAAAGTACTTCAATGGCATTCCTACTGGCACTTGCATTCCAATATATCAATGCCCCGGATCCAAACTAGTTATAGCTAATATTGCCATGTCTTCTTTGAGCTTTCAACAACATAGCCAGATAGCCATTTGTGATGAAGAAATCAGGTTGAACTTCAAAACCCACAAGCAGAGATGGAGGTTGGCTTACATGGCGATATACTTCATCAGGGTTCTTGTTTCTTTGTACAAGAAAGATGTTAACAAGAATGGCCCTCTCTTGGGCACTCTCTCTTATGTTGCCATTGAAGTGCAGCCGGTTGATGAGGACTCTCTGAGTGACAATTCCATTTCATTTCTCGATGGTGGTCGGGAAAAGCTAATAAGGGAGAGAGTTTCTGAGTCTTTGAGGCAGTGTGAGGTTGACCTTATCGACAGACAAAGTGTTTATGGTGCCAAGCGGAGATGGAGGTTGGCTTTCAGGGCCATATACTCTGCCAGAGTTCTTGTTTCTTTGTTCAAGAAAGTTCTTGACAAGAATGGCCCTCTCTTGCCTACCCTCTCTTTTGTTGCCATTGATGTGCAGCCTATCCACGAGGACTCTCCAATTGCCAAACCTGTTCCGTTTCTAAATGTTGATCGGCAAAAGCTTGATGACATGGTAAAGGAAAAAAATTCTGAGCTTTTAAAGCAGTTTGGAGGGGTAAAAGAACTTGTTTTACTTCTTGAAACTGATGTAAAAGATGGTATAAAAGGTGACGAAGCTGATCTTACTCTTAGGCAGAACGTTTTTTCTACCAATAGATACCAAAAGCTACCTCCAAAAGGCTTTCCTAGCTTTGTGTTATTTGAAGTATTTGAAGATATAACTATTTGTGTACTTTTGGTATGTGCTATACTCTCTCTCGTCTTTGGTATCAAACAAAATGGATTCAAAGATGGGTGGTATGGTGGTGGCAGTATCGTTGTTGATATTGTTTTAGTTGTTCTTGTGTCTGCAGTGAGTAAATTTCAGCAAGCAAGACAATTTGAGAAGCACTCAACAAAGAGTAGCGATATCAGAGTGGAAGTTGTGAGAGATGAGAGGCACCGGCCTATATCAATCTTTGAGGTTGTTGTTGGTGATATTGTGTGCTTGAAGATTGGTGATCAGATTCCTGCAGATGGGTTATTCTTAAAAGGGTATTCCTTGAAGGTGGATGAGTCTAGCATCACAGATGAGAGCCATCACATTCAGATTGATGAAAGGAATCCCTTTTTGTTATCAGGCACAAAGGTGACGGATGGCTCTGGTTTCATGGTTGTGACTTCTGTGGGGATGAACACTGCATGGGGTATGATGATGAGTTCAACAAGTTCTGACTTTAATGAGGAGATGCAACTGGAAGCACGCCTCAGCAAAATAACATCTTATGTTGGGAAGGTTGGGTTGGCGGTGGCTGCGCTTGTTTTCGCTGTTTTGCTGATTCAGCACTTCAAAGGGAACACTCCAAATGATAGAGTAAGTAAGGATAATGGCAGAAAGACTAAGTTTGTTGACGTAATGAATTCAATGGTGGGAATTGTCGCTGCTGCTGTCACTATCAGCATGGTGGCTATTCCGGAGGGCTCACCTGTGGCTGTTACTCTGGCTTATTCTATGAAGTGCTTGATGGCTAATAATGTATTAGTCAGAAAACTATCTGCTTGCCAGACATTGGGCTCAGTCACAACAGTCTGCACAAACAAGACAGGCATCCTTACGCTAAACGAACTGAGAGTAACAGAGTTTTGGCTTGGAAAGGAAGCAGTGAAGGATGACACTTCTTTGGATATATCAGGTGATATTATTAAACTACTGCAACAAGCTGTTGGTTTAAACACAGCTGGTACAGTTCACAAACCACATTCTACATCACTTCCTGAGATTTTTGGTAGCCCAACCGAGAAAGCAATACTTTCTTGGGCTGTGTTTGATTTGGGTATGAATATTGAAGAAGTGAAGCAAAACTATAAGATAATCCATGTAGAGGCTTTCAAATCAGAGAAAATGAGAAGTGGAGTTTTGGTGGAGAAGAACAATGGGAAGAAGATTCACACTCATTGGAAGGGAGCTGCTGAAATGATATTGGCCATGTGTTCAACTTATTATGACAGAACAGGGGTGCTGAATGTAATAGATGAGGAAAAAGCACTGCAACTCGGGACAGTTATTAAGAATATGGGAGAAAAATGCCTGCAATGCATTGCCTTTGCCCACAAAGAAGTTGTAGAAGAAAGTGGACAGGTTATTGAGAAATTAGAAGAAAATGGACTAACATTATTAGGGTTAGTTGGCTTGAAAAGTCCATGTCGGCCAGGAATCAGAACAGCTGTGGAATCTTGCACAACTGCTGGAGTGAATATCAAAATGATCACTGGTGACAATGTGCATATTGCAAGGGCTATAGCTTTTGAATGTGGGATTCTCAATCCTGAAGAGGGTTTGGACAGTGAAGCTGTAGTAGAAGGAGTACAATTCAGAGATTACTCACTTGAAGAGAGAAAGGAGAAGATTGATAAAATCCGTGTAATGGCCAGGTCATCCCCTTCTGACAAGCTTCTGATGGTACAATTCTTGAAGGAGAAAGGCCATGTGGTTGCAGTTACAGGTGATGGAATTGATGATGCACCTGCTCTAAAGGAATCAGACATTGGACTTTCCATGGGGATCCAAGGAACAGAAGTGGCAAAAGAGAACTCAGATATAGTCATCTTAGATGACAATTTTATCTCTGTGGTGATAGTGTTGAGGTGGGGAAGGTGTATATATAGCAACATTCAAAAGTTCATTCAGTTTCAGCTCACGTTAAGCATCACTGCCCTTGTCATCAACTTTGTTGCAACTGTTTCTTCTGGTGAGGTCCCATTAGCTGCAGTGCACACATTGGGAGCTTTAGCATTGGTCACTGAGAAACCAATTGAAGATCTCATGAAAAAGCCACCTGTTGGTCAATCAGAACCTCTTATAACCAATATCATGTGGAGGAATCTGATTGCTCAGGCCTTGTATCAGATAACAATCTTATTGGTTCTACAATTTAAGGGAGGATTCATCTTTGGTTTGGATGAGAAAGTTAAGGGCACCCTTATTTTCAATACTTTTGTCCTCTGCCAAGTATTCAATGAATTTAATGCAAGGAAACTGGAGGAGAAGAATATATTTGAAGGGTTACTTAAAAACAAACTGTTTTTAGCAACCATTGGGCTAACCATAGTTCATCAACTGGTGATGGTGGAGTTTCTGAAGAGGTTTGCCAATACTGAGAGATTGGATTGGGGGCAATGGGGTGCTTGCATTGTACTTGCAGCATTTTCATGGCCAATTTGTTGGCTCGTTAAGTGTATTCCAGTTTCAGCCAAGCAGTTGGCAAACCAAAGAGATTGTGCATCGTGAAAGACTGGCCAAGATCAGCTAGCTCTTGCCAGATAAACTTTGTATTTTCCTATCTCTGATGGAAGTGAGAAAAGTTTTAGGTACTTTACTATTCAGCTTTCATTCCTGTAAAGAATCTCTCTCTATTCAAGTTTAAGTATTTATTAGTTTACATGAACATTACAATTTAGTGTACATTGTACCATTCATCTAAACTAATAATTTTCCTTAATTTCTAATTACTAGCTTTTACTTCTCCATGTCATGAATGGAATTTTATTGAAAAAAAATATAAAAGAAAATATATTACAAAAATTTCTTTGGTGCTTTGCTATTGTTTTCCTTTTAGTATCTGTGGTGCTCTCAACTTGAGATACAGTAACTGCTTTAGGATGCAACCAGCAACTACCTTTTGGAAGAACAGTGGAAAATTCCATAACCAAGGTTGCAAGATAAGAGCTACCAAGTACTCTGTTTTGCATCTATAGAATTTCACACGTATCAGGTCTCCCAAAGTAGGGCAATATTTTGATGCACCCTATTTTACCACATAAAGGTATATAAACAGCCCTACTATGTGGCCTTTAGGGTGGTGAACTGGAGAGGGGGAAGAAAAGAGGGAAGAAAGTAGAAGAATACATAAGGAAAGTGATTCGAAAGAATGTATTCACATAGATATTTTTGTAGAAAGTTATACTAACATAATAGGAAATTATCATGAATCATTAAAAAAGGAAAAGAAACTTTCTGTTATTTGTAACGCAGATGATAAAAAATTGGCACACATAAATTAGAAAAATATTTTTAAGAATATAAGTTAATTTCATAATATCAGATATCAAACTATTTGCAACAGTTTATTTTATTTTATTTTAAAAAATTCACAATAATCTGCAGAATTGCAGATATAGTGGACCATAATGTGAATTGTTCTTCTAGGGGAAAGGGAAGTGATGAGCCACATTCATTAAGAAGATAATTCAAGATGCAGATGCATGAAGTTTGGCATTGTTCTTGTGAAAAATACTCCATATTAAGTACCATTTATACTCCTTAGTCATACTGCCAAAAGATGCAGGGTAAACATTTCAAAGATTGGGAACACCCCTATATAAAACAAATAGGTCACATCATTGTTTTGTAATTACTTCCTCCAGAGACACTACCATATTACCATGGAAGATCCAAAATTGCTCTTACTCACATAACATTTGACAGGCATATCCTAAGAAAGGAACATTTCCAGGTGAAACCCAAAACTACTAAAAGAAGTGACAAAGAACCTGCCATTGACAAGACCCTAGGAATTAATAGGAATTCATTTGGACCATGAATCTGAGGAGTTCTGCTCTTGATTTATTCTTTCAAAACGGGATGGTCTCATATTCTCCAAATTATGCATAACAAATAGGAACTGATGCTACAAATATGACCCCAACACCGTGCACCGAATTCTGGGCACTTATACCTTATGACACTCATTTACTCTTTTAAATGATGTCAGTAAATCAAACAGAATAGAAAACAAGTGCTGAATCTGCTTATGGGGTATGTTACATGAAAATCTTAAGAATATTTATTGTGTGTATATATATATATATATTGAATTTGTTTGTCATATATTATATGAATGTATGTGTATCAATGTTTTTTTCTTTCTTTGGCTAAAACAAAAAACCAGTCAGACACATGGTTCTGAGATGACCATTGAAAAAAAAAAAGTACTAAACCAGATATATATGCATAAGAAGACTATTATGGTAAAATAAAACAGTCAATCTACTATGTTAAACCTTTTTTTTATGCTCAACATAATGAGAACCCATAATATTGCCTAAAATATTGTATATCTACTTGTCTAGAGGTTTGAAAGGGCATTTTAAGTCCTTCTGACCTTCTAGTAATTTTAAGGCTACCATGACAGTGGCTTATTCTAAATTCTTAAATCTGAGAAAGCCTATCAGCAGTCTGAACTAGCTTTCCCAAAGTAAGATTGATTTCATCCTCTTTTTGCTTGGTTCTGTCATCATTTTCCATTTTATTTTATACGTATGTAGAGTTTAGATTACTTATATAAAATTGTTGCATATTTTTTAGCTATATCATAACAGATTATTACCATATAAAAACAGCAGAAGCGAGTTTAAACCATAAGCAAATGGTTTCATAATCATATCATTCTTTCAAGTCCATACCACTGCAGGCTGAAGAAAAGGCTAGCTCTGTGTGTGTGGTTCCTGAATCAAAATTTGGTTAAAAATTTTGGGAAAGTAAGAAAATAATTAGCTTTAAAATTATACCATTTAAAAAGAGAATTAGATTTAGAATTGGACATTCCTTTAATAATTTGCAAAGTTTGTTGAAAAGAGATCAAAGAATTATAGGAGCTTGAAGATATATCTATTGCACTGAAAAGGTCTCTAGTTGATTTTTGACTTGTTAATTTTGACATGGCTAATTAATAATACCTGATTAACACACAATAGATCTACGTAGAGCCGGCCTTAGACATTTTTAGGCCTTAGGCTAGAATTAAAATTGGGCCTTTTTATATTTATGTATTAATTAAATTAATATTTATTTAATATTTTTATTATAATATATTTTATTTAAAATCTATTTTTCTTATATTTTAAGATGCAAATTGACTAATTAAATTTTTGTATTTAGGTTTTTCTAACATCTCCTTTTCATTTTCTTCTAACTCTTTTTGGTGAAATTTCTTGTTCATTTGTGATATTTTCATCTAAATTTTGTGTTGTATTTTGTTTATTATTAATAACAAATTTATTCATTGATTCTTTTTTAGACTCAATTAATGTTTCTTCTCTTCTTCTCTTTTTAGTTTTTTATATTCAGATGTATATTTTTTAGTATAAATTTCAAATAAAACAATACTTATAAATAAAATAAACACTATCTATAATATATTTATAATGATTGAAATAAAAAATAACTTTCAAATATAAAGTAATAAAACCTAATGTATATAAAAAAGTACTATTATAGCTCTAGTTTACTAAACAATAACAGGAATCTAACAATCCCAAGTTACCAACTTGCACAAATATAAAAACACATGATTAAGAGCTTGTTTGGTAAACATACTCAAGCATATATTTTCAATTTTTAAACAACATTACACATATTTTCACACATTTTCTTATCCATACATATAAAAAAAAAAAAAAAAATATATATATATATATATATATATATAGAAACAACGTTTCTTCGACTCCTCCACCAAACAGCTCCTAAAACTCAAAAATTTAAAGCCCAGACAGAAGTACAGCTCCAACTACAACCCAGCCAAAAATTGAAAGCCCAGCCAAAACCAATCCTATTACCTAAAAAAAAAGAAAAACGATGTAAAAGACAAAACTCTTAAAGCCCACTGCCCCAGCCAAACATAAGGCATAAGAGTCCTAAGACTATCTCCATCCACAAAACCAGTAAACCACGGCACCATTTGGATTTTGGATCTGCATAGTGCAGAGCAGAGGAAAAGTCATATAGTCTATACCTAGAGAGCATACAGTTGAGACGAATCACTGATCAGATCGAAGGAAGCATGAGCCACCAACAAAAGATTTAAAAGTAGAACCAGTGTAGAGAAAGAATGAGAGAGGCAGAGAGCAGGAGCTGAGAGGCAGAGGTGGAGAGCAAGTAAGAGAGAAGGAATGAGTAAATTTTAGGGAACGGAGTAGCAATGTTTATAAAAATGTTCCAAATTTTTTTGTTATTTGGTCACAAGGATATATCAAATTTTTTGGGGGTTTCAAACTATTTTTTTTTTTCTTTACTACCTGTTATTTTTTAAAATTTTGGACCTCCCTTCACTTGGGCCTTTAGGCAAAGGCCTAATTGGCCCTGTGGAAGAACCGGCCCTAGATCTAGATACCGTCACATTTATTCAATGTCAATTTTCGCAAGTCTCTCACACACACAAAATGGTACAAAAATTTGTATTTCTTACACACCATACCTGTGATGTCATTTTAGCATTCCAATGTCCTTAAAATATGCAAAAAACTCATAAATGCTGAGCCAAAAATGCCGGTGTATAATTTCTAGAGAAATTAAGGAGGTATTTGGTACATCTATTCAAATACATATTTTTAATTTTTAAATAACATTACACGTATTTTTATATACTTTTTTATTCACACCTACATGTATTTTCACATATATTTTCAAACAATAAAACACATATTTTCAAACACATATACCAAACATCCCCTTAGTCATGCTTTTATTTGTATTTTGAATTGGCAGATTCAGAGATGGTAGTTTTACAACGCAATACGTGTACATATATATCCCAACACCTCAAAAACCCCAAAAAGAACGACCATTTCTCAACAAATTATATTTATGACCAGCGTTAAACTCATTCAGCTTAGCACTATTTATCTGCTATCTCTGACTAGGAAACTTCAGGTAAAGAAACCCCAGCCTTAAGAACTAGCTGTCATCATGCCTTAAAATTACTCTCTGGTTTTGTTGGCGCAAACATCATATGAGCCTTCGGTACAAGAAACGTAAAATTTTCTTAAATATAGTAATCATAACTCACCATTAAAACTCCATAAAAGCGCAAGAGTTGTCATATAGTTAGCTTCATTTAGAGCATCCCTCCCAGCTTTGCTTCTGCACCTTCTTGTTATCCTTGAATTTTTCTTCATGTTCAGCCAGCAGTTCTTCAAGCTTGCCCTTTGGTTATGTACTTGTGATGAATTCACACTCTGAAAAAGCAAAATAACCAATTGGTCATTGAGTTCAAATAATGAGATACGTAATTTTTAGAGAATACAATTAAAGATGTCAATACCCGTCAGGTAGAAAGGGCTATACAAATGACCTTGTAAAACCATGGTGGATACCTTCACGTTTGAAACTCAAGAAGACATCAAAGTTCTTGCATTGGTGGGTGAAAGAGGAAAATGAGGCTTCTTTTGCTGGTAAGAAAAGCCATCAGGATTAATAAGCAGACGATTGAAAGATAGATGTATGCATTGAATTTATTGCCCATTTAAATTTTAGCACTTTGGACACTAGGTACCTTCTATATATGCACCATTGACTCAACACGTCCCCTGAAATAACACTCAAGTGTGAACACAAAACATCTTCGTCAAGAAAACATGTGTGAACATGAAAGTTGCAACATCTTCATCAGAAAAGAACATAGTGTGAATTAACATGCAACCATTGACCTGTATGGTCAAGGTCTTTAAAAAGAAGTATCACAGAAGTTGCACAATTACTAATGTCCAATATGTATATCCATGAGTGTACCAAGAAATATGCATGTAAGTCATAAATCCACCTAAAGTGGACAATATTCGGTAAAACCATGTCTCTTTCAACGTTTGTTCTAAAAGGAACAAAAAACATAAACAAAGTCTCTTCCAAGTTCCAACTTTCAAAGCATCATTCATCACACAGCTATCGTCGCGTTCACGTTGCATCTTAGATGTTTCTTGTGAAACCAAAAATAATTGTTTGATTTTATCAACAACAAAAAAAATAAAATAAAATTGTTTGAACTTTCTAAGCAATATATACTCCTTAGTCCTAAAGCATATAAAACATTGTAAGGAATATTTTTTTTTTCTTGGTCTTATCTTCCATGTTTGGACATTCTCAACGTCGTAAAGCATACACTTGGACAATGGGCCTAATACTAACCAGATTACAAACGGGTTTATTTTCTTATATCTATTTCCACCCCTCTACAGGTTGGGCCAACCCATCATGATTTGTTTCTTGTTTGTTTATTTTGTTTTATGTTTTTTCACCTTTCTATTTAACATATGTATTAGATTAAAATGCAAAACTCACCCTTTAAATTTCATTTTAGTTCTTTAAGTTTGTATTTTGTTATTCCAGTTCTCTAAGTTTTAATCTTCCTCGATTCAATCTTCCGTTAACATTCCATCCATTTTTGCCGTTAGCCTGCATAAAACTACATCGTTTTATTCTTAATTTAATATTTAATATTTATTTTATTATTTATTTATTTTTTTTTTAAAGTTAGTTAAAAAAAAATCGGAAATTAAAAAAACACTCATCCTTATCCGAAGAACACGAATTGGACAAATGAACAGAAGAAACCTCAGATAAGTCTAGCTCTTCAATCATCTTCTTCAGTCTACACCGGCTCCAACCACCCTACCCAAAACCTCATCTTTGACAGTAGTGTCTAGATCTTGAACATGTCCATCTCCACCACCTTCATACCCAACAACCCCATCCGCCCATCCCTCCTAAAGGGCTGAAACAAAGGCATTTTCAGAATCCCCTTTTGAAACTAAAAACCAAACCAAATATACAAAGCAGACACTCAAAATCGCTGAACTAACAAGACCACCCAAGGCACATTTACCTAGCTTGCACATGAGATGTGAAAAGATGGGATAAAAGAGAGAATATAAAGGTCGTGAGTGGGTGGGTTTCAAGTCGTGTTCTTCAGATGGGGTGGGTTGCTATGTTAATTTCTGGGGTTTTTTTTAATTAACGTTTTTATTAAAAAAAATTAAGAAATCAATAATAAAATAAATATTAAATATTAAGTTAAGGCCAACACGATGTAGTTTTGGGCAGTTTAATGGCGGGAATTGATGGAATGTTAAGAGAATGTTAACGGAGGACTGAATTGAAGAGGATTAAAACTTGGAGGACTAAAATGACAAAATATAAATTTAAAGAATTGAAATGAAAAGTGATAAAACTTAAACGGTGAGTTTTGCATTTTGGCCTATTTATTAATATGGAAAATATTTAAGCATCTAATATTTAAACACTGCCAAAGGGACTAAAATTGCTCATGAGTTAAAGTTTGAGTAATGCTACATGCCTACATCAATAATATTTTTAAAATAAAATTTAGGTGAAAATTTGTTATTGGTTCTTATCTAAACCCACCATTGACATTACTTTATTTATTTATTATCATCTGCTACTAACATTTTGACACCTTTTTTGCTGTAAAAATATTGTTAATAGCTTTCTTTTTAAAGTTTAGGTACTATCTATGTACTTTTACCTTATAAATTATTTAGGTCCTATTTGACAAGTAAGTTCTAATACATATTTTCACATTTTAAACAACATTATACATATTTCCACACACTTTTTCACCCACACCTATATCAAATACATTCAAACAACATTACTCAAACTCCTCTACCAAACGGGCCCTTAGATCCTAAAACACCTACAATAGTTTTAGAAAAATCTATGTAATATAATTGGAGCTTGAAAAAATAAACATGACATCTCAAATATACTAACTTATTAATAGTATTAATTTTTTATTAGAATAGGGTCTTTTTTATTTTATTTTATTTTAATGAAAGATGATTTTATACTTCTTATTACACTATAACCATTACATACCACACCCCTTACACACTAGGGTGGGTTCCACACTTGTAGGGTCCACTCCCATATAAAAGGGATGTTGCATATAATTTTACACAAAATAATAAATTTTGAATGACACATTTTGGAAATTGTTTGTTTGATCAATGATTTATCACTAATGTATAGTGAATACAAAAAAAATATTTTCAAAAAGTGAGAGAAATAAACAAGGAAGCAACATTTAAACCACTTTTATCCAACACTCGTTTTTTTTAAAAACCCAATTTCATACCGCACCTTTTGAAATCATCACTTTTTCAAAAAGCATAGTATAAAAAAACTGAACCAAACTCACCCTTAAAATAGTTAGACATTTTTGGGCAATGGGCATTCATTGAGTCTTAGTCTAAACAAGACATTTTGCTGAATTTGAGAACTTTGTTTGTTTGTTTAGTTTAGTTTTTTTCTTTTTTTTTTTTGGGCTAAGAATTATTATTATTATTATTTTGATAATACCAAATGTGGGGGTGAAAGGCCCAGGAGTACGTGTTTACATATGTATTGGGCCAGGAGCCCAATCCGAGAACATTAAGTAGTCCGAGGACGAATAAACATTGTCATAAAGATCTGTGTTAGTAGGGAAAAAGGTAAGGTCCAACTATGATTGCCCAGGATGGGATCCAAGGAGGAATGTCACCTCGGCTAAGCAAACCTGAGGTCAGAAGATATGCTCTGCCATCAAGAACAACATTCCGGACCATTCCATGGATAAAGATAAGTATAAAAAAGGAACAGTATAGAGGAAAGTTATGAAATATCTAAGAAAAAGTTGTTACCACCGCATTGAATGCTCTGCAGCTAACTCTCTGGCCGCATTAATGAGAAAGTGATACATGAATAGTAGTTTTCAGCCTTCCAATTACTACCTAAAGACTTCAGGAAGGTGCTGATGGGACATGGACCAACACCAACAATCTGATTTGCACATGGATGGTAGGGATGAAAGGGGAAGAAAGTATAAAATAGAAGAGAGATCCTAAGAGAGAGGGATCGGAGAGTTTAAGAAGAAATAATATAGCAATCAAGAACTGAACTTGTAATTAAACTTGAGAATCAACATATAAGAACTGATCTTTTTGGACTGTGCCGAGGTCAGTTTTCTTTAGATTAAACTATTCTATTTACTTTTTCTTGTCATCTGAATCTATTTTAGTTGTTGATTAATTCATTAAAGCCTAGTTTTCCAACCCACTATTTACAAATTTATTGTATTGGACTTTTTGAGCCTAAGTTCATTTATCATTTGGGTTAGGGACTCAAATTGTGTCCTTACACCAAACTTTCATTAAACAAAGCAAAATTCCAAGTCCTTTCTCCAAGCATCCCATACAGACCCTAGGAGGGAGGAATCTAATGAGCATTAATTTTATAAGAGAAATTATAAAAATCCTATTTTCCTTAGAACCCATTTATTATGATAGGGAAATTAAACCAATCATAACTTGCCTTGCACCAACCACATTTATCATTTAGGAGCTTTTGTGGGCTTTCAGAGTGTTTCAAGCTTACACATGTAGGTTGCGTTTGTCAATGACTTAAAAAATCAGTTTTTTTTTTACTATTTAGTTTATTTTTGCTATTATTTATAAACTTTATTATACTTTTTGGTATTATTTATAAGTCTCATTATAATATATCAGTTATCTTTTAATTTTATTTATAATACTTTCAATAAAAAAATTCCAATCTTAGATAAATAAGCAGTCCAAAACAGATGTTGTAATTCTTTAATAAAGTCTAACGATTTACCAAAGCATGGACTTGAATGTTTTAATGCCTATAGCCCAACTTGGTGAAGTTAAATTATTAGGTTCGAAGCCCAAGTAATTAGAGAGATGGATGCACAAAGCCCAATATGCATAAGTGCCAATCGGGTCCTAGGATTTTATGTACTTGGCCCACCTTTCATCTAGGGTAGCATTGGCATTTATATTATTGTGTTATTATTTATTTTTATTGCTTTAAGCCTGAATCTAACAAGATCTACCCTCCAACGATTAACACGAGGTGACACACAAAAAGGAATCCAACAATATGTAATATTAATGATAGTATATTTTTTATAAGAGATTTTTTATTTTTGGTTAGAAGTACTATGTCTATAATATATTTGTGGGGGAGCAAAACCTGGGCCCATGTGGTGGGCTTAGGTACAACGTTTCATCAACAATACGTCCGAGGAGAGGAAATCATAGGGAACCCTCGTAACTAACAGTAGAACGCGTAAGTATCCAGGGAGGTTGATCCGAGAGGAGTACCTTCCTCGGGTATGGCATATGTCGGTAAGAGGAGCCTCGGCTTCCCCTTAGTCCACCTTCCAGGAAGTTCCAGAGGTGAAGATAGATTACCAATGCACATGGAAGGGATAAGGATGCAGAAATATCTTGGGAAAAAGCTGCTACCACCGCATTAAATGCATTACAGCAGCTTTCCTGGCCGCATTTATGTGGAGAAGACCCCTGAACAGTGTTTTAAATCACCTTTACCCCCAGAAAATCAAAAAGCTGTAAGAGAGGAAGTGGAAACTCAAGTACCAGGCTAGATGGCAGACAAGTGGACGATAGGATCGAACAATGAAGGACTATATAATGGAGTAAGACCTCCAGAGGAAGGGAGGGAGAAGAAAAAAAAGAAGAAACATCAAGAAATAATTACTGTAGCATCTGGAAGAATACAACCTAAAGGAAAATATTTTATCTAAGATCCTACCCCTCGGACCTTATTCGAATCCACCAATTAGTCCAAAACTTGCTCCTCGGACATAAAATCTTAACTTGTTTATGTATTTTAGTCTCCTCGGCCAAGTTCCTAACCTTCAGTAACCGTTATAAGACTCGTTATTAGCCCAATTCTTTGGCCCACTCTCTTACAAATTTATTGTATTGGACTTATTGGGTCTATCTCCTGTTTCCATCTGGGTGTGGGCCACAATTTGTGACCCTACAATATTTATAATAAATTGTAAATAATAAATTGTTATTGGTTTAAATTTGAATTTACTATTAAAATTATTTTTTTGCTTCACTAATAACAACCCATAATAACTTGCTACTTAGGATTTATTGTGAAAGTGTTATAAAAATGTTGTGGTTATAACGTTTTTTTTTTTTTTTTTTTTTTTTTTGGAGTTCATCAATTTTTTTTTTGAGATATATATATATTTTTGACAGGAATGAGATAGAAATATTTATGATATATGGATGATAGATTTGCCCAAGAAGTCCCAAAAACTAAACATATACTATACAGCATGAAAAAGCCAAGATAATATATATATATATATATATATATTTTTTTTTTTGCTGAATGCCTAGATAATATTATCTGTAAACCTCTTTTATACATCCTTTTTTTATATATTTATTTATTATATACTTATTCTGCGTAAAAGTTAAGAAGAATTGATTGAAAAACAATAGAACCGCGGATGCACTGGCTAGGACAGGATGTGCAATGCAAGAGGACTATGTTGTTTTTGATATCTTCCCATCTGATGAGATTTCATCTTTTGTGTATTCTGATGTAAATGGGGAGAACTTTTGTAGGCTTATTGCCACTAATTTAGCCATTTTGACCTCTTAGTTTAATGAAATTTCCGTTTAACCAAAAAATAAAAAAAAGATTGAAAAGCACTATGAAAGTGTGGACAAAAAGGCCTAAAATTGTCACAAACACATTGGTCAGTCAAAAACACAGAGAGAGCGAGAGAGAGAGATTTGACAAAAGGCCTTGATGCGAACTCCTCACATGGAATGATGGAATGGCCTTCTCTCTTCTCCAGTCCCTCAAAACCACTGCACTCTCCCTCTCTCTCCTCTCCACACTCCTCTTCTTCCTCCTCAAATCCCAACCTCACACCTCTTCTTTTCCCACAATCCCCACCAGATCCCTTCTCACAAAACCAACCACATCACCACCACCTTGCTCCAAATCCCACTCCAACACTTTCCTGAACTACTCTTGCCTCTTCACCCAAAACCCATTTCTCTCCATCCCTTCTCTCTCCCTCCTCATCCTCCTCTTCTTCTATATCCTCATCAAAACCGCCCAAGACCACTTCTCCATTGTAACTACCAAACTAACTAACCAACTGAATCTCTCTCCCACTATTGGTGCTGTTACTCTTTTGGCCTTAGGCAATGGCGCCCCTGATGTCTTCGCATCGGTCGCCGCGGTCCGAGGAGGCCAGTACCGAACTGGGTTCGGAGCAATACTCTCTGCGGGGACCTTTGTCTCTGCTTTTGTTGTTGGTTTCGTGGCAATCTACGCCGCACCCTTTTCGTTGAACCCTGTGACCTTTGTGAGGGACGTGTTGTTTTACTTGGTGGCGGCATTGTTTTTGTTCTATGTGTATCTTAGTGCCGAGATTTTTCTGTGGCAGGCTGTTGGGTTTGTTGGGTTTTATGTGTTTTTTGTTGGGATTGTGTTTTGGATGGATTTTGGATTGGGTGGAGGGAGGAGGAAGATTGGGTTTGAGGTGGGTTTGGTTGAACAAGACTGCGAGATCGGAGAGGTTTCGAGGAATTTGGAGGAAGTGAAGCCAAGGTTCGGGTTCTGTCGAGTTCTTGGAATGGTACGTTTGAGATGAGACTTTGTGTTTTTGTTGGAATGCTTTTAAAGTTTGTGTTTGTTTTTGGTGTACTATGCGTGTACTAGTTTATTTGCCATGAGAATGAGCTTAATTTAGTAATCATGTGTCAATTGGAAAGTAGTTTTGGGGAATTAGATCGGATTTTATAATCTATATAGCTACATCATGACAAAGTTGATGCCAATTGTGTTTTGTATTATTCATGTTATAGGCATTTCTTGTGTATCCATAAGAAAAGACTTGAACTTGAATTGGATTTTTGTTTTTGTTTTTTGGTTGTTAATCTTATAATTTGTTTACTTATGCCGCTGTTTAGCACAATGCTTCCATAGTTCCATTAGGAAACCTCTTCAGGGTAGTCGTTTCATTTTCCTCCTCTTTTTAGTAGCTTGAGTGCAATAAGCAATTTATTGCTGTGTATGTAATCTTGCAATGCTATTAAAATAGAGAAAAAAACTGTTTAACAGCTTGTTTACTTGAAATACAAATGATTGAAAATGATCCGAATCTTTTAGTTTCTCACTCGCAACTATTACACGTGTGTATGCATACATATATAATTACCTTTGTATAAATTCCAAATGACAATGATATATGTATTGGGGTTGATTATCAAACCAAATTCTACCCCATTATATCAGAACATATAGGTGAGCATTTGTAATTCTCCTAAGCCAATGGTTGAATCATACTGTAGAATATTGGGTTTTCTATATATAAGGGTCATAGAAAAAATGCAGTGTTGGTTTACTTATGGATTGACATAACATATGGTTGGGGTATCTGTTGTGCAATATAAATTGTAAAAGCTAGTTCTATAGATGAGGTAGAGAAGAATCAGAGTTTTATAGCTAGGATTTTTTGCTTGATCTTGGAGGATTAGACAGGTTCTGAGGAAAGAATACAGCTTGTAAGGAGTTTTTGAGAAAGGTGTATGCAGATGTCCTAGATATACCAAGCTTGACTAGGTAGATGGAAGGGATGTTAATACTTAAAATGATTGATACTAGGAATATTACACGTGGGTAGCTGTCTCATAAACTGGATCATGGAGCAATATTAATTTACATTGATGTTGATCTAGTGGAAACTGTTGATGGCTATTGTATTTTTTGAGTACTGTTTGTTGGAAGTGTAGAATGACATTCTGTTAAATGTTGATAATGATCAATTAAGCTAAATGCATTAATGACTCTTGGATTTTTGTGTAATGTGTATGTCAATAATGATCAACAAAGCCAAATGCCTATTTGAGAGAGCTAATAGAGTAAGGTGTACTAGTTGAATAAAATTGAAGAAATGGTTTCTATGTGCTTGTTCAAAATATTGGTCTTGAAATGTCATTGGGGTCTTCTGATCAGTAACCTAGCTTACCTTTTCTTTGGTACTAAATATAGTTGCATGCCTGCTTTTGATATATAGACTAGATCAATGAGATGAAGGTCAACAAAGAAACACCAACAATCTACTGAAAATTCCACCCTAAAATACCTGAATGAAAGAAGCAAAAGATTGATAAAAGAAAATGCTAGCAATTTGGAACTAGGAAAGTAGAACTGTGGGCATTATTATTACTTCTCTTCAATTCTCCTTGAACTGGGAGATACCATGAAAGTGTATGTTCAATTTCAAATTGTTTTATTTTGCGGGAATCAATTGGAGTAGATTTCTTCAATTTGTATTTACTTTATTTTTTATTTAAATTGTATATGCAGGTCTCAAAAGCATGGGAACTTCCTGTCATGTTTCTATTAAAGCTCACTATTCCTCAAACCACACCTTCAGAATGGAGCAGGTTCTATGCATCAGCCAATATTGTTCTTTGCCCACTAGCTCTTTTATATGCTTGCAATTCATTCTTGCCATTTGATCATCCAATTGTTTTTCTCCTTCCCCAAACCCATTTCCCTCTCTGGTTTATATTACTATTTGCTAGCTCCTCGCTTGCAGTGCTTCACTTCATAATAGAAAAAGAGCCCCCAAAAACTGAGCAGATACCTGTGCTGCTCATAGCATTTGTCATGAGTGTGTTCTGGATATCCACTATTGCTGGGGAATTGCTGAACTGCCTTGAAGCACTTGGATCACTTCTTGAATTGCCGCCAGCACTTCTTGGGCTCACAGTACTTGCATGGGGAAATTCAGTGGGGGATCTAGTTGCTGATGTGGCAGTTGCCAAAGCTGGTCAGCCTGCAATGGCCATGGCTGGCTGCTTTGCTGGGCCAATGTTTAACATGCTTGTTGGGCTTGGAACAGCTTTGGTGATACAAACTGCTGATGTTTATCCAAATGCTTATGAGCTCCATTTTCATTTGGGAATTGTGACTGCATTTGTCTTCCTGTTACTGAGCTTGATGGGGTCTCTACTGGTGATTATTTGGTACAGATTCCGGGTGCCTAGGTTTTGGGGGTTTTGTCTTGTTGGTCTGTATATTCTTTTTATGGCTGTTAGCTTAATAGTTGCCAAGTTTTCTGGGTGAATTGTCTGAGATATGACCGATAGAGTATGTCGATAAATGCCAACTAATGTGAGAGGATGCAGCTGCTACCTCTTCAGTATCTGCTTGGTAAACTAGGATTGCAGCTAAAGAGGAAGAAGGGAAGGATTGAGTAGACTGCAAATTGAAGATAGTTAGAGGTTATAGGTCGGATTAATTTTTTTAATTAATTTTTTTTCCACTACATAGATTAAATGATTCTTTTTGCATTGACTACCAAATCTTTTTATGATTTATATCAGAATTATCCTTGTCCACTTGTAATATGAAAATATCCATGTATTAAATCTTTTGTCACATATATACCATTATTGCAGTCACTTGCCTGTACCTTCATGCTCGTCTGAATATGCCTTGGTTGGCTTTTCAAACTAGTCAGTATTAGAAGTTTCCCTAAGATATGTTCATCAGCTTATTAATTACTGTGTTTATATATACCATTTTTTTTTTAATAAAAAAATCCTTTGTTTTTCTTTACCCTCTGAAGTCTAAAACTATGGACAACGGCAGCCATTAGCATCAACCAATGGTCCCAAAGTTTTCCTTGTACCAAAGTTATCAAAAACTATATCATTTCATAAACACTATTCAAATATGCTGTTCCCAAATGCACTCCTAAAATAAACCTGATAATTTTCTTAAATTTCGTAGCAACCTTCTTTTATGTCTTAAGATAATATAGTAAAGGAAATTTAAAAAATTTGACAAAATTTTAAAACACTTTGATAGGTACCCAAAAAGTTGTGATAAAGCCAATCTGACAATAATACAGTAAAGGAAATTAAAAAACATTGACAAATTTCAAACACTTTGATAGGTACCCAAAAAGTTGTGATAAACCCAATTGCTAGAGGTATTCAAAACTATACATCAGATAATTAATTAATATATATATTTTTATAAATATAATTAATTAACATTTTTTCAAATGAGTAAGTAATCATTACTAATTAGTATTTGTGGCCAAATAGTTGCTATATATATTTTTTAGAGATAGTTTTAACTAATGACATCCGCTCTTGATCATTATTATTTATTATCAGACTAAGACATTAATTAGTTTTGGTATAGGCAGATATTGAATCTCAGATATCTTATTTGACTATAATAGATTTTACCAGTTGAGCTAATTGGAACTCACACAAATATTTAAATGTTGACTAGGTTGTTTTTTCAAAAGATTTGTGCCCTCTCAATGAAATTTCCAAGTTAAGAGGTTATTGACACTTTGCCCTCTAAAATAAAACGAGCTTGACCATTATTATACATCTTTCAAATCTCCACACACTTATGAAGATGATTTTTGACACTATGTAACTCATTTATATATCTATATAATATCTAAAAGCTGAAACGTAACATTTATTTATGCTATGCTCTTATTGAGCCATATTAGTATAGAATTTTGGTCCCTTTGGTCCATCTCAGTCAATTTCGGTCCAGTTCAGTCCAATTTGGTCCACTTTGATAAATATGGCTATGACATGTTACTCTTTAATCCATGATACTCCTTAAATATACAAAAACATGACAGCAATAACATAAAAAAATAAAATAGATAAATAAAACAGGAAAGCAACTAAGCCATGCTGTTCTATTTTATAAAATGACTGAAACAAAATTATAATTAATAACTATAATTTATTAATATAATTTTTTGATAAATATAATTAATTAACTTGTCTTCAAATGAGTAAGTAATAATTAAACTAATTAGTATTTGTTGCCAAAAGGGGGTGACGAATATTTAGATGTTGGCTAGGTCATTTTTTATAAGATTTGTGCCCTCTAAATGAAATTTCCAAGTTAAGAGGTTATTGACTAATTGTCCTCTAAGATAAATTATGTAACTCATATTCTTAGAAAGTAAAAAAAAGGTACATTTTATTTTTAATCAGTTATATATGAAAGAGATTATAGGTGTTAGGGTACTTTTTTTTTTACACCTAATTTTATTTGAGTACCACTTATTTATACCACTAACGAGTTATTGGGTTTTCCCAAATATTTTTTGCTCTATTATTCCATTAATCACAAATATTTCATATCTCATTATCTAAACTGGCTCATGATATAAACTATCACAAAAAGCCCAAAAACTCATATTTTATCTAATTTTATTATCATTATTTAGCTAAGCACAAAACTGACCATTTGAACCCAACGAGCACATCCTATTCTATTTAAAAGCCCAAAAATACTTATGTTTGACAATATTTGAAAAGCCCAAGATTCAAGTTCATGGCAAAACAATTTTATCAATGGAATTCAAATCCATAAATCGAAGCCCATGATTTAAACTCATGGCAATTTATTTATCCAAAACCCAATTCTCGTTGGCAACATCAAAGCCCAGTTCTCGCTGGCAATATTTAAAGCCCAATTCTCATTGGCAATATCAAAGTCCAATTCTCATTGGCAATATCAAAAACCCAACTTACGTTGGCACTATTAAAAAACCCAAGCTAATTACTTAGCATTATTTTATCGAAAGCCCAACGTTATCAATACTTGGCAAAATACTACATCGCAATTATTTCACCTAAAAGTCCAATAATGAACAAATACTTTAGATGCTTAAACATATTACTGTAATATTACAAGCTCATAGAATGTATGAATCATCTATTCTCAAAACCCATGGCAATCATCTTATAAAAGCCCATGAAAATTTATGATTATTGGACCCATGATATTTATTTATTTCATATTAAACTCATGCTCACTATCTATCTTACATCACAACATCCATAATATTTATTACCAAAAATCATGGTGAATATTCAAACCCACAAGCTCATCATTTAAGTTATGATGTGATTATTAGAAACCATGAAACATTATTTGCAATATGAAATTCATCATAGTAAATATTACTTACAAAGGTATTTTGAAACTTGTCCTATTGTTTCAAACATTACAACTAATTGCCCAAGGGCTGTTACATCAGTTAAAGTCCAAAGGATGATGGAATTTCATTATCTTCCCCAAAACTGCACCTCTAGCGGAAGGAGAGCTGAAACCAAATTATTCAAATTCCAACAAATTGATGCTAAAAATGTTAAAAACATTCAAGACGTAATTCATGTGCCAAGCCCATGAATCCTAAAGGGGAAAATTGGGAACATGTGGTTTGGAGGGCATAAAGGGATCTCCAGCGGAATCCCCTGAAGTGACTAAGAATTTGACACTTGGCTTGGGGTGTTGAATCTTACTTCTTGGGAACCAAATATCAGTTGCAGCATTAGGATTCACTCTTGATACACAATAATTAAGCTCAGCCCCGAAAATCTTGGCATTTAATGTAAAAAGCTCTAAAATCCCATCATTACCCAAAGAAGCAAGACAACCTCTCAAAGTGGATTTTCCTACTTCTGATCAACAATATCAGGAAACTTAAAGCCTTGATTTCGTCACCCCTGATGAGTCATGCATTTTTGGATTCTTGCCAATCAATGCTTCTCAAAAACTCCATTATAAAAGGAGAGGCAAGCTAACCAAAGAAGCAACTTAGCCATTCCTCTGAAACTTCTGAAATTCGTTGGTCATTTTGACAAGTAACAGAGCTCTCTTTTTCATCCATCACCTTGAGCTCAAACCCATCTAATCCCAAATATTTCCTCTCCACCTTTTGCACTACCACAGCTCATAAGTGTCTTCCAGCTAACCACAAAACAGCCCATTACGCATAAAAGACTTCAGTCTCAGCATCAACCTCACCTCACTAACTCAAAAGCAGCCCACATTCATCTCATTCGTCCCTTACAAATTTACACTCATTAAAGTCTTAGCTTAAAAACTTACTGCACTAAGCTGGGGATCTTTCTCTCCCTTCATTCCATCCTATTTTTCCTCTTTTATTTGTAACTATGGGGCCTTTAATCATTGTTTATTATTATGATGAAGAATATAATGTATTTGTAACAATTGAATTTTTTCCTCACAATTGATGTAATGATAGCTAACAGTACCATAAATTCCCTTGACCAAGACACACAAGGACTCCTAGGACTGAACACTTTCCTAAATTTATTTGATCATTAACTGCTGGACTCTAAGTATAATTTCACCCTTACCGCTGGAGATAATACCGTACCGCTAGAGGACTGATTTGAACCATGACGCCGTAAAAAGACTAATAATTTAACGAATTAACAACACTAACGTGTTTATTATGCTTTATTTGTTGTCTTCTTGTTAGGTTGCAGCCTCCATCTCTTGCTTGGGCGGACTTACACCACACAGATAACCTTTGGGCTTTATTTCAAGGGCCCATCGTTGAGTTTTGGCTTAACTACCCCATATTCTATTTCGGGACATCAGAAATTTTCCCCTCAACAATAGGCACAGGCATAAATGCACTTTTAGTCCCTATATTTTAACTTTTTTCCATTTTAGTCTCTACATTTTAATTTTACCACTTTTAGTCCCTAAATCAATTAACACATTCCATTTTGGTCCTTTTCGTTAACCCACCAATGGAAATTGCTTAGGTGGCAAATTGATGCTGACGTGACCAATTAAAAAATAATAAAAATTTTTAATTAGCATTAAAAAAATGCCATGTCAGCTTCTAAATATAAAAAAAATTTACTAATCAATTTTAACAAAATTAAAAATTAAAAACAATAAAATATATCAATTCAGATCTAATTCATTTTGAACAAGAACACACAAGAACACAATCACATACTTAAACATTAACAACACAAGAACATAAAGCACAAACCCAGAACCAAACACAAAAAACACAAACTCAAATTTAAACATTAACACATGATCAAAAACACAAAGAACACAATAATATACATAAATCTCCCAGCCAACCCATAGCAAATAAACCCAAACACTCCAATAGAACCTAAATCTAAAAACTCCAAAAAACTCAATAGAACACAATAACAAACACAAATCGGGAAGATATTTGGGCACTTTCATCACCGAACTGTTGTGGGCAGTTTTGCTTTGATCGGTGTTGATCAAGAGCACCTAAGGTCGGTTTTCCAGCATATACGGTGGCCGTTTTTGTCAGAATTTTTGTCAATGCTCCAATCTTCGATAGGAAATAGAGAAAACCAGCTACAAAAATTGGAACAAACGAAGATCTTAGCATTATGAACCAAATTGAAGCCAACACAAACCAAATCTGGGTTCAAAATCATTAGATTTGAGTTCGAATTGAAGCCAACTCGAAGTAGATCTGGGCAGATCTAGGTTCAAAGGCTTTAGATCTGGGTTCAACTTGTAACTCGAAACCCGAAACCCTTTCCCTTTTCTCTATTTCTTTCCTCTAATAGCATCTCTTTGTCTCACATACACACATACATTCCATGATTCTCTGCTTCACACACACATACTTACATGTTTTACAAAGCCTCACAACTTTGAGCACACAAACACATAAATCAAGCTCTTACCCTCAGTTATGCACACACTTGTTCACGAGCCATCGCGGTAGGTCCATGCGCCACCATTGTCTCGGTTCTTGGCAGATCCGTGAGACCTTTCACCTCTACATCCACCTTTTGTGGTTCACGCGCCGTTCAAGGCGCTTTTAGCTTGTTGATTGGAGAGTGGTTTTTGTGGTCTGAGAGTAGAGAGACTCGGTGAGACATGGCTCAGGTTTAGAAGAGAGCTGGGCTTTGGTCACAGTTTCAGAGTGTGATGACAGGTAGAGAGATCGAGAAGCTACTTTCATGGTGGCTTTAGATCTGGGTTCAATTGATAAGGTGGTGGGTTTTCTATTGAGTTTTTTTTGGAGTTTTTAGATTTGGGTTCTATTGGAGTATTTGGGTTTATTTGCTATGGGTTGGCTGGGAGATTTATTTATGTTATTGTGTTCTTTGTGTTTGTGATCATGTGTTAATGTTTAAATTTGAGTTTGTGTTTTTTGTGTTTGGTTCTGGGTTTGTGCTTTATGTTCTTGTGTTGATGTTTAAATATGTGATTATGTTCTTGTTTAAAATGAATCAGATCTGAATTGATGCATTTTATTGTTTTTAATTTTGTTTTTTCATTTTTAATTTCGTTAAAATTGATTAATAATTTTTTTTTTAAAGCTGACATGGCTTTTTTTTAATGCTAATTAAATTTTATTATTATTTTTTAATTGGTCACGTCATCATCAGTTTGCCACTTAAGCAATTTCCGTTGGTGGGCTAACGGAAAAGACCAAAATGAAACGCGTTAATTGATTTAGGGATTAAGAATGGTAAAATTAAAATGTAGGGACTAAAATGGAAAAAAGTCAAAATGTAAGAACTAAAAATGCATTTACGCCATAAATTATGTAACCGACATATTCTTAGAAAGTAAAAAAAAAAGGTGCATTTTATTTTTAATCAGTTATATATGAAAGAGATTATAGGCACAGGGGTGGATGGGTAAGATTGGACGTGGGTTTCTCCAAAAAAAAAAAAAAAAGGACCTGGGTTATGGAAGAAAATGTAGCTTGGTTCTCTGTGATGTTGAAATAAATTGCAAGTAGGGCATTCTTAGGCTTAAATATAAAGTGGGAGATGCTTATTAGTATTTTCAATTTTGAGTTAATGAATCATGAGTTGTGTTATCCGCTGTGATTGTTTATAGAATTTCTAACACAACTCATCCTTCATTAACTCAAAATTGAAAATATTAATACGCATCTCCCACTTTATATCCCGCTTACTGAAACCTAACTTCATACTCATTTTCGTTATATGTTTGGGTGTCAATTTATGATTAGATTATAACTCTTAAACATGGGAATACTTGGTGAAAAAATGCATTTGGGTGCAGCAATCACAAGTTAACGCTTGAGTATGCTGTGGATTTGGAGGTGAAATAGGCGTGTCCCTAGAAATTTTTTTCTCTGATAGCACAAAAGGAAATCTGGACCATTCTAAGGCTCCAAATACTAATGGTCTATAAAATACAGAGGCCCGATCAGCCCAGCTTTAGCTGTTGCAAGGATCAATTCATTAACCAAAAAACTTATTATGTATAAGCCTACAGTGTTCCATTGTTTCATGTCTTCCGATAGTATTGAATATTTCCAGTTCACCAGTTGGTTTTCCTGCCATTATTTCACTTACCTGCTTGTCCTTGGTCTGTAGTTGGTCAGGATTATCATACTAGTGAAACCTTGAGCTATTGTTTGGTGAATAGCTTCCCTGGCTGTCAGCATTGTTGAGTGCTTTGGATTTGGGTCTTTACTGGAATGACACCCTTTAAACACCCCTTTTCCCTCCCTGTATTATGCTAAGTACGCTATTCCTCCTCGTTCCAGCTTTTTTCTGCTATGGCCTTCTGTCAGTAGAAGAATCTGCTGGTCTTGCTGGATCTTCTTGGTCAATGGTCATTTTAGATTGGTATTGAGTCACTGAGTGATTCCTGTCTTCCCTGTTGATGTAGGCTCTCTATTGTGCCTGTCAATCAAAATGTTACAAGCCATTAGTATTTCATCAGGGTTTGGTACCTTACCTTCAAATAGGGGTTGGTTTCTGCATTTCCATATTGTCCAGAGTCATAGCAATGGTGCTGTCAAAGCTGGGGTTGAGGTTTTTATACTGCCTTTATGTTCTGCAGCCAATGTTCAAGCCAGTGATAAATATAACTAGGCTGCAAAATATCTGATCTGAGATTGATGCTTGAACCTAGCGACAATGCTTTTGTAGATAGACATGTGAGGAATAAATGATCCAGGTGTTCCTCTTGAGACTGGCACAAGACACTAATTCTGTTACTATGTTCCTTTTTTTTTTTTTTTTTTTTTTGCCTGAAACTATGTTCCTTTTTTGTTAGCAAGATTTCACAGGCAAGGCATATTGCAACAAACCAAATGATGACTTTCTTTCATTAATTCTGCTTTTCCTTTGCATTAATGCCCTTCCATATTTTATTATGTGCCCATTTTAGTTTGGATTAGGATCAATTAGACTAGTTTGGATTAGGATTAGTTTTATTAATAGATTGTTAGATTAGATTTCTTTTGAATTTAAATGTAATCTTTATCTTATAAAGCCACTATTTATTTGGCTTGATGTTGAATAATAAAGCAGGTTTGGAGTTTGGACTCCCTTGAAGTAGTCCATAAGTTTTGGTTCCTAGAAGCAACCAATAAAAAATTGGGTACGCATCATATTTAGAGATTAGGAGAGAGATAGAGAAGTGATAAAGACATCCGAATATGCAAATGAAATAATACAACTAAAGGGGACATACCTTACATTAAACGACACAAAAGAAATTGAACAAAAACGATGCAGAAAAGACATATTTCAAAAAATATCATAATAGTACCTTGACAAGTTTCCTAATTCAAATTTTTGATCAAGATGTTCTAGTATCCCTGGTCAGACTGTCCAAATTCATTGAACACACTGAAGCCAATCCCGTTGAGTATGTGGAGCACACCTCCTTTGGACACTGGCAACTGGCTTGAGCTCCACACAAACATATGCAGCTCCTTGCTACTAAAGCCCTCTTTCTCTTGCGATTGTTGTTGTTGCTGAGTTTTCGTGCTTTTAGTGATAGTTGACAAGAAGTACTCCGAGTTGGGTATAGAGTATGGCACAATAGTCTGCGTAGGATGAAACCTAGACCTCGGAGATGAGACAGTTTGAGCCGTTGGTGCACAATTCTCTTTGAAATTCGGCGGCCTCTAGGTTGGACCTCTTCATAGTTGTCATGGAAGATACTAGAATTTTGAGGAGGAGGAGGAGAACACCTGCATTCTACATGGACTCCCATCCTTTTAACAAAAGGAGTAGATTTTTTGGGTGCAAAAGGTGGGAAAAGTATTTCACAAGACAACTCAACTTGGTTTCGATAGCCTAGCTTCAAGTCTTGAAATTGCTTCTGCAATGAGTTTTGAGGTCTGCAAAAAAACCAAAGATGGTCAAAGCTATTTTTGAATAAGACTCCTCTTTTGAATGTTTGCCTACTACCACTGATGGAAATGTCGACACGATAACAATAATCACTATAATCATCCTCCATTCCAAAAGTAAGACATAGAACAAATGTGGGAAATTCTGGACCAATCCAGAATGATATGGACTTTCCGACACTTTGATGGTTGAACCAATTTGGAATGTCATGTCCGGGCAATATAATTTCATATTCATCATCTCCTTGGGATATTCTTCTAGATAATTGTGGATCCATTGATATGTCACTTCTGACACCTAAACATGGTATATTTGGTGGAAGTCCTAAAATTTCTCCAAACTGCATTGAATTAGCAAATTCAAGAAATTACAACTTAGCAAATCTAGTCATGTATTTGTGAAGGTAACAAAATTGGTTTCTTGATAACTTTAAGAGAGAGAGAGAGAGAGAGAGGGAGAGAAAGAAACCTGAAGGAATAATTTGCTTGATGATTGTGAAGTCAGCGAGTGGCAGTTTGATATAAGTACTTTTATTATACTTTTTGGAAGCCTTGGAATTTCCTGAAGTTCATTGCACCTTTCAATGAAAAGCATACGCAATCTCTCAAATTTGCCAAAGAATTTTGGAAGGGTAACAACATTGCAATCGGTGATGAATAAACTTTCCAATGAGAAGGGGCAAAAAGAAGTCAATATAAAATCTATTTCCGAGCGAATTTTAAAGAAATTAAGAGATAGATAATTCAAGCTCGGAAAAACATATTTGGGAAATTCTTCATAAGAATTGCATGGTGGTTGTATATCATTCTCGAGGTCCTTTGGAAATATGACATCTCCATAAAGAGAGAGCCTCTCAATATGTTGTAATTTATAAATGCTACTTGGAAGATGTACCAAATGGTTTCCGAGGAGTAAGCTCTTAAGTCCAATGAGATTCCCAAATGATGAAGGAAATTCACAAATACCAGTTGGGTGCAGTGCTAACTTGCCTAAACATTTCATTTCTTGAGAAATATTTGGGAACTTCTTAAGGCTTGAGCAGCCAATAAGAGTCAAAGATGCAAGAGATTTCATCATGAGACAACTTGGAAGAATTTGAAGTTTAGTGCAATTGCTGAGTTCCCATACTTCAAGCTTTTGAAGATGCCCGACAGAGTCATGAACCTCAACTAAATTCGTACAATACCTAAGATCCAATTCTTTTATGTTTGGGGCCTTTGATAAGTCAGGTAATTTCCTAATGTATTTACACCAACTGAAATTTACATATTTCAAGGTTTCAGACAAAAATATCTGTAGAAGAAAAAAAAAAATTAGAATATAGTTTTAAAAAGTAATAATTTAAAGATATTATTAATAACCATACCTGCTTGAAATTTTTCTCTAATCGGCTACCAGACATGTTGAGTGCAACCAGTTTCTTAGGACAAAAATTGGTTGGCAATGAAGAAAATGGATATCCAGGCCAATCAAGAAACCTTAATTCATTGGGAAGATATTCAAGGTGTCCAGAGCTATGTAGATTACGAATTATAAGTAATCTGAGATTTTTCATCTTAAGAAATTGCTCATTTAGTTGCACCTTCATTGGTTTAGGTAAGCACAACATTATGCCTTGAATTTTATCTGACCCCTAGTTGGACAAAGAAAAAAGTGAATCACATTACACAATTGAATTAAAAAAAAAAAAGAAGAAATTACTAAAAGGAAAAATATGGAGAAGAAATTGACTACGTCTACCATGTGAAGAAAATGGAGAAAGTGAATCAAAACAGATAATACCTTATTTTCAATTAATAGGTCAAGACCATCCTTATAAAACCATAGCCTGCTACGTTTTCTGGGCTTTCGTGGTGATTCTTGTCGAACAATTTCCCTACCCATTTGTTGTAGCAAGTCCTGCATTGACAATTTATTGTATTGATCAATAGTCACAAGACACTTATCAATAAGTTTTGGAATACCAGATACTGGGTATAATTCACAGGTTTCCAGTATATCCACAACATAATCCGTGTAATGTCCATTGAAGAAACATGCAATATCGAGGAAAATATCTCTTTCAGTTTCGTCTAATCCTTCATGACTTATTTTCAATATTTTTTGAATATCTTTATTAGGAAAATTTTCATACTTATATAATGAATTTTTCCATTCAGATTTTTGTCTTCCATGCAAATCAGCACCCATTATTGTTAAAGCTAATGGAAGGCCTTTGGCATTACGTATTACTTGGTTTGCAAGTTCCAAATAATCTTCCTTGGGTTCATTTTTGTTGAAAGCATATTGATTAAAGAGTTCAGAAGCTTCATGTTCATTTAATCCCTTTAGCTCATAGGTTGAAAGACCATTTCCAAAAGTAGCTAGCAAGTGCTTATCTCTTGTTGTTATAATAATTCTACTTCTGGAAGAAAACCAATCACATCTTCCAAGCAATTTTTCTATCTGGTCTAAGTCATCCACACCATCAAGAATTATAAGAACCCTTTTGCCACAAATACTTTCATTTATCATGTTGATTCCTCTAGATATGCTGCCCACCTTCAAATTCTTATTCCCTAAGATATCAAAAAGAAGTGTCTCTTGCAATTGGATTATGCCTTCATTTGTCTCTGACTTCTCTCCAATGTTCTCTAGAAAGCTTCTTCCATCAAAGAAATAAAAAATCCTATTATAAATAGCTTTTGCGATTGTGGTTTTACCGACTCCACCAAGGCCATAGATCCCTACCATGCGAACATCATTTGATTCTATATCTAAAAGCAATTCTATGGCATCTGCTCGAGAATTTATTCCCACTGGATATTTAGCAACAAATAATGGCATACGATATAATTTTGAATTTGATACCTCTTCGACAATTCCTTGGATAAATTCGAATTCAGTAAAACTGCCATTCATTGAAAATTAACAACATGTAATGAGTTAGATTATAAAAAGGAAATAAGAGTATAAACTAAATTCAATATGTTTAGTTTGTACATTACAACTAAAGTATCACTAATTAAAGTAAGGGACATGTAACTCATAAATTGAATAACTATAATTTTATTAGGATATTTTTTGGGCATTTAGCAATTTAGTTGTCACACTCCAACCTAACGAGTGGACTAGGCATGTGAAAGCAGCCACACTTATAAAGTTGTCACTATACAAGCATTCAATGCCTTTTTATAGAGTAGTAACTATCCTCAAAGAACTATCACATCAAAATAAATTCAATTGCTTGAACAATCTCCAAAGTAACAACAAAAATCCAAAATCTTAGGTGCATAAAATATTAAAATTTTACAAGAAATATAATAATTTAATAATCTTGACAAGATTATTAAATGTGTTGTGTTAGGGTTAATTTTTATTGTAAAAATTTTACAAGATTACAAGTTATGTTATGATTTAGCAACTTTGACAAGATTACAAGAAACAACTTATGACTCTAAGGGGGGATAGGTTCCCTAACCTAGAGTTTAAATATTATAACACAGGAGTGGCAATTTGTGTTGGTGGATCGTGTCAAAGTGGAGGTATTATATTACAATATGAGTTAACCCTAACACACAACACATTTAATAATCTTGTCAAAGTTGCTAAATCATAACATAACTTGTTTATTAAATGAGTTGAGACCACACAGTTTACGTAGCATGTTTAATAAATAATTTGTGTTGAGTTGACATAGACACAACCCATTTCAATCCACTTAAAGAATATGACTCAAACTAGGGGTGGCAATTCGTGTTCACGTGTCGAGTTCATGTCGTGTTAATTCATGCGTATCTAACTATATGAGTCAACACTAATCCGACATGTTTATTAAACAAGTCAAGATCCCTCAACCCTAACATGATCTATTTATTAAACGGGTTAGTCGTGTTGACCTGTTTATCCAATTTTATCAAAATGAAGAAAAAAAATTTATGAAAAACAAACGAATAAATATTTTAAATATAAAATTTAGAACTAATGAGTAATTTCATCACAAATAATCATTCGAAACTAAAACATATCTCAATATTTCAAATAATCAATCACAATATGTCAAAGAAAATAAACCATAACAACTAATAAGTTTATATACCTAGGGCTTGAAGGGTATATTGGTAAAATTTCATTTAATTAAACAGGCCAGACGAGTCAAACGGGCTCCATAGATTGAACACAAACCCAACCCGTTTATCAAACGAGTTCGTCGTGTCAACCTGAATATGACACGAACATATTAAGTCTCAACCTATAACCTATTAATTTCGTGTCGGGTTTGCGGGTCGTGTCTAATTTTGCCACCCCTAACTTAAACCGACTAACATATTTTTATATTTGTAAGCATATAAACTATATTTTAGGCAAAAAGGTTAGGGGTTTTCGAATTTTAATGAAGAATTTATCAATATAAAAATTAAAATGATTTTAATTACTCAATTGTATATTTAAAATTTAAACTTATACTGGATAAAAATGAAATTTATTTTTATAGGTTAAACGGGTTTGTGTCAAAATGGAACTTGCCTTGACATGAATAATGAAGGTCCCTTTGGGTAGTGCAGTTGCGTCCGCGTTTTGGGCTTTTTTTTATTAAGTCCAGCGCATTATGCACTATTCATTGGCCATGAACAGTGATTTTAGGCCAATGAATAGTGCTGAACAGTAATAAACAGTAAAAAAAATTATTTTTTTATTATTTTCAGTTTTCAGCAAAATAAGTTATATCCAAACATACACTGAATCTGGTCAATTTAAGTTGACTGCGTGATGTAAGAGTATAGGGATGGGTAATAGGTTGTGTGGCAACCATGTATGCAACATGTGCCATTTTGTGTATGTGTCTAATCATCATTTTTAAAAATTATTCAGTCAAAATTATTAATGGAGTCTTGTCATTTTGTGTGTGCAACAAGTGTCTTTTGATTAAGAAAATTATTTGCAAGTTTGTGTTGCTTTGGATTTGAGTAATTCCTCCTCACAATCTAGAGTGGCTTAAGGGCTATTTGGTTTTTGTGTTTTCATCACTCATAACAATGTTTTCACTACTCAATTCTCTAATTTTTGAGTAATGAGTTATGGAAACTGAAAACACATTTTAGGTGTTTTCAAGTTATGGAAACAGAGTTATGATGACATTTTTGTAAATACACACACAATGAGGGACCCACTAGCTGTAACTTTTGACTTCACACATTTTTTTTTTTCCGCATTTCTCATCTTAGACCCATAAAAAAAATCAAGAAACAAGTGAGGCTCTGACCAAGTGCTTAGGTATGGGTCCTACAAAAAGTTGAAATATTTGAGTGATGTGAAGTGAAAACAATGTGCCAAATGGGTGGGGTTTAGAAAATTTGGGTATTTTAAGTGATGAGTGATAAAAATTGAGTGAGAAGTGATGGATGATGGTTTTTAAAAAACCAAACAGTCCCTTAATCGCATTGAGTGGCATATGTAAGTTACTTTTGCTCCCCCTATTGAGTAGTATCCTGAGACTATCATTTTTTTTCTTTGGTTGAATCTTTGGTTTAACCAACACAACAAGTTATAACCTACATCATCATTGTGGGTCAAACAAGTCAACATAGAATTGACTCATTTGTTAATTATGTAAAAAATGGATGATCTATTTTGATATGAACCCATTTACACAAAACACTAACCCATAAAAAAACTTGTTGGATTAGTGAGTCATGTCAAATATTCCCACCTCAATTACAAGACTAGTGTCAAAATTACTAAGTCTTCTCCTACCAAAAAAAAAGTCCTATTGTCTTTTTCCTTTGGAACCGGGTATCATAATCTCCCCCAGTTATAAGATTTAGTCCTCTAAATTCATCTCAAAGTGAACCAAGCCACTAGGCTTCTGTTGCGCATGAACACTAATGCTACCATTTGTGATTGTCTATAAGATTTTCCTAGTATCGTAAGAGAACTACTAAATTACGAAAACTTCTTTGGATATATATAATTCCAGTAGTTCTTTTATATTCCTTCCATAATGAATGAAAATATCAGTGCCTATTCTGTCAAAATATCCCAAATAATGTGATAATTATCAATCACAATTCTCTAATTGCTCAAAAGTTAAAACTTAAAAGCGATCTCCAAAAATTATAATGAAAAAAAAAAAAAATTCATGATTTCAACGTTCATCATATAAATCACTAAACTTTGATAGCCATTTAACTCTATACCTCAATATTAGGTAATGCTTTCATTCTTTCACGAGTTCAAACTAGTTCACATGCATGTGCATGTTTTTCCTTCCTCAAAATGCGTAAAAGGAAATTTTCAAGATGACCTTAGAGAATCAACTAAGCACTAACATAGTGTCCATGTCATAGAATACCTTGGTAATACCTCAATCATGTAAACTATCATTTGCGATTGGAATAAATAAGTAACCTAATAATAAGTTCTTTTATTTCTCTCTTTAACCTATAACTAATTACCGTCTTAGAAAAATATGATGACAAAAACAAAAATTACTTTCATAATTTGTCAAAACTTAGGGGAAACAAAGAAGAAGAAGAAGCAAATTAATAATTAGGGCCGGGTAGTTGTTTAATAATAATCTAGTGGTCATTCCAAAACTATTAAAACTCTTAAAAGCAAAAAGTAATTAGTAGATACATACTTGTGCTTGTAATGCCAACCAGAAATATTGGCCACTTCATATAAAGCATTCCTCCACCTTTGTACCTTCTCAGCATCCTTAAATTTTTCTTCATGTTTAGCGAGTGCTTCCCCGAACTTTCCTTTTTGATTACGAATTTCTGATGGATCAACATTGTAAAAAACTGGTCGCACCAACTGATCATTCTCCTTACACTCAAGAATCTTGACAAGTTCGTCCAAGCAGCGAGTAGAGAATGCATAGTTTTCAGAGAATACAATTATTGAAATCATTGAATCCTCAATAGTTTTGAAAAGTTCAATAGAAATTTGTTCTCCCATTAGGAGATTATTATTGATGAAGGTGTGAATGCCCTGTTGACACAAAGCGTTATACAAGTGACTTGTGAAATCAAGACGGGTATCTTCACCTTTGAAACTTAAGAAGACATCAAAATTCTTGGATTGGTGAGTGAAAGTGGAAGATGAGTCTCCTCTGCTGGTTACAAGTGCCATTGGGATCTCTATGAGTAGAAGGATGAGAAAAAAAATCTGAAAGGAGAAAGGAAGATGTGAAAGGGGTTGCCAATATATGACCGAGAAAAGTAACCGACAAATTAGGAAGGTGAATTCAAGCAAGTGGAGATTTTGAAGAAGGGCTTGCTTTTGGTGTGGCACTGACATACAACTCTTCGAAATTTCAAGTGCCACATATTGATGCTTTATAGTTTTCAGGACCTCTTATTATAAACAATTCAACTTAACAAATGCTATTCCTTGACAAAAGCCCTTCTTTCTTTTCTAGAAACGTACCAATCTTTTTTTTTTTTTTGGGAGAAAAGAAAAATAACTATTTTTAATCTTTAGAGAGGATCTTCTCAAAAAAATCTTTAGAGAGGTCCACACATTTTTGGGCCCGTTTGGTAGGCCATTTCAAGCAACTTTTAGAGCATTTTAAACACACTAATACACTTTTTCACTCATACATATATCAAAAACACCCAAACAACATTATTCAAACTCCTCAACCAAACACAACTTTTCTAGAAAAGTAGCTTTTTTTTTTTTAAGAAAAGAAAAGAAACTATTTTTAGTCTTTCAAGTTTCACCACTCCTTCAGTAATCAAAAGTTATTCTTTTTCCTACAAAATCCTCACTTTTCCATTTCCTTGAGATTCCTCACTCACTCAGATATATTTTTCCTGCAGATTTCCCCTCTTTTTTCCTGAGGTTGCCCAAAATCAATACTGCTATACGCGCCACAACAAAGAGGAAAAAGGAAAAGGGAATGTGTGAAATGTTCATCGATTTATTGTACATCAATACGCCGGCTAGAAAGCAAAAAATTAATTAAACATTGATGATTGATCCTTTATTCTTGTGCATAAAATTTTATGCTTTCTAACATGGACACGAATATAAGTCCACCTTTATGGTTGAAAGATATAAGCGTACAAGACGTGGTATCAGAGGAGACTTTGATTTGATGCATTCTTGATTTTACATTGCTGTATCATTGAATTTTTTTGTGTGAAACCGAGAATAACTCTTTGAACTTTCTTATTTTTATTTTTTTGATGTAAAATATTCTTTGAACTTTATTACAAGTTACAACCATACCGGTCATTACGGTCTAACATTTCACATTACAAAATCTACTCCTCAGTCCTCAGTCCTCACGCGTAAACTGGGCCCTTACGAAAAATTCGACCTTATAGTGAATTCATTTTCCGAGAACAGTAAATAATACATAGCTTCTCAGTACTTGGTCAATCGAACACTTTCCTTATATTATTTTTTATAAAAATTTGGTGCCTTTCGAATTATTTTAAATCAATATGCCAACAAAAAAAAAAATTACAATTAAACTTTGATTTTCTTTTTTTATTGTATAAAATTTTACTATAAATCTAAAGTTATAACATATTCGACAATTATTTAGATAACAAGTTATTAATAACGAATATAATAAAGTAGTAGGCCATATGAAAATTTTCCTACCGACTCAACAGTTATTTGTTGTGAAATTTTTTGCCTATGTAGTAGAAGTAGCAATTGATAGCATTACTCATGGTTTTATGCTTCTTAACATGGACATAAACAAGTCCATTACTGTCATATATGTTGAAAGATATAAACTGGCGTCTGCATGCTACACATGTTTACCATAGTGTGGCGTTCTCAGTACTCTTTAGTAATAACCAAAGGAATAAGGAACAAGAAAACTCTTTATCCTAGCAACATTACTATAATGAGAAAAAAATGGCACCTTCGTTTTCCAAACAAAATAGTTTTTCAACTCTCCACTTTTATATTCTTTCAACCAAACACACGTTAAGAAAAATTAAATATTTTCTTTCCCCTTACTTTTCCATTCCCCAACCAAATAGACCTACGTTTCCATACCTCTTTCATTTAGTCACCTTGTTTTTAGACTAATGTGTGAACCCATTTCCATGCATGCTCGAAAATTAATACTTTGTCTTTGACCAGTGGTTAGGGTCTCATGTGGGGTTAGGCCATTTTTGTCCGACGAACCTGAGGATCTGCCAAAGGGTATATCCTGATATTTTGAATTCCATCATTTGTTTTTTTTTTTGAGAAACGAATTCCATCAATTTTTTTTTTTATCTCATCAACATACACGTTTATATGTAAACACATAGGTAAGTATGTGTATATGTTTGTGTATTTTCGATTCGGTCAACGTACACATTTATGTGTCTCAATTCCTTTGAGCTATAGATTTATGTGTCTATTTGAGTTAATATACTTATGTTTATGTGTTTATATATTACCCTCAATATATATATATATATATATATATATATATATATGTTGTTGCATGTTTATATTGATGAAAATATAAACACACTACATATTGATGGAATATATGTGTGTGTTTTTTTATTCTCACCAATATAAATGTTTGTATGTTTATGTTTCATAATATATGTTTATTTGCATATTTACGTATTTATCATTTCTTTGTGTGCAAACACGGATATTAACACACACACACACAAGTATATGAGTTGTACTTCTGAACGTGTTCTCCAAGCATTGATCGATATCTCTCCTCCGTAATGCGTGTCCCGTAATAACTATCCTCCTCGTCCTCACTGTATTCACCCTGCCTCCTTTTCTTCAACAAACCCAATTCTCTTTCATGCATAACCCCGTTACCTTGTTTCACATTCACTCCACCTGTTTGTGTAACCAGCAATAAACCACAATGCAGGCAAACATACATACATAAGTGCACACCCCACTAAACCAATAGTCCATACATACATAAAGTGCATAATTTGCACACTAAAATTGCAATCACAAGCATCAATCAAACAGGTCATTGCGATTTCAAGTAAAAAAAAAAAAATTTAAAATTAAGAACAAAAAAGCCTACCTTGGCTACCTCTGCTCTCATCCTGACTACTATTCCCGTAATAATCAAAATCATCATCCTGTTGTGGAAGTTGAAAGTTCACCAAAGACTACAGCATAACCCAAGACACAAATTCAAATTCAAATTCAAAAAAAAAAAAAACACAACAAAAAACAAAAACTTTAAGCATAATATTACCAAACCCAAGATTCCAAAAACAGTGAAACATCAAGAAACCCCCAAAATTCTCCACTGAACAACACCAAATTAAATATCAAATTTCAAAAGGAGGCAGTAATATCCGTGTTTGCACACAAAGAAATGATATTTACACAGATATCAAGACCACTTCTCTATTGTAACTACCAAACTAACTAACCAACTGAATCTCTCTCCAACTATTGGTGCTGTTACTCTTTTGGCCTTAGGCAATGGCGCCCCTGATGTCTTTGCATCGGTCGCTGCGGTCCGAGGAGGCCAGTACCGAACTGGGTTCGGAGCAATACTCTCTGTGGGGACCTTTGTCTCTGCTTTTGTTGTTGGTTTCGTGGCAATCTACGCCGCACCCTTTTCGTTGAACCCTGTGACTTTTGTGAGGGACGTGTTGTTTTACTTGGTGGCGGCATTGTTCTTGTTCTCTGTGTATCTTAGTGCCGAGATTTTTCTGTGGCAGGCTGTTGGGTTTGTTGGGTTTTATGTGTTTTTTGTTGGGATTGTGTTTTGGATGGATTTTGGATTGGGTGGAGGGAGGAGGAAGATTGGGGCTGAGGTGGGTTTGGTTGAACAAGACTGCGAGATTGGAGAGGTTTCGAGGGATTTGGAGGAATTGAAACCCAGGTTTGGGTTCTGTCGAGCTCTTGGAATGGTATGTTTGAGATGAGACTTTGTGTTTTTGTTGGAATGCTTTTAAAGTTTGTGTGTGTTTCTGGTGTTCTATGTGTTTACTAGTTTATTTGCCATGAGAATGAGCTTAATTTAGTAATCATGTGTCAACTGGAAAGCCGTTTTGGGGAACTACATCGGATTTTATAGTATATATATAGCTACATCATGACAAACATGATACCAATTGTGTTTTATATTATTCATGTTATAGGCATTTCTTGTATCCATAGGAAAAGACTTGAATTTGAATTGGATTTCCTTTTTTTGGTTGTTAATCTTATCATTTGTTTACTTATGCCGCAGTTTAGCACAATGCTTCCATAGTTCCATTAGGAAAAACTTCTTCTGGGTAGTTGTTTCATTTTCCTCCCCTTTTTTAAAGCTTGAGTGCAATATGCAATTTGTTGCTGTGTATGTAGTCTTGCAATGCTATTACAATAGAGAACAGCGGTTTAATGGCTTGTTTACTTGAAATACAAATTATTGAAAATGATCTGAGTCTTTTAGTTTTTCGCTTGCAACTATTACACTTGTGTATATATACATATATAATTACATATGCGTAAATAACAAATGACAATGATATATGTATTGGGATTGATTATCCGAACCAAGTTCTAGACCATTATTTCAGAACTTACAGGGTAGCATTTGTAATTATCCTGAGCCAAAGGTTGAATCATACTGTAGAATTTTGGGTTTTTTTATATATAAGGATCATAGAAAAAATGCAGTGTTGGTTTACTTATGGATCGACATAACATATGGTTGGGGTATCTGGTGTGCAATATAAATTTTAAAACTAGTTCTATAGATGGGATAAAGAAGAATCTAAGGAAAGAATACAGCTATAAGGAGTTTTTGAGAATAGTTTTTGTAGATGTCCTAGATATTTGATCAGGTAGATGGAAGGGGTGTTAATACTTAAAATTATTGATAGTAATATTACACGGGGTAGCTGTCTCGTAAACTGGATCATGGAGCAATATTAATCTGCATTGATGTTGATCCAATGGAAACTATTGATTGCTATTGTATTTTTTGTGTACCGTCTGTTGGAAGTGTAGAATGACATTCTGTTAAATGTTGATAATTATCAATAAGCTAAATACATTAATGACTCTTGGATTTTTGTGTAATGTGTATGTCAATAATGATCAACAAAGCTAAATGCCTATTTAAGAAAGCTGATGGAGTAAGGTGTACTAGTTGAATAAAATTGAAGAAATGGTTTTTATGTGCTTGTTCAACAGATTGGTCTTGAAATGTCATTAGGGTCTTCTGATCAGTAACCTAGCTTACCTTTTCTTTCGTACTAAATTTAGTTGCATGCCTGCTTTTGGTATACGTGTTCATGAACTTGTGATGATGTATAGACTAGATCAATGAGATGAAGGTCAACAAAGAAACACTGACAATCTACTGAAAATTCCACCCTAAAATACCTGAATGAAAGAAGCAAAAAAGTGATAAAAGAAAATGCTAGCAATTTGGAACTAGAAAAGTAGAACTGTAGGCATTATTATTCTCTTCAACTCTCCTTGAATTGGGAGATACCATGAAAGTGTATGTTCAATTTCAAATTGTTTTATTTTACAGGAATCAATTGGAAGTAGATTTCTTCAATTTTTATTTACTTTATTTTTTTATTTAAATTGTATGTGCAGATCTCAAAAGCATGGGAACTTCCTGTCATGTTTCTATTAAAGCTCACTATTCCTCAAACCACACCTTCAGAATGGAGCAGGTTCTATGCATCAGCCAATATTGTTCTTTGTCCCCTAGCTCTTTTATATGCTTGCAATTCATTCCTGCCATTTGATCATCCAATTGTTTTTCTCCTTCCACAAACCCATTTCCCTCTCTGGTTTATATTACTATTTGCTAGCTCCTCGCTTGCAGTGCTTCACTTCATAATAGAAAAAGAGCCCCCAAAAACTGAGCAGATACCTATGCTGCTCATACCATTTGTCACGAGTGTGTTCTGGATATCCACTATTGCTGGGGAATTGTTGAACTGCCTTGAAGCACTTGGATCACTTCTTGGGCTCACAGTACTTGCATGGGGAAATTCAGAGGGGGATCTAGTTGCTGATGTGGCAGTTGCCAAAGCTGGTCAGCCTGCAATGGCCATGGCTGGCTGCTTTGCTGGGCCAATGTTTAACCTGCTTGTTGGGCTTGGAACAGCTTTGGTGATACAAACTGCTGATGTTTATCCAAATGCTTATGAGCTCCATTTTCATTTGGGAATTGTGACTGCATTTGTCTTCCTGTTATCGAGCTTGATGGGGTCTCTACTAGTGATTATTTGGTACAGATTTCGGGTGCCTAGGTTTTGGGGGTTTTGTCTTGTTGGTCTGTATATTCTTTTTATGGCCGTTAGCTTAATAATTGCCAAGCTTTTTGGGTGAATTATCTGAGATATGACCGATAGAGTATGTCGATAAATGCCAACTAATGTGAGAGGATGTAGCTGCTACCTCTTGGGTTTCTACTTGGTAAACTAGGATTGCCGCTAAAGAGGAAGAATGGAAGGATTGAGTAGACTGCAAATTGAAGATAGTTAGAGGTTATAGATCGGATAAATTTTTTTTCCACTACATAGATTAGATGATTCTTTTTTCATTGACTACCAAATCTGTAGGGTCCCAATTTGGGGGGCTTCTTTCACAATAGATGTGAGTGAACCCAAACCCAACGGGCCCAATACAATGAATTTGGTAGAGAAGCGGGCTTGAGAACTGGGCCTTTGTGAGGACGTCTTCAACGGTCGGGCGGGATCGTTGGGGAACTGGATCGTCAACAGCGTGGTTGGGGGAAAGGTCAAAGCTTATCCTCGGTCCTCGGCCGAGGATGATTTCTTCTTTTCTTCTTCTGATACTCCACCAAGAGAACTTCCTGGTGTCTTCCGAATTGCTGTCCCCCTTCCTCCGTGAAATCTCCTTGGTTATATATCCTTCTGTTCTCTTCATCTTAGCCGTCCATCTGTCGATTGCGCAGGTCGCCACTTAAGTGTCTGTCCCATCCAGCGCTTCCCTCCACTTGCTGTGAGTGGTAGTGGTCAGCATGGCACTGTTCAGGGGTCATTCCCTCATCAATGCGGCCAGACTGCCAATTGCGGGCATTTAATGCGGAGGTGACAGGCTCTCCTACAATGGTCCTTTCACCCTGCTCCCATAGCTGCCCTCCTACGCTAGTCCCTTTGTTTGGGGATGATGGAGAGGGCTGCGGTGGATGGCGTACTGCCCTTTCTTCTCAGGGCACTAGTTCGTCGAGGACATAATGCTCCTCGGCGATTTCTCCTAGTAGCTTTGGGCCTTCCTTAGTCATCCTTGGACGTCTTCCTCCTCGGCTGGGCCCTTGGGCTTATTATTTGAAGTGGGCCGGGGTACCCAGGTCCTTTGGCCCCATAATAGCCCCTCAAAATCTTGCTGTCCGGAACCTCGGACGGGGAGGAGGATTTTGACGTTCCCGGACCTATACACGGTTGATTGAGCTTTGCCTTCCTACGGGCGCCAGAGTTTTTTCAGTTATCCATGGCGCGTTCCTGGCGTTTTGGCGTACGAGGAGCATCGCCATTAATGTTTCCTCTTCGGGGGTAGCGCGGATTGCTTTGGAATACGGGAAGCGTATTCAATGGTGTCTTTATGAAGCGGCGCGGATTTGGAGACAGAAAGCTCCTTTGGGGAACCGAGTGGAATTCATTTTGTTTGACACTCTTTCCTTGAACTCTGTGGGGAGTGAGCTTCCCTAAACTTCGCCTTCTATATAAGGCGCCCTGAGAGGAATATTCTCCACACCCATTAGCCTTGGAACTCTTTAGAAGTTCCAGGTTTTCTCTCTTCTTGGATAAAAAGGATGTCGCCTGAACCATGGGCGTTGCAGCTGTGGCAAAGAGAATTGGGGCTAAAGTCCCTCCTATTCTTCAACCGGACAAGAAAAAGCACTCTCCTCCTTCGACCAAGAACCGTAGCCAGCGCGAACCGTACTAGGTTCCTGATGTTCCTCCAAACGCCAACCAAGAATGTGCAGGAGTTGGCATAAGAGGAAGGGGAAGAAAGTGAAACGAAGTTGGGGGCGACAATCGTGACATTAGAGGGAGCCATCCCTGCCGTTGCAGGCAAACGGCAGGACACGTGGAGGGCGACTTCTTAGAAGTATCGACATCGTATGGTGGGCCGGGTTCGCTTTAGGGCAGCCTCTGCAGGTGGAAACCAATTCAGATGCTCCCGCCCCCTTCTCCTCATTACCACCTGCGCCAAGCGCACTGGCTTAGGGGCTGCTGAAGCGGGACTGTGAACCCCCATCACCACCGGCCTTCTTCCTTTTATTAGCTAGCTTCGCCGCAAGTACACCTCAGCCACTGTGAAGTTAGTTGTAAGTCGGACTATTTTGTAATCGATGTAAAACATGCCGTCCTCGGTTGTTCTGTAGTTAGTTGTAAATCAGGCTTTCCTCGGCTGTTTTGTAATCGATGTGAAACATCTTATTTAATGGAAAAGGACTTATGGTTTTTACTTGGCAAAATCTTTTTCTCTTTACTGTTATTACTTTCCGTAGATGTTTTTGTTTACTTGTCTTCCTTATGCACGTATTCCTGCACTCTCTCTGCCTTTCCAAAAATAGCCGAGCACACGACGATGTGCTCCATGTTGTGAACTGCGTGACCCCCCTCCCTTTTTTTTAAACTAGGGATGCTAGTTTTGAAATCTGCAATCCGAGAAGGTTGTGGCACGTCATGACTCTGTCCAAGACCCGTAGGGGGCTAGGGCGCCTATCTCCCTTCGTCGTCCGATCCAAGGACCCAGGCAAAGCTATGGCCATACTTAATGCTTGGAGGAAATAAGTTTTGGTTCTGCATAGTACCCAGACGGTTGCCACAAGTCACTAATTTTTCCACAAGTATAAGTCTGAGGACCATGAAACACCTTGGTTTTGCCTAACACCCAGATAGTTATCACAAGTTATTAGTTTTCCCATAGGTTTGGGTCCGAGGACCATGCAATACATTGGTTCTATCTAACACCCAGACAGTTGTCACAAGTTATTAGTTTTCTCATAGGTTTGAGTCCAAGGACCATGCAATACCTTGGTTCTGTCTAACACTTAGATACTTGTCACGAGTTGTTAGTTTTTCCATAGGTTTGAGTCCGAGGACCATGCAATACCTTGGTTCTATCTAGTACTTAGATATTTGTCATGAGTTGTTAGTTTTCCTATAGGTTTGAGTCCGAGGACCACGCAATACCTTGATTCTGTCTCCTGAGGATTCGCCCTCGCTACAGCCCCATTCGGCTACTCGAGTGAGCTAGAAGGCACCAACACCGATCTCCAAAAACTGTTCCCGCCGCAGAGCCCTTGAAAGCGTTTCGCGCTACCGCCGTCTTCCTCAAAAAAATCTTTAGAGGTTCTTCTCAAAAAAATCTTTAGAGAGGTCCACACAATTTTAACTTTTCTAGAAAAGTAGCTATATATATATTTAAAAAAGAAAAGAAACTATTTTTAAAGTTTCACCACTCCTTCAGTTATCAAAAGTTATTCTTTTTCCTACAAAATTCCTCACTTTTCCATTTCCTTGAGATTCCTCACACACTCAGATATATTTTTCCTGCAGATTTCCCCTCTTTTTCCCTGAGGTTGCCCAAAATCAGTTCTGCTAAACACGCCACAACAAAAAGGAAAAAGGAAAAGGGAATGTGTGAAATGTTCATCGATTTATTGTACATTAATACGCCGGCTAGAAAGCAAAAAATTAATTAAACATTGATCCTTTATTCTTGTGCATAAAGTTTTATGCTTTCTAACATGGGACACGAATATAAGTCCACCTTTATTGTTGAAAGATATAAGCGTACAAGACGTGGTTTCAGAGGAGACTTTGATTTGATGCAGTCTTGATTTTGCATTGCTGTATCATTGAATTGTTTTTTTTGTGTGAAACCGAGAATAATTCTTTGAACTTTCTTATTTTTATTTTTTTGATGTAAAATATTCTTTGAACTTTATTACAAGTTACAACCATACCGGTCATTGCGATCTAACATTTCACATTACAAAATCTACTCCTCAGTCCTCAGTCCTCACCCGTAAACTGGGCCCTTATGAAAAATTCGACCTTATAGTGGATTCATTTTCTGAGAACAATAAATAATACATATAGCTTCTCAGTACTTGGTCAATCGAACACTTTCCTTATATTATTTTTTATAAAAATTTGGTGCCTTTCGAATTATTTTAAATCAATATGCCAACCAAAAAAAAAAAAAAAAAATTACAATTAAACTTTGATTTTCTTTTTTTCTTGTATAAAATTTTACAATAAGTCTAAAGTTATAACATATTCGACAATTATTTAGATTACAAGTTATTAATAACGAATATAATAAAGTAGTAGGCCATATAAAAATTTTCCTACCAACTCAACAGTTATTTGTTGTGAAAATTTTTGCCTATGCAGTAGTAGTAGTAGCAATTAATAGCATTACTCATGATTTTATGCTTCTTAACATGGACATAAATAAGTCCATACTGTCATATATGTTGAAAGATATAAGTTGGTGTCTGCGTGCTACACATGTTTACTGTAAGGACACGTTTTTCAACCCAAGCTCAAAATGTATGAGATCTTGGCCTGATGAACCCAGTACAATAAATTTATAAAGAGTGGGTCAAAGAGCTAAGTTTTAGTGCATAAATAACGGTTAGAATGTGTGTAGAAGATGATTAAGTAAGAACAAAGAACATAGAGTTGAATGAATTTACTGTCCGAGGAGGTAAGTTTTCATATAAATCAGTTAAATATAGTACAAATGCAATTTAGATTGCTACAGTGCCTCTTTTATCTTTTTCCAGCCCCCTTTCCTCTGGGGTCTCTACTCTCATTTATACTATATCTCTTCCTTCATTTTTACCCTACACGTGGACAGTCGAGGGTTTATGCTAATACTTGTCCTATCAACCTCCTCTAGAAGTCTTTGGGGGATAGTTATAAGGCTGAAAAAGTACTGTTCAGAGGTCATTTTTTCATTAATGCGGCTAGGGAGTTAGTTACAGAACATTCAATGCGGTGGTAGTAGCTTTTTCTTAGATATTTTTGGGTTCCCATCTTTCTTGTACGTTTATGATGCATGTTTCTATCATTAGAGCTTCCTGGAAGGTCATTTTGATCATTAGGATCTATATCTGATTTGTGCTTAGCTTGTTCGAGGAGGTATTCCTCCTCGGACTGCCTCCCCATTTGTATCCTGCTCCTTAAGTCTTGAGTTTGAACCATTTATTACCATTCGGTCATCCTTGAACTACTCATACTCTCAACCAAGACCCAAGACTCAATCGTATAATTTGGGCCCATGACCCCACATTTACCATAGTGTAGCGTTCTCAGTACTAAAATGAGAAAAATGGCACCTTCGTTTTCCAAACAAAATTGTTTTTCAATTCTCCACTTATCTATTCTTTCAACCAAACACACATTAAGAAAAATTAAATATTTTCTTTCCCCTTACTTTTCCATTCCCTAACCAAATAGACCTACTTTTCCATGCCTCTTTCATTTAGTCAACTTCTTTTTAGACTAATGTGTGAACCCATTTTCATGCATGCCCAAAAATTAATACCTCGTCTTTGACTAGTGGTTAGGGTCTCGTGTCGTGTGGGGTTAGGCCATTTTTGTCATACGAACCTAAGGATCCGCCAAAGGGTATATCTTGATATTTTGAATTCCATCCCTTTTTTTTTAGGAACGAATTTCATCATTTGTTTTTTATCTCATCAACATACACATTTATATGTAAACATATAGGTAAGTATGTGTATATGTTTGTGTATTTTCGATTCGGTCAACGTACACATTTATGTGTCTCGATTCCATTAAGCTATAGATTTATGTGTCTATTAGCGTTAATATACTTATGTTTATGTGTTTATATATTTCCTTCAATATATATATATATATATATATATATATATATGTTGTTGCATGTTTATATTGATGAAAATATTGTTGGGTACATCATAGTACCGTGGGTCCAGTCCACACTTGATAAAACACCTCATTAAAAAGGTGGTTGGACAAGTGTTGAGAAGTCAGCAAATTGAAATGGGTTTGTTGGAGTAACTTGATCGAAAGAGAAGAATTGGGTTCTCTATAATTATGTACAAAAGTTCAGGAACATTTATGAAGGGATGTACAAAAGTCAAGCCACATAAACGAAGATGTGAAGTTAAACTTGTGAGACACGTTGAAGGAAGAAAAGAAGAAAAGGAAGAAGAAAGACGAAGACACTGAAAAAGAAAAAATGGAGAAGAAGAAAGAAGGAGAAGGAAAAGAAAAAAAAGAAGAAGGTGAAAATTAAAGAAAAAGAAAGAGATAGAGATCACATATACTCTAGCGTGTGTGTTAAAGTTGGTGGGGCCATGGATAGTTGTGAATAATAAAAAAATGTGTGAAAAATATTATTTAAATAAAAGAAAGTGTAAAATAGACAAACTAACGTAGATATTTTGTAAGAATAAGTGTGTAAAATAGAAAAAGTAAGTTTTTTTGTGCAAAATAGAAAGAAAATTTGCATCCATTGATGTGGATGCTCTAAGGCCATTTGGCCATTTGAGGAAGTGTGAAAGAGTGAAGTCCCAGAGTGTGAGGACTGGTGTAGTCTTGAAGAATTGCGTGAGTAAGAGCAAGCAAAAGAGAAGAGAAAAATAGAGAGAGTAAGAGAAAATTGTGAGAGATACACAATGAGAAAGAGAGCAGTGAGTGAAAAGAAAAACAAAGTTTTTTTTTTTTGCTCAAGTTGTATCTCTAAGTGTTGTAATCTTTATTTAATATAATAAAATTATTCGGAGTTTGTCGCGTTGTTTTTTCCTTTAAAGAGAAAGGGTTTCCACGTAAATATTTATGTTCTTATGTGGTTGTACTTCCGTTGTACTTACTAAAATTTATTTATAATTATATAGAATTTTTCCGAACAAATATAAACACACTACATATTGATGGAATATTTGTGTGTGTTTTTATATTCTCGCCAATATAAATGTTTGTATATTTATGTTTCATAATATATGTTTACGTGCATATTTAGGTATTTATCATTTCTTTGTGTGCAAACACGGATATTAACACACACACACAAATATATGTATGCGTGTATATATATATATATATATATATTTTATGAAAACATATACGCATATTTATGCATGCATGATGTAATATATATATATATATATATATATTTTTTTTTTTACATGTGTAAACCTAAGAAGAATTTGAAGTTTCGAACCATTTTGTGGATCCAAGGCCCACCTTGGGTACCTCATCCATTAGGTTCATCTTCTTAGCCCATGACCAATATTATCAGACTAATAGGCCAAGAATGTGTTAAAAATGCTTGGATTTAACACAACTCTTGTATCTTTTTAATTTGCGCATTAATTTGATGAGAAATAAACTGCTTGGATATTCATCACTAAAGATTCCACATTGGAATTTTGGTCCAGGTTAACCTTGTTAACCCCTTAAAATTATTTATTTGAGCTACATGTTTTTAATTCGAGTAATATACATGTGTTATGTTTTCCTATAGATGCACTATTTTGAGTCAATGTGCTATTTTGAGTCATTCAACCTATTGTGGTCTTTTAAAATATATATATATATATATATATATAAATTTTTATTTTTATTTTACTTTATTTTATTTTTAAGATTTTCATTTATGAAAGTTTGCAGCTCATTGTGCTCTTGGCTCGTTCCTCACACTCGCAAAAGTAGAACCAAAAGAAACTTATTTGACTGCACTGTTTTTGAAAACTCATCATAAAAATCATGTCCCAAAAACATTTTGCAGACTAGTTGTGCAGCTAGCTTATTCACACTTCTCTACACGCTGCTATATTGTTACTAAAACAAGCTAACCTTCTTTGTGAACCGTGATCTAGCTCTCTTGCAATGGCGACACGGGACAATCCCGTGAGGAAGTTGGCAGATTCACTTCAGGTGCTTGCCGATACCGTAAACTCGGACAATCCACACATCTAGGTCAGCGACCTGGTTCAGTTTTGCCGTATCAGTTATACTGCTATCTTCTACTTTGGCATAACTGTTAAGTTACCGGACCTGGACCCCCCAAACTAAGGTTTGTGTGAACCATAGAATGTATATTTTTGATTATAACTTACAATATATCTGCTTCAACCATAGAATATTACTGCACTCAGTTTGCTCACTCTGTCTCTTCTTATATGTAATATAACCAAAGGTGGATAATTTTTTGGAAGCCTCAAAGAAATACGACACAATACAGGATTTAGTGGAAAGTGAAATTAAGAATGGTACTGCGAGGGATAAAGGTAGCCCATGCAGAACCCTGGCGCGACTTAGGCGTATAATTGACTTGGCGAGGGAAGTTCTTGAGCAAATTCTTACTAGCGGCCGGTACGTCCAATCATCGATTTTCCCTATCTTAATTCTGTGTGTTTTCCATTAAAAAAAAAAAAATTCTTTGTTTTTAATTTAATAAACTTAATTAAGGGTTCTTCTCAAAGAAAAAAAAAAATTTTAATTAAGGGTGTCCATGAGTTGGGTTGAGTTGGGTTTAGACTCAACTTGAACCCGACCTAAGCCTGCTAGGTGGCTGAAAATATAACCTACCATTGACTAAAGAGCAGCACTAGGTCACATCGGAAAATAGTTGTAATTGTAGTATTACTCTAATCAGATTATATGTGAATAAAAATATCTTATTAATATCATCAACAAATTTTTTTTTTTTTGGAGAAGAAATTTTCAAAACTATTTTAATTATTAGTGAGTGTGTCATGATTCATGTGTGTAATGGTTTTTTTGGTCACCTTGCCACACATCGAGATTTGATTGGGGAGTTCTTGAATTCGGGTTTAAGAGAGGACATTAAGAGTCCGTTTGACATCAGCTTTAATTTTTAGTAATTAGTTTTTAGTTTTTATGTACAGCTTTTTTAAACTTCATTTTCTCTAGCATTTCTTCACTTTTTCAAAAATTTTCAAGATATAAGTATAATTTAGTACATTTTCAGTAAAAAAACTAGATAAATTATTCCAAAACAGACCCTAGGTTGAAATTCCTTCATTGTCAAATGCTCAAAGGAGGCTGCCATTTTGTACCCTAATGAAAATACGAGATGTATCAATAAACAATATTCATGCATAAGTAATGTATGGAGAGAAACATAAATGACATAGCCAGGGCCGACCCTAGATATTTTGGGGCCTAAGACGAGAACTATAAATTGGGCATTTTTTATACTTATATATTAATTAAATTAATATTAATATAATATTTTTATATTATAATATATTTCATTTAAAATCTATTTTTCTTGCCTTTTGAGATGCAAATTGACTAATTAAGTTTTTGTATTCAAGTTCTTCTAACATCTCATTTTCAATCGATAATATAGCTAATCCACTTAATCTTTCCTGGGATATTGTCGATCTTAGATATGATTTTATTAATTTTAATTTTGAAAAACTTCTTTTTGCAGAAGCTACTGTAACAGGTATTGTTAGTAAAATCCTATAAGCAATGCATGTATTTGGAAATGAATCTAATCTTTTTATATAATTTAGTATGTCAATTGGAGTATAATCTTTTATTTGTAAAATTTATTTTAAAACATTTAACTCTGAAGATAAATCTAAACCGTCAATATCATAATAAACATCATGTTTGAGAAAATCTTCAAGTTTAAGACAGTATTTTTGTAAACTATCATTATCTAGTGACTTCAATTTTATGAAGTTAAATAGAAAACCAAAAATATCTTCATATATTTGAAATTGTTCAAATCTATTCTCAATTGAACTAATTGCTTTATCTACTATATATAAGAAACAACCAATTTTAAACGATTATTCAGTAGAACGTGTTATCTCATTATGAACATTTTCATCAAATTGTTTCTTTTTATGAATTATACGTTTCTCACAGAATACAGGTTCTATTTCTATTTCCAATGCAATTTTTTTAGATGAATTCATTGCAGATGTAAATCCATTTTCTCTATATTCTTTAAAATAAGAAATAAGACCTTTTAATTGATCTATGGCAACATCAATGTGCATGTCTTTTGATTGTAAGTTTTTACTAACAGAGTTGACAGCAAATAATATGTCATACCAAATAGTCATACCCAACAAGAACTCCAAACTTTCAATTTCATATGTTACTAAACAATCAACTTCACTTTTTATTTTAGGATCTTCACTTGTTTGTGCTAATTGTAACAAAGCATCTCTTATTTGTGGAGATTGAAATTTTATTGCTTTTACACTTTCAATGCGACTTTCCCAATGTGTTTGTGATAATGACTTAAGAGTTAAACCTGACACATTAATGTGCATGTCTTTTTATTGTAAGTTTTTATTAACAGAGTTGACAGCAAATAATATGTTATACCAAATAGTCATACCTAATAAGAACTCAAAACTTTCAATTTCATATGTTACTAAACAATCAGCTTCACTTTTTATTTTAGCATCTTCACTTGTTTATGCTAATTGTAACAAAGCATCTCTTATTTGTGGAGCTTGAAATTTTATTGCTTTTACACTTTCATTGCAACTTTTCCAACGTGTTTGTGATAATGACTTAAGAGTTAAACCTGACACATTAATGTGCATGTCTTTTGATTGTAAGTTTTTACTAACAGAGTTGACAGCAAATAATATGTCATACCAAATAGCCATACCCAATAAGAACTCAAAGCTTTCAATTTCATATGTTGCTAAACAATCAGCTTCACTTTTTATTTTAGGATCTTCACTTGTTTGTGCTAATTGTAACAAAGCATCTCTTATTTGTGGAGCTTGGAATTTTATTGCTTTTACACTTTCAATGCGACTTTCCCAATGTGTTTGTGATAATGACTTAACAGTTAAACTTGACACATTATCTTGTAAAATCTTCCATCTTTTTGTAGAAGAAGAAAACATTGTATATATGCGTTGTACAACTCCAAAAAATGATATAGCTTTTGGACAAGAATTGGCCATATCACATAGTACAAGGTTAAGACTATGACAACTACATGGTGTGTAAACTGCTTTAGGATTTATATCAAGAAGTCTTTTTTGTACCCTTTGATGTTTTCCTTTCATATTAGACCCATTATTATATCATTGTCCATGTATATCATTAATATCAAGCTCAAGAATATTTATTACATTTATAATTTCATCAAAAAGACCTTTTCCGGTAGTGTCATCAACTTTTACAAATTCAACAAAATGTTCTACTATTTTTATCGGACTTGTTGAAATATCAACACATCGTAATATAAGAGACATTTGTTCTTGATGACTTGTATCCAGTGTACAATCAAGTATAACTAAAATATATATATATATATATATATATATATATATATATATATATATATATATATATATATATATATATATATATATATATATATATATATAAACACAAGATTAAAATTAAAAAAAAAAAATTTAAGCACAAGCATAACAAAAATTTAAACACAGTCATAACACAAGGCTTATTAATAAGACCCACCTAAAAAAAACACAATACTAATCATATCTAATATCTATAACCCAAAAAAAAAAAAAAAAAAAAAAAGGAAGGCTTTATAAATTAAAAAAAAAAAAAATGAAGGCCCAAACAACGTGAAACTACAGAGGCAGGCGGCCCAATATTTTATCTTAAGTTAAGTCTAAGCAAATAAATCGTAGAGAAAGTCTGAAACTAAAGAATCCAAGCGCCCATTCATCCAAAAAAAAAAAAAAAGGAAGCCAAGCGGCCGAATAGAAATAATACCTGTTAGCAATAGCAGACGCTGCAGACCAGAGATGTGAGAACTCAAAACCTAGAGGCTAGAGCTTAGAGCAGACTGCAGAGGTGCAGGCCGCAGAGGCAAGCTTGCTTGAGATGAGAGAGGCGGGGAAAGCAGAGAGAAAGAAGCAGAGCTACAGAGGCCAGGGAACAGTAAAACTAAAAATTTTAGGAATTTGAGTTGTTTTATTCAATTATTTGTTTGGATTTGTGATTGTTTTGTGGTTGATTTTTGGTTTGTCTAGAGGATAATAATGATATTTTTGGGCAATGATTTTTGTTTAGAACCAATGTATAATCGGATTTACCAAAATTTCTGTTTTTTTTATTAAAAGGATGTGTCAAATTTTTGTAATTTATCTGAAACTATTTTTTCTTTTTTGGGCCCGTCTTCCACTTGGGGGCCTTATGCAATTGCCTAACTCGCCGAGAGAAGGGCCGGCCCTGGACATAGCAAACTGTTGGTGATGAATTTGGAAGATTGAATTGGATGAAATTATATAAGGAAAGTACTGGAGTAAGAAAAGAAAAAATATTATAAAATTACTAAAATAAGAAAAGTAGTTTGCATGAATTAATAAAAAAGATGCTTAAGAGTCTTAGCTTAGCTTAGGTGCACTTTGGCGATAGTGCCAACAATACAATACATAACTATTGCTTTAATTCTTTGGCAAAAGCCACATTTCGTGGTGAAGTGACCCATTTAGTATAAACAAAATTTGTTCAATAACAATTATGCCTGTTCTACGACAACTCGACTGGTCTGGATGCAAAGTATTACTCATTTAGCAATATTATTGGACTTTTAGCAGTAACTTTATTTACCGGTTCAGTGATAGAGTACTCATCCAATGGCAAACTCTTACATCCAGCAATAATCCAAGATTTGGAGTTTTACTTTGTTGAGTATTAGCCGGATCTACACCTCCGCCATTATTGATTTTTTAAGCTACAAGTCCACCAAAAGTTCACAAAAATAATCAAAATGCTCCTATCATGAATGCCAAAATCACCCGATGGTGACTGTACTCTAAATTCCTGTAGTTCAATTTTATTCCTGCTCGGCCTAGGCCTCTCTTAGGTCTTTGGCTTTTAGCTGAACATTACTAATTTTTTTGTTTATGTGGTAAGAGTTGCTGCACAATCGATTGAGGGGAACAATCAACAATCAAGCTTTGATTTCACACTTTTGAGGCAGGTCTTCTTCTTTATTTTAGGAATCTATATATGTTTTATTGTGTATTTTATGTTTTTATTTTTTTATTTTTTTATGATGGATATTGGCTCAAGTATAAATTATAGCATAATATGCATAAACTGATTGAAAACTGAATTAAGACAATACTATATGAATCTTTTTTTTTATAGAAGCAATACTGTATGAATCTAAATCTATTAGATGTTGCTTTCAAAAAAAAAAAAAAAAAAAAAAGATGTTTATTTAGTATTTTATATAGCATAGTTTATGTAGCACTTTTGTCCATTCAACACACTTTTATCTAATTCGGTCCATTTCCATCTACTTCGGTTCATTTCGATTTGTTTCGAAAAAAATATTAATTAAACACACAAAAAATAATAAAATAATATATTTGTAAAAATAAAAAGATAAAAAATTACTTGTGGAAGTATTTTAAAAAAAAGACAGTACTTGAAACAATTTTTTTTTTTAATATATTACACTTCATTGGAAAATAGGTTTTTTGACAGTCACTGGAAAATATTTATATATACTCACATGTTGCACAAGGTTGCAACTAGTAATTATAAAATAAAAATTGTACTTTAATCAAACTTGGACATGTGTCTTAATAAATTGGAAACTGTGTGAATTTTCGAGGAATATGTATCTTCCCAATAAAATTTATATCGGACCGATTTAATTGAGCATGAAAATTCGTTGCGAATTGATTGGACATAATAAAAATAATTTACTCCATGAAAAGTCAAATGATTTCCCACAAGTAAAATGAGGCTTCAAGGTGTGCATCTTAAATCAATGAAATGATAATTTTTTTTCCAAAATAGTGGGATTCATCTAGCCAAAGGAAAAAAAAAAAAAAAAAAAAAAAAAATTAGAGCACAAACTCCATAAGAATTCAGAATGACATTTCAAAGGAAATTAAAGCAGGTTTTACAACAATAAAACACGTTTCCTAAGAAATATTAAAATAAATATTTAATTGAGTAATTTATTTATTTTTGTGATATCTCACTCGATTCAAACCTAATTTTGTTTATGAACAATCACGTTAATGGGAATTTCATGTAATACAACTATTGACTTTGTATATATGCAAACTATTTTTTCATAGATCTTTTTTATGACAGGCAAAATTCATTTGTTGAGACATTTGCAGTAGCTTATGAGCAAGTTTTTGTTCCATATCCTGGATGGACTGCCGGTGAATGTTTTAATTTGTCGGTTGGTTTGTCCAAGAATATTGTGCTTGCTGCATTGGAAGAACTTCCTCCTCCGGACCTCTTATTGAAGATTTTAAATGAAGATGGTAAGAATTCCTGGTTACATTGCTAGTTTTAGTTTGTCCAAATATAAACTTTTATACATTCTGGTTACTGTTTAAGCTATGATTCTAATTACATTTATTACTGCACCATTCTGAAAAATCAATGCCCATTGTTGTACAAACAATTAACCGGTTACCTTCTTCTATCCTCAATGACCAAACTCAATATGAACAATTATTTGGGACCTCTCCCACTAATAGTCAACTTAAGGTGTATGGTTCTTCTCCAATCTCAGGAACGAACTAAACTACAATCAGTCAATCATGTTCTCGCCTCTACGTCTTCCTTGGATATGGTGTTGAGCATAACGGTTACAAGTGTTATTAAAGTCCTATTTCCATGAATCTAAAGATCTATTGTTCCATCGTAGGCTTTTGCTTTCTATTTGGTAACTCTATTCAAATTGCTCACAAGTCACAATCATGTGTGTTTTACAAGTAGACCAAATGTATCGAGTTTGAGTGTGGTTCATGGTCAACTAAGTAGCATTTTCAAACAATCTCGCACACCTAGACGTACGGTTTCAATATCTAGTGTTCAAAGTCAAATTTGTATCTCGTAATCCATCTTGATATATACACTATTGGAAATTTAGAATATCAGGTTTCGACATGTTTGGCCCAAATCTGGCGTGCTAACCTTTAACTAGGTGAAGGCATAGATTGAGGCAATTCCTATACAGCTATACACTGATGATAATGCATAGTATTTTTCTCACATTTCTAATAGTTTAATTTTGATATCTGAGTTTTAATTGTGCTATTGTTCGACATATATGATAAACACGATTATACCAGTAGTGAATAAGTTTTCACTCGATATAAAATTGACTTCCTTATTTGGTTTTTGCTCTTCTGAATTTTCATTGCTTTTATCAGAGGATTCAGTGAAGGAGCCTATTCACAAGTACATTAATGCGGCAAAAGTTGTTCTGCAGTACATTGACAGCGTCTTCCTATCAACTGAAACAGGGGCTGAGATGCTTAGGACGATCTAGTTTAAATTCCATTCTGGAAATTGCTTATGAAGTAATGAAGGATTGATCAGTTTGTAAAACATTGGCATTGCAAAAGCTGTTTGATTTCATAAAGAAACCTGTACGCTGCTCTACTGGTTTCAACTACGAAAACTATATATGTCAGGAGTTTGTGCTACATAAACAATGTGTGTTTTGATAATAATGTGAAATTTGATGACTATATGTTTTCTTATGGAATATCAACTTTCACTAACTACAGCTATCTAGCCTACTTAACCATTCACGTGTTACCCTTTCTCACATAAAAATGGATTTTGTTAATTAAATGTTTAGTGAGACCCACTGTAAAAAGAGTGAGTGTCGATCCTAGAATATTGAATAATTTAAACACATATGTATGTGTATATTACTTATACATAAAGTATGTATGTAACATTGTTTAAGATAATAATTAGTCTTCACATAATTCAAAATAATTTCCTTTTCATTCAATTTTGTTTTGTAAAATATTTACTTGCTTAGAAAATTATTCATTGATTAAAATTATCATAATTGCAAGTCAATATCATTAAAAAGTAAAAACGTAATCTGAGACTTTGATGAACATGCAAATTCAATCAATTCCATAATATATTAAACTTCAAGGTTTTCAGACCCAGACCGTTCATTGAACCGTAAAAGGGAGAGGTTCAAGGTTTTTGAGGTCGAACCGAGGTCGAACCGGGATCGAACCGTGATGATGTCGTAATTAATTTAATAATTAATTAAAGCCTAAATATAGATATTAAATTTATAAAACTAGCAAAATTGACAATATATCTATATATGTGAGGGAAATTTAGTGATTTTCAAGCATATATTTAATAATTAAATAAGAAAGTTAATAAAATAAAATAATAACCATGAAAACATTAAAATTTATGATTAATTTTTGAAATAAAGTTGAATATCTTTGAAGGATTTTAATTATAATTTTTTTTATTCCTTGTAAGAGATGGATAAAAAATTGTGTTAAGTTGTTTTTTTTTTTAAAAAAAAAAAATTTGCTAAGGGGTTGGACCGCACGGTTCTCACCGGTTCTTGCTGTTCAACCCCGGTTTTAACGGTTCACGGAATTAACAAAAAATCCGGTTCTTTAGGCTTAAAAAACCGGTTTCCATCCCGGTTCCCGATTTTCACGGTCCGACCTCCCGGTCCGGTCCGGTTCTGAAAACCATGTTAAACTTTACGACAATCGTACAACAATCAAAATGACATATTGGATGAAAAGAGCATGCTATATGATAAGAAAATCAAGCCACATCAAGATTTAACAATTAATATAATTTCTTGTAGGGACGGACCCATGATTTCAAATTGGGGGGTTGGAGTTAATCGAAATTTTTTTTTCAAATGCGCATTCATATAGTATTAAAAAACTATCAATCAAGACAAATACACAAAAATCATTGTTTCTTAATATATTAAGATACAATCAATTGTCAACAAAAACAAAAGACACAAATACTATTGCTTCTTAGTACAATCATCTATGAAAAGGAAACTCGACACTCTTTTAAATCTTCAAAATCATTTATGATTGAATCCAAACTAAATGTCAAAACTATGTTCTTTTCAATGTATAAATTTAGTATTTTTCACTTCTTTTCAATTTATAAATTTATCTAATTTAGCATTATGAGTTAACAATAGGCGCAAGTGAATTACTTTTATTTTCTTAAATTTATGTAACAATTTACTATATTATATGATTTGAAACAAAAATATTCTATTTCAATTATATAGAGACGAGATTGACATAGATTGTTTGCGGAAGAAAAAAGAAAAGAAAAGAAAAGATATATATATATAAAAGAAAAAATTAAAAGCAAAAAGGCAAAAAGAAAAAGAAAAGAAAAACAATGTTTGTGCTGACGTGGTGACTATATATTGGTCAGTTGACCATACTGATAATATGCAACTGGATGTAACAATCCATTTGCTTGCGGTCGGGGGAATTACCGTTGAAGAAGGAGTTCACGTGAAACCACTGTTTATATATTGACAGTTATAATTTGTTTTTGTGCCATATGGAACTAGAAGAAGAAGAAGAAGAAGAAGAAGAAGAAGAAGAACCAAAGCCAAAATCTTATATTATGTGTACGTTTATACGCTTAGTTCATGGGTATGGTTTATTCTTTTCATTCAATGGTTTTTAGTACCAACAAACAGCATTTGCATGTACCCATTTCTAAAGCAAGTTCAAGGTCCTCACAGAACTTCGCTCTCCTATTACTCTAACCTCATAAACCACTGTTTGTCACTAAAGTCTTTAACTTTTGCCAAAACCATTCATGCCCAGTTGATATAAGTCGGGTTTGATAGCCTGATAGCCATACTTCTCTGGGTAATCGCTGTCTTGACTTATACTCTCAGTATGGCACAGTCAATGATGCCTTGAAAGTGTTTGATGGTATTTCTGACAAAAATTGTATACTCTCGCCTTCGGCTTTCTCTTCTTTTTTTTTCAATTCGTTTTTCCGTTTGGTTTTGGACTACTGGGTTAGTGGGTTTACTCTCTTTTTTTTTTTTTTTTTTTTTACATTTTTTTTTACGTTTACATGGGCTCTGGGCTGGCCGACTCAGTGGGATGGTTTAGGATTTTTGGAGGGGGCCTGGGCTAAAAAGAAAGAGGGCCCAAAGTCTTTTTCTTGTTTTCTTTTTGAAAAATTTAGGATCCGTTTGGTACATGTGTTTAAAAACTGAAAATTGTTGTTTAAAAATTTTCGTGGAAATACGTATGGGTGAAAAAATGTGTGGAAATACGTGAAATCCTGTTTAAAAATTAAAAATTGTTGTTTAGAAACACTCACCAAACACCCCCTTAATTACTAAGTTTTTTTTTTTTTTTTGGTCCCTGCTTTCTTGTAATCGAAAGCTTAAATTGTGTGAAAGAAATTTTGAATAATGGTCAAAAAGTAGTGGAATTTAGAATTCCATGCAAACACACAATCTGACTACCTTGAAAACCTATCAACAAGAACAAACATGTAGTCTACTCCCCTTTTGAGTTTTTGGAAGTCCTAACGCAGTCCATTAGTAGGTCCTCTCAAATTGATTATGTGAAGCTAATTGAAGAGAGTGATGCTGCATTAAAACAAATTAATGTCTCTCTTAAAAAACTCTCTCAAAATTTCTGCAGACTTTTTCTTTTAGAAATTATTCTTTTGACCATTATCCAAAATTTCTTGCTCACTTTTGGCTCACTTTGTGGAGGAGGTTTGACATGAGCTTAAATTATAGCAGTATCATGCACCTCAGACTGATGGGCAAATGAAATTGAGGTGAGGCCATGAATAGAACTTTGAGGAATTTAAATTGTAGTATTTGCCAGGATAAGACAGAGCCATAGGATAATGCACTTGCAAAAGCTGAATTTGACTACAACGTGTTGTCCATAGTTTTACTAGACAATCACCATCCTCTATTATCTATCATGGAAGGTTCTGAAACATGCATTGAACTTAGTCACATTGCCTAAAGTCCATGATTCTTGCACCTCAACAAATAATATAGTGGAACAAATTTAGCCGGTTCAAGTAGAGGTAAAGAAATTTGGAAGACATTTAATATGTTGGACTTTACAGATTACATAATTTTATATGTTAGACTTGTACAAATTACATCCACCTGAGGAGTACACCATCCAGAGATCGAAGTTCTTCACAACTGGAAAGGCAGATGGGGTGTAATTCAAATTACAAATAACAAACTACATGTGTTTAAATTGAATTGCCATCCTATTTGAGCCTTTCCATGTGCTTTCTGAGCACATAGAAAGGTTTAAATATAAGAGTCAACAATGTATAATATCATGTTTTTTTTTTTCTTTTACTGGTATATCTTGAAAAATGAAATAGAGACCACGAAGATAGTCTCTCAAATTCATCATACTTCATCTCTGTGGAGACATTAGTTCTTATTCAATAAAATATCATCAGTCAAAAGTCATATTTTCCGCCTCATGTCTAACGGAATCAAAGAGTGCAGTAGACAAATAACGCTCCCCACAGCTGGGGAAAATCACCTGTATGGCACGCAAAATCAGAAGATATCGTTAATGGAATTGGGTTCAACATATGCTGACAAGTACAGTTTTAACTTTTAAGCCATGCACTCCACACAATTCTTCTTTGTAAAAAAAAATTATATATGATTAATTTATAAGTCATGTTAATGTGCGTCTTATAGCAATTGTTAATAAATTATATTAAAAAAATTTGACATCATTTTCATAAAAAATATAAAAAACCGCTAATTATTTTATCATTTTTTCATAAATTGTGCGTTTGGAAAGCGTGTTTTGCGCTTCTCAACGTTCACGTTTGCGTTTTCAACTTTTTTTCTTTTTCTTTTTAAAGCTGTGATGGTTGACTTTGGGGTATAAATAGTGCACACACAATAACTTTTTCAGCAACTTTTTAATTAAAAATAAATTCTACGGTAATATTTATATATTTAAAAATTATTTTATTACAGTATTTTCAATTTCCAGCAGTTTTCAGTTACATCCAAACGAATGAAAATATTTCTAAAAAAAATTCTTAAACCAATATTACCCCTAAAACATTTGGGTATATTTGGTTCAAGGAAAAATGAAGAAAGAAGAAGGGCAAATTGGAAATTCAACAAATGGAATGAGTGGATGATAACAACTCATCCTCACTTTCTCCTAATGAACCCCACGTAGACCACTTCTCTTATCTTCTTCTCTTCTCCACCACTCTTTTGGAGGTTGCTTTCCAGCAATCTTATATGGAAGCTCTAAATTTTCCTCTCTATTCTTGGCCGTCATAATAACAAAGGTAATTTTCATATTTCTTTGATAGCTTAGTTTAAAAATGCGTGTTTATCACTAATGGTGGATCCTACTCATATTAAGTTAATACTACTACTTGGGTTTTGTTTAATTTAATATGAAGAGTTGTCTTGGATTAATGGTCGAAAATATAAAGTTAGGGGTTGGAAGTTTCAATTTATGGCATCTATGGGTTTGGGTTTTTGTGTGATATTTTCATGCAATTAGTTTAATGCTTAGCCGTTAATTTTGATGTGTGGTGTGGTAGATTTGAAAACTGAATTTGAGGGTTAGTTTTCTTGAGCAACATTATGGGTTTTTATTAGGGTTGTTGAAGTTGACTATTTAGACTCATGTGAATGTGATTGTTGCATGTCAAGTGTTCAATAAATTGCCTCAGTGAATTATGAGGTTGCATTTACTTGACTTGAGGGTGAGATGATTGCTATAGGTGAAGTTATGGGTTTTCAATCTTGGTTGTTAGTACATGTTGACTTGAGTTGGTGTAATCCTTGAATTTGTGACATTGTATATTGGCACCCATTCTTTGTGACAACCTCGTCTTTGTGACACCTTGTCATGTGGCCATGGATTGGATTTTCTAGTTTTGGAATGGTGTACTTTGTGATAAGCCTTATTCTTAATAGACTTGATGATTGTCTTTCTAGGTTCCTTGGTACTTGGTGGTGGACCTAGTAATTTGACTTGCTTGCTTGTGTAATGTCCAGCTGAGGTAAATTGGTGAACTTTATGAGGTAAGTATATTTTTAATGGGGTTTTTGTAAAACAATCATTATTGCACATTTGCACTCAATTATTTTATGGTTAAACCCCAATTTGGAACATTGTCCTTGGTTTTCCTAAAATGTACTATGTGTACTATTCTTGTTAGTTAATTGTTTATGGAAAATGCAGGAAACATGGCCAGTAAATTTATATTTGAAATTGCATATAAAGAAATGCATGATTTGTTGGCATGGAAATTCTATAGATGTTTTATATTGACTTGTGTTATTTGGAAAATTGATAGAAAATTTCCTGACAAAGAATGGTTTTGGAAACCTTGTGAACCTTGTGGAAATATAGGTTTGTTTTGGAAACCTTGTGGAAATATTGGTTATTGAAGGTTTTCTTGGAATTACTTGGAAATATGTTATGAAATTTAATTACATCATACTTGTGAGCTCATTATGTTGTTTGTGTGTGCTGTGAATATGTGATAATTGTGATTACCCAATGATTACCCAATGGATGCAGCAGTCTTTGTGACACGGTGGCCCAATAATTGCAGTCTTTGTGACATGGCCAGTAGCACAACACCTGTGTCTTTGTGATACATTGGTTTATATGGTGACACCTGAGTCTATGTGACACAATGGCCAGTAACTAGTACTTGCAGTCTTTGTGACATGGCGAGTAGTGCAACACCTGAGTCTTTGTGACATGGTGGCTTAATATAATGACACCTGAGTTTGTGGGACACGATAGCTAGTACCTATTACTTGCTGTCTTTGTGTGGCACTTGAGTTTGTGTGACACGGTAGCCAATGCCTGGTAGTTGCGGTCTTTGTGACACAGCTAGTCTCATGACACTTGAGTTCATGGAACTTGTCTATGTGACATTGGTGACTAGATATATTAGCCTATGTGGAGTCCTACTAGAAGATGTTGGATTCTATTGGAGGTCCTAGGAGTTTGTAGGCCTTGGGTGTGCTAGACCTAGATTTGTTGTTGGGATTGCATATTCTAGGAAGGGCTGTGGCCTTGAGTTGATTCGTTTGGAGTTTTGGTATATATTCATGCATATTATGGAGATTCATGATTTATACTTCGTTTTGTTTGTATATGTGTTATAGAGCTCTGACTACATTGCGAAGATTCCAGTATTTTTATATATTTTTATCATATTTGAAAGAAGGGGGGGTGGGGGGGGAATCTCCTACAGTTTCTCTTGCTTCGGAGCATTTGGGGTTTGGGGCGTGACATAGGCACTGCTATAACAATTCAAAAATGACCTAAGGGTGGGAAAAGGTCAGGTTTAGATCTGACATAAACACTTTTCTGGAGTTCCAAATCGATAATTGACCTGAATTCTATACAAACTCAACCTGTTCTTTGTTCCAAGCCATGTAAGGAAATATACATTTTATATTTTGAAATAGGTTAAATATCCAATTTTAAAAGAATTTTTTTGGATTGGGTTGATAATTGATATGCATTACTTTGGGTTGGTTAAACATGTCTGATATATATATTTATGACACTACTAGGAACACTAACTAGGAACACTAATAGGAAGGCTATAAGACTTACGACAATGAGTTTCCCAGCATTTTCAGGCCTCTTTCCCACCTTTATCGCAGCAGCTGCTGCAGCACCAGATGAAATCCCCACCTGCAATAAACATGCTCTTACATTCCCAAAGAATTGGAAAAACCAAAAGACAAGCAGCAAAAGCAGTGTTGATATTATCTGTTTAACAAAAAGAAAGAAGAAGAGTAAGGAATTCCTCTAGAACCTTTACATATTATCTTAGATAATCACTATACCAGCAAACCTTCCTTCAGGGCAAGCAGCTTAGCAGTTTCAATAGCTTCCTCACTAGATACCTGGAAAAGGTTGCCAAAAACATCTCAAATCATTTCAAGGAAATCCATGCATAGTAGCAGCTAACAGAAATCAGAAATGTTCCCATGGAAACAAATATAGCTGGGATAAGCTTATACTTTGACAAAATTTACAAAGAAAACACTAAGTATGGTAAATGTTTACTAGGATGATCCATTTCATGAAAATGTACGCATTTTCCTTTCCAAGCCTTCCTTAACAAAAAGAAAATAACAAGATAAACAAGGTCTCCAATAAAATAGTCCATTTTCATTAATATAAAATCGTTCTAAACCAAATATGATTTTGAATCTTTCCTTCTCTAAAATATAATTATAAAAGTAGCCACAGAGGACCAATTTCTCAGAAAGAATTAGCTTTCTTTGTTATGAACTGGTTATCAAAATAGCGAATAAAAACAGTTTTCAACCTGAACTAAACATGAGTTTTAATCTTTTCTTTTCTAAACTATACTCAAGAAATCAGCTTGCAAGAAGTAAACTTTCAGAAAGAATTAGAATTGTTCATTACATAAAGAAACCCGACCAACTGCAATCTCCATAAATCGACTTACATCTGCATGATATATCTTGGAAAAGTACAACTGAAATGAACCTTACCAATAGACAGATTGAAATAAACCAAAATTAAAAAAGATCAAAAAATCCCCCAAAGGCTTAAATAAATTAGAAAAGACCTGTCTTGGTAAAAAACCTATACGTTTGAACTTTGTAATGTCTTTAAGGACTAAGGAGCTGATTATCTGTTACTTCCAAAATGCATCAATCATTTTATATTAATGATTACACAATTCTAAAGATGATAATGGGTTGTACCCCCATTGCAAGACTATTGTAATTGCATTTCCCATTTTCATGTATTCTGACTGTTCTAGTACCTTCACAAAATTATAGCACAAGAAGATAATATTACATGTGAAATCAAGATGAATGCAAATATAATACTCTAGACTCACTTCAATAACTTCATCAAGCACATTGGCATCCAGAACAGCAGAGATAAAACCAGCACCAATTCCTTGAATCAGATGCTTGCCTATGAGATGTGCATTCGCGTGACAGTTAGAGAACTGTCATTTAAAATCAAATGCAAAACATATAAGTTAAATAAATATCACATATAATGAGGCATTAAATGATTTATGCCAGCCAAATTTAACAAGGAATTGACTATTCAAACATGAGTGATCTCTATCCCATAAAAGAAAAAGAACCGGCCATTTTCAGTTCTAAACCAACAAAGGTGATCCAACCTCTTTGAATTTCCTAATGACACTCCAAAATGATGACTGCAAAATGTATTACCAATTGATATTTAGTTTAATTAGTAAAGTCTCTTATTGTCAAATAAGAGATTTGAAGTTCTTGATAATAAAGAATAATCATTAAGAGTGGACACTATAGATTTTAAACTCTTTCTAAAAAAACCTAATATTTAGCAAAATCAAACATCTGATAAAGTTTCAACCTTTTGGGTTTAGAGACCTCGTAATATCTCATAAAATAGAAGATATTTGATACTGGAGAAATTTGAAAATCTAGAACTTCTCTTATGTACAAATAAAATAATAAGATTTTATGCACAAAAAATGCATATATATATATATATATATATATATATATATATTATAGGAGGGAAAAGTACCAAGAGAGAATAAAGAATTGAAGCTACTAAGCATTAACTAACCATGTTGTCCTCCATTCAAGAGGGCACTTTCAACCGGTTCTACCCCAAACACCTACATTTATACAAGATAAAATGGAGTCAATGGACCATTAAATACTCTCTCTCTCTCTCTCTCTCTCTCTCTCTAAGAAACAAGCATTGTACACAAGTGGACCTTTATCTCTGGGTTTTTCTCCTTGAGGAAATTCCCTGCACCAGTTATTGTACCCCCAGTTCCTATCCCGGCAACTAGAACATCAACTTTTTGTGCTGAATCTCTCCATATCTCTGGGCCAGTGGTTTCATAATGGATCTGAATTAAGAATGACAGAATGATTTGTTAATGGTGTCAATCATCTCTATCCATATCAGAAGATAGCAGATGCAAACGCAAACAATACCCTTGGGTTGGCAGGATTTTCAAATTGTTTTAACAGATAACTATTAGGGATTTTGCTTAAGAGCTCGTCAGCCATCTTAAGAGCTTCTTCATGGCCCTTGTCAGGATCTGTAAGGTACAACTCAGCTCCAAAAGCTAGGGACACAATTCTTCTCTCAAGGCTATATGAAGCTGGCATGATAAGGATTAGCTTGTAACCCTTGATGGCTGCAATGAAAGCCAACCCAATTCCAGTATTGCCACCTGTTATCTCCATGAGAACAGTCTTTTGCCATTGTACAAACATGTCCAAAATCAATGAAAAATATGTTAGTTCAACTGTTCAGTAATTTGGACTACATATATAACAATGTCTCATATGCAATTAAATATGAGTTATTAAAGATAAACTAAAAGAACAAAGAATTAAAAGTAGAAGTGAGAATAAAAATAGAAATAAAACAGTGTAATATGAGCATTACTAAACTGTGAAGCAAATCCCTGAATGGTTGTTTGAGTCTCACTTTAAGAGTTTAAGTCATAATGAGGTTAATAACAGCATAGTGTGCAATGAAAATGTGTATCAAATGCCTTATGAAAAGCCACAGGTGCAATCAGAGGATATATTTTATTTGGGTTCAATTCTATTCTACCAAGAAAGGAAATTTTGGAAGGTGCAAAACCTATATGACAAATGTACCAACCTTCCCCGGTGTAATCAGACCCTTATCCTCTGCATCTTGGATCATACTATATGCAACCCTACATGCCAAAAGTTTCATTCAAATGCAAAAGTCTAAAACAAGATTCTTAAGGAAATATAATATTTTCTAGGGTAAATTGTAAATTACACTCCTAAAGTTCAGGGGTGTTTGAATTTTACATTCTGAGGTTTCAAATTTTGGATTTAACTCTTGAACTACCCCCTAAAATTGAGAGTTTTTGGATTTTACACTCCCAAATTTTGAAACTTCAGGGTGTAAAATCCAAACATTCACAAACTTTGGGAAGTGAAATCCAAACACTCCTAACATTTAGGGAGTAAAATCCAAATTCTAAAACGCTAGGGTGTAAAATTTAAACACTTTCAAACTCTAGGGGGTAAAATTCAAATTCTGAAATTTCATGACGTAAAATCTAAACACTCATACACTTTAAGAATGTAGTTTGCAATTCACCCTAGTTTTTATATCAACCTATATAAATCAAAATACAATCAATTAAAAAAAAGTTTAATTAAGAGTTATATGCCTATCTTTAATATTGGAACATGGTTGCATCATCTCAAGCTTGGCAGCCACACGGGCAACACAACCATCCACAACATTATTGAGATATACCATTGGGGTATTGCCTATCAACTGCACAAGCCAAAAATTACCATTAGCAAAATGGATTTTGAGAACAAAAGAGTTCATAATAAAAAATAATGAGAACAAAAGCAACATTAAAGCATTGATTCTATTGGAAAAAGAATACTTCTGTAACATCTTTCTTGATTCCACACTTGTCTTCCATGTTATCGTCTTAACAATACTGCAAATTGATAAATAAAAATGAGGAAGAGTGTGAGGAAACTTCTAAGAAGGCTTTATAAAGACCTGAAAAAATATAATGGGCACATTTGCACATTCGTGAACAATAATATTGTTCTATTTTTTTTTTTTTTTTTTTGTATAATATCAATCCTTTTTCAAGTTTTAAAAACCATAAAACAAATAAAAACTTTTGATCGTTACAAAAAGTTAACATGATATGAAATATATCAAAATGTACAAGGTTTTATATGAAGACCTACCTATGATCCCAAACACTACGAATTATTTTCATAGGAAGCACTTCAAAGTGAGAATCAAATGATACCTGTAGAAAGTATCAATACTGAATCTCGTAAAATAAAACAACAACGCACCTTTTTTAAACTTAGTGTTCTAAAATTTCTACAAGTAAAACCAACAACTCACAATCCAAAACCAATTAATATAAACTAAGAAAAATCCACCAAAAGAAAGGCTCAAAGAGAAATATTTTTTCATTCAGATTTTCTAGATTCACCAAAAGCTCAAAAGTTGATTTTCAAAAAAAAAAAAAAAAAACCCATTTAACATACTATTAGGTCCGTAGGACTTGATTGGCAAATTGTGACCTTGTGTAAACTCTTAGAATCATTGTAAGTCTTGTGTTGGTAATGAAGACATGTTCAAGTGCACGACAAGTCAAGATTCACGATGTATTGGTTAAACTCTTAGAATCCTAGTAAGTATTGGTTTTGATCAAAGCTGAATCTTGACCGATCAAGATTTGTGTAGAATTGAATCTAATCTACTTACTGCTCAGCCGTTTTATTCAGGGTTTTGTGGTTTACAAGACAAGTATAAAAGCAACCTTAGAGCACATTTTTCTAGACTTTTTGAGAGCAGTGTTACTGTGAACAGATCTTGGAGTTTTCCATCTCTCTTGAAGCATCAACCAAAGATACATTGATTAAAGTGAAGTTGTTGCAATCAACTTTACCTCAAAGTTGTTGATCTAAGTCTTCAAGTGGTTTCTTATAGTCATGAGCGAACATTCACTTGCAACAAGATCTAGAATAGAGGAGTTAGTGAAACTGAAACTGTGTGTAGTCACGTTAATAAGTATAACATAAAGTAGTAATAGATTTAGGATCAAATCTATTGTATAAACTTTCATTCTATTCTAGAGACTTTTGATTACCTTAGGATTGTAAGGTTAAATCCCTCCACAGTTGACGATTTGTTCCATTCATTTTCCCTAGGACACCACATCGTTTGTTTCTTTGTGATTCGTTTGTCTCTTTGTGATTCGTTTTGTTTGATGTAATGATGTTTACCAATTGAGATCTATTTTATAATTGGACTAATTAAGTAATAGGTTAAAATTGATTAATCTTGTTACAACTGAGGCCTAAAACCCTAACACTTACCAAATAAAAAAGTCATAAACAACACAAAACTTAATAGCACATTAAAGTGAAAAGCCAAAAATAAATCCATTGAAAGGAGCATTCTAATTATACAAACCTTAACCAAATGCCAAGATTTTTCGAATTTACAAGTGCCAACAAAAGTAGAGTAGAAATCATAGAATAGCTTAGATATCATAAGCAAATTATATTACTAGAAATATCCCAAAGATGGAGATTTTCAATCATCTCCACAAACAAAGAACAAAACAAATCACATGTAAAAAAGTTCAAGCACCCAACAGATGTGGATTAAATATTTCTAGAATCACCAAAAACTGTAAGGCTAAAAGAGCGTATATTCACCAACCCACCAACAGCAACAAAGAATGAAAGGCAGGAATGACCAAAAAAGAAAAGAAAAAAAAGAGCTATGGCATAGTAAAGAAATATCGACTACTTCATCGTAGTTCTTATAAGGAGTAGAAATGCAAGTAAGAGAAAGTTCCATTGTGCAAGGAAATGATGTAGTAGCTAAGGAAAGAAATATGAAGTACCCAATAGTGGAAAGAGATTAACAATTCAGAATATTGTATTAAAAACAAACCATAATATTATGTATAGCTCACTATTCTGATAAATGCAGGTTTGAAGCTAAACATAGCAACAACAAGGAAAGTTGTAAGTACCTAATAATAAGGAATAGGTTCAAAAAATCAATGCTCAGCAAGTCAACTAATGGAGACCAAACCGACAGCTTCAGCTTAACCAGTGCAGCTAGCAACATTAAGTCAACCTGTGCAACCCGTGTCAGTGCATATAAGGTTAGCAAAAGTCAATGCAACCCAGGTCAGCAAATCACGTCAAAGGGTAAGCTGTCTTTTAATTGATGCATTTTTTATTTAGTTATTAAACCTAGCATGGCCAATCAGATGGGTAGGGCAATGAACCAATACCTAAACCGGTCAAATTGTTTAATTGGATCACTTATGCAATTGAACGGGTAAAACCTAACAGTGTTTTTTTTGTAAACTGGATGGGTTGTTTTGGCCCAACCAATTTTGTAATTTTGAATAAAACTACCTTTATAGGTTCAGTACCATTTTTTCACACCCCGATTTGAGATGGACCAACATGCTAATAGCAAACTTGTGCATGATATTAACACAAAACAATTGAAAGGAACATTAAGTTTTTTTTTTTTTCCTTTGCTTTACATGATGCTGTTGCATTAACTTACTATGGAGTTATTATTAAACTTAACTAAATTAACACGTTAACAACTTAAATTTCTTGCCATTTCATAGTTGGAAACTTCTAATATTATAACACACTCCTTAACAAAATATGGGTAACTTGTCCACCTACTGGAATTCATTAGAGCATCTATAAGCTGTTTAAACAAAACATAACATCATGCGGACATAATAACATTAGATACAGTGGAAGACTATCTATGCAAATACAACCCTTCTGTCTCATATACATCAAATCATCAAATAGCTACTACTAACTCCATATACAAAATACTGCTTCTCCATGTTAAGACTCTTGGCTGCACTAAAGAATATCCTACAAATCTAAGCAATCAACTTCCTCAGTAAGGGAAGCATGACATGGAAAATTTAATAGTATGCATTATTGCATGATAAACAAAATATTCTCACGTGGATATAACTTGCTTATACAAAGTTAATTTTAAAATAAATATTTTCGTGAGCTTTCTAAAAATATGGATTTTGTACTAATGAACATAATTTCTAATAATTTTGAAGGCATATTATAATGGCTAAAAACTGAAACATATAGCATGATTCCATTCATATTTAAACATAACATATTCCATAATATGATCTAGAGAAAGACAGATCTCATACTGTTTCATAATACTAGAAAAACTACAAGGAACATGTAATTGTACTGTTATCTAAAAACATGGCCCCTAATGATCTGGTTGCCAATCATTAGAGATCCATCGAGCTCCTCATGGCTGGGGTTGCCAGTCTACAAAGACCTGAAGATCCCTTTGTGGCCTAGTGGTTGCTAGTCTACAAGGAATACAACCCTCATGGCCTAGGGGTTGCTAATCTACAAGGAATATAACCCTACGTGGACTAGGTTGCAAGTCTACAAGGACACAGTCCCCTCGTGGCTAAGGTTGTCAATTTACAAGGCCATCACACTCAACACTATTTGTGTGTTTATAAAATGAATCATGCATTTATCTTTGAATCTCTCTCTTGCCTTATTAGGCCAAAGTTCATAGCATATCTACAAGACTACAACTGGTTTTTAAAGAATGTCATAATTGTAATCTTTCAAAGTTTGTTTTTCAATCAGTGCATAATACTCTTTTGTAAACAAGTATAAAATTTGAGTTTACTTGAGCATTGATAATAATATATCCATATACTAAAAATATGGACTATTAAATTTTCATAGCATAGTCCCTTATTTGGATAAGCAGTTGGAACAATCAAGAGTCTCAAGCAAGTCCACAGCCTTCCCCCATCTTCCGTGACTCCTCCTAGACCGATAGCAAAGGCTAATTACTAACTTTGCAACATAACTCAAGTTAACCACAACCCTTGGCATATATCTCATTGATTGATACCTAATCTAATTTCTTCAATTATCACCATTCCAATCTGTCCTAAGCTCCTAATAACCCCACACAATATGTTTAAGGGATCCCGATGAACCAACATGGCAAGAATCAGTCAACCATCAAACAATTGCAAAGCTGTGCACTAAACAGAAACTGTAGTTGCAGCATTTACAATTTATCATATGTGTATTAAACAACATAACCAAGGCATTTCAAAATTTATCTAGGTTCTAGACATACCAAATGATGAGCATAACAATTTACAGCTCACTTCATTCATTTTAGCTATGGAAATAAATCCCCAAAGTTAGGTATGTCACTTGATGTTTACTGCCTATTCCAGCAGGGTAGACTTCACTTACGAAATTCTAAATCGGCTATCAAATTACATCCAAATTTCATGCCAATTTCCAAAGTGACTACAATGGATATCTAGTACTTTCCAAGAATTTTTCAGAGCCAAAGCATAAATCCATAAATTATAAAATATCATACAAGCCATCTTACTCAAATCTGCCGCCCTAACAGAATTTTAGTCAAATTAGAAATTGTGTTATAATTTTATACTCATCCAATTGGTAGGAAACCTTCCATTGCAAAGGTATGAGTTTTAGGTTTCATTTAAACTACTCTAGACATCCAAAGTTACAGTATACAATTTATTACATAATTTTTCATGTTGTACGCACAAAAACTTCCCTGTCAACAGTTTTGTGGAGTTGTCTTGTAAATTCACTAAGTGTCCTCAAAAGGCCTTATCCTCATTTGAAATTTCATAAACATATGCTAGACACACGATGTAATAACCCTCAATATACTGTTTCCATGGTTGTCATAGAAAATTTCAGAACTTTAAATTATCAAACAACTCAACAGGTTAACACAACTTTTAACAAGTATATGAAATGCGTAAGCTCAAATCACTCAATCAACTACACATGCCGCACATAAATTAGCGATTTCATAAGTTCATTTAGTCATTTTACTCATTTAAACACTTACCCAGAACATATTTTGCCTTAATCTATCGTCTAAGAGTATATGCAAGCATAGGTTTCAACTTTCAAATCAAATCATACATGCAGGCCATATTCTTGGGAAATCACCACACCCACATGTAAATTCAGGTAGCTACTTAACTTCACAGCAACGTCCATTAGAAAACAGTTTCTTCAAGAAATTTCTCAAACGCAAACAACAACCAACTAATAATTTCATGAAAAATCATGATTAAAAGAGTTTAAACCTAGATTTTGCTCACCTTAGCTTAGGGTTCTTTGAGGGAAGTGGAGCTAGAATCAGTTTAGCATGAACTTGTGGTGGAAACCTTGTTAAGAAATGAAGGACCCGAGGGTAACGACGGAGAGAGAGCTTAGAGAGTTTGTGTCTTCTAACTTCTTTTTAGAGGTGATAACTAAATGAGATGAGGATTGGCCTTTAATTTGCATGGCCCGTTATAGGGTATTAAATCATGCATGATAACTTGGTCCACGTGTCTTACTCTGATTTACAGAAAACTAGTACTGCAGTTTGCGTTCGACGTTGGTATATGAAACATTATTAATTCTTGAAGGGTCTGATCAGTAGCCACGTCGAAATAGTTCTTAATGTTATTGTCGTTATCTTGAAGTTGTGGAAAGCAGGGAGGGAATATACTCTTAGGACAAATACTTTATGTACATGTTATTTAGATTACAATGCAATATACAATTTCTACCTGTTTTTCAACCCAAAAAAAAAAAAAAAAAAGAATAGATAATCTACAAATTGCCTCATGACACTTGGTCTTTCACAATAATTGAAATTAATTTTTTTTTTTTTTCATATTGCAACACTTCCTAAGTTTTAAAAAAAAAAAAAATTCACATACCAAACCAATTTTTTTTAACACCCTTTTAACTCAAAAAGTATTGTAACTGAATTAATATCTCTTCATGCACAAAGTGTCTGGGGATTTAAGGGGGAAATAACTTGAGCTATCAGGTTAAAAATAAAAATGGTAAAATGCAAATTGAACTCTCTAAGTTTGATTGAAATTCATTTCAGTTTTCTAACTTTACACTTTTTCAACTAAGTCATTCAGGTTTTTCATTCAATTATGTTAAAAAAAATTGTCAATAAGAATGCAATTAACTAATGAAAAAAAATTCTCACCTAAAACATCTATAAAATAAATATTTTATAGATTTTTCTCATGTGAAAATAATATTTTTTTATGAAATTTTTTTAACAAAATTGGATAGAAGGAATGAATTAAATAAATTTGAAACTTAGAGAACTCAATTAAACGAAAGTAAAGTTAGAAGATTGAAATAAATTTTAGCCAAACTTCGAGGATGTGATTTGCATTTTAGCCTTCATCCCTCCTATGATTGTTTTTGCTTCAAATTGCATATTTAAACTTTCTTTACGTAGATTTTCTTTTTTTTTTAGAAAAAACATTATTTACATAGATTTATCTCTTGAATTAATTTTTATTAGCTATGAATTGATTATTTGTGTTTTTTTGTTATATAAATTTTTTAATATATTTTTATTAATGTCGACTAATATTTTTTTGATCAATTTTGCTTCTAATCTTATCTTTTAATCTTGCTTCGTGAATTGAAATCCTAGTTTTGCCTATATATATATATATATATATATATATATAACTAACTCAACAATCACTTACATACACATCAAATTAGCTTAATCTATGCTAATTGGCTATTAAAAGCCATTGCACTTAATTTAGGGTTCTAAATGGTGCGGGGCACTGCACATTTTCTGAATTTGGAGCACAGTGAAAACACAAATTTTATAATGAGGTAGATGTTGGACTTTTCAATAAAAATATATAGAATTTCAAGTTAGCTTAGATTGTAATCCATGGGATTAGGCATCTATTGAGATATATGATATGCACTATGACTTTGAAGTTTGAGATATACTTTTATTCCTAAAATTTTAAGAAACGTAATGCAATAGAATTTTATTTAGTAAAGAGTTAGCTAAAATTTAATGACATAATTTTAATTTATTTATATTTTTTAGCATTGTTACTTATGAAACAATGAGTTTGAATAATATTAATTGGCTTGTTTTTTAAACTTAATTTTAGTTAATAATTTAGGCTTGCCTTATATTTTTTAATTTACATAATTATTTTATGAATTTTCAAACTAATAAGTTTTATATTTTTTTTATTATCTAACTTTGCAGTTCACCTAGTGATCCATTGCCTAGTAACCTAGCTCTTAAATTAAGTGTGGTTCAAATCCCCCAAATTTCTTGTTTGATGATAAGAGATTTTACGAGCTGAGCTAAATTCATAAGGGTAAAATTAAGAATTTAAAATGGTTCTTAATAAGGGATTTTAAAAAGATTGAGGACTTAGGGTTACTCCTGTAAAGCCCTCTCTTTCCTACTTAAAAAACATCAAAACAAGGTTATGCTATATTGCTATTGAGCCTCCAATGAAACAATACCACATCAGCTAATTTCAAATAAAAGAATATGAATTACCACACTCAATTAAAATCCTATAACCTTCTCAAAAAAAAAAAAAAAAAAAATTGAATCCTATAAACCCTCCCATAAATAAATAAAAAAAATCGTATAAAACCCTATATAGTATCTACTTTCGAAATATTAAAAAGAAAAGAAACAAAAGAAAAGAACCAAAGCAATGTTGTGGTAACCATCTAATAAATGCATGTGAGAGATTAGGGGTTCAATTCAGACTCATGGGTTCAATGAATGTCATATTCATTTGTGTGATTGTACTTGATAAAATGTGTTTTCACATGCTCAATCTTTGTTGATTCAAACACAAAAATATTTTTGAGTGTTTTAGGTGTTTTTGGAAAGTATTTTGTTTTTACAAAAACTGAAAAAATTCAAAAACAGTGTTGCCCTGTTTTGGCGACTCAGTCGTGGGTCACTTAAGTCGCATGCTACAACCGCGAGCTCATGGGTTGTTTTTGGCGACTTGTTCGCAAGTGGAAGGTCTAGTCGCGAGGGGTACACAGAGATTTTCGCAGCTCAGCTCACGACTCCCTCGCGAGTGAGACTTCCAGTTGCGAAAAACACTTACCAAATTTTTTCAAATCTCTTGGCTTGAAGTGTTTTGGCGGGTGACCCTAGCGACTGACTGGCAACTTGTCTCAGTCGCGAAAAACGCGTTTTTTGCGTTTCAAAGACAGTTTTTAAAACTTTTTCAGTTTTTTCCTCGAATTTTTATGATTGTTCACTGTTTTCCCCATTTCTCTCTCAACTGAAACTGACCCAAACACTCCGTGTCACACTCCTCAAACTCCATTTTTGCATCATTTCTTCTCCAATCTTCAAGAAAAAGGTATAGGTTTTGGAAGATCGAATAATGTAAAATATACTATGAACATTTAGACCCCCAAAAACAAAATTACCAATTCAAGATTTATGACAAACACAAAGTGTGCGGAAAATGAACACAAGCTATAAACAGAATTGATAAACAATCTAAGCCAATTAAAATCACATCCACAGTAGAAAATAAAAGGCAAAGATAAGGGAAGAGAGATGCAAACACAAGGACAACACAACGATGTGTTATTGAAGAGGAAACCGAAGCCCTCGGCGTAAAACCTCTCTGCCGCCTTCCAAGCGATAAATAATCCACTAAAGAATGCAGTTGGGATACATGACCAGTGATAGACCTTCCAAGCCTAATCTATCCAATGTACCTAAGCTCTCCAAACTCCTACTCCAACGAGGTTACGCCGAACCTATTTCTTCTTTAACTTACCAGATTCCGCTGCTTCACCATAGCATCAACCAATATGAATTGGTCCCTTCTTAACTGCTTCCCAAACACCAAAAAGCTCTCTCACAGAAATGGAAATGGTGAGATAAGGTTTTGGTAACAAACATCTCAAGGATTTAACAATGGAGAGGAAGAAAGTAGAGGAATTTGAAGAGTCTCTTAGGTAAAGATTGTGGATGAGTTAATCTTGTTTTTCTCTAAGGTTTCTCTTTTTGGAAGCTCTTTATATTTCATGGGTATGAGGAGTATTTATACTGGGGTGAGAATGGAATGTGAAGAGTCAGGTTTTACAAAACAGGACTGGCTCGCGGCTTGATTGAGTCGTGAGTTCTAGCTGCGAGGTAACTGAACGGCCAGTTGTCCTATTTTATCTTGTAGTGTTCCAGCTAGCATGACGCTTCAACTTCTAGCATGCTTGGCACGTGTGCTCCCTTTGGTGGCTTGCAGCCGCAAGTCACCCACAAGATCCAGTCGCGAGTCCCTATTTTTCTTGCACACTCTTGAGCTAATTTCCACACTATCTTACTCACTACCCTTACAAGAATCCCACCTAAATACAGGGTTACTAATTACTGAAATACAAGCAAATTTGGCACAGAATAAAGCCAACAAGATGGTTGATTAAATTCAACCTTACAATCTCCCCCTTTGGCTATTCCGTGACAAAATCCTAAAACAGACTCTAGACTTAACATGTGAGTTGGGAACAATTGAACATAACTCACTCACACCTAACTCTAGCAACTATGAAGCTCTTGAATCATATGAACATGAATCTCCTGAAACATAACAATACACCATGATCATTGTATGCAGAAAAGCATGAAATGCATATGAAGCAAGCATGATGTGATCGAGCAAAGATGAAGTTAAGAAACAAACCATGACTTGATCAAACAAGCAATCACTACAAGGTAGTGACCACAATGCTCATTCACACTAATAAGCTCAATGCAAATCACTTGCATGCCCAACACTCAACCAATGCATAATACATTAAGTATATGCATCTAGGAACAATCCTACAAGGGCACAAGAGTGACAGTACTTAAAAGGAAAATGCATGACATTTAGTTAGAAGTACTGATTAAATAATGCATAAAGACTGCATAAAAGCATGGTACACACCATAAAACCTACAAACTATGCATAAAACATAACCTTAAAAGCTTACAAAAGCAAAATAGGTACAAATCATTATATACACTGAAAAAGAAAAACATCATCAATATATAAAATATACCAAAGTTTCAAAACCATCCATGAGTTATAAGTTTAAACCAAACATTAACCATAATCACAGTGTATCAAACCCAATCAAAAATTATCCAAAACATAAAACTATAACCATAAACAAAACAGCATAAAGTAAAAAAAAAACTTAAACAGTTGCTGAATTATGAAAGCTTCTCCCCCTCAAATAGGCACCCCCCCTTATGTGCTGCCTCTAAAAATTCTCCCCCTTTTTGATCGGAATGGCCAAAGGGTCAGTGCTCCTGGTTGGTGTAGATGTTATCAAACTTGACTGAAAGTACATAAAGCTGATCCTGCATTGCTGTCATCCTTTCAGTTGCTGATTTTGAACCTCTCTAAGGCCATCAATCCTTTCCAAGATGATCTAGAATGCATCTGGAGGTACAGCTGATGAGGTAGAAGCCCTGCTCCTCTTGGCTCTACTTTTGGATGTGGAAGTCTGTCCTGCAGCCTCTGCTTTAGTTTCCATTGGATCACCTTCTTCTTGTTCAGCCCCTTCGTCATCTACATCACCCGGAAGACATACTTGTATCCGTATGATGGTTTGCTTGTTAATAGCCGATGGTGTAGGCATTAGGCTGAGGTCTTGAGGAATTGGAACACCTTTTGCTCTGAAAATGCGCATGAAAAGGCTAGGAAAAACCAGTTTTGCTCTTGAAGTTGTTCTGGTCTCATCCATTATTGTATCAAATATATGAGAGCTAATATCAATGAATGTTTTCTCCTTGAGTTCCATAAGAAAAATGGATCTGACATTGTTAATTGTAGTTAGCTTCTTCACAGGATACAGGTTATTCATCATGATGATAATGAGGCACCTCATGTCAATTGGAAATGTTGTAGTATTGAGACATTTCCCTTCTCTCTATCCACCAATGCGATTTTGGACAGTTTCTAATGACAACATCCTGTCTTTGTAGTTGATAAATTCATACTCCTCTAAACCCTCAAGACCAAGTATCTCATCAATATCATATGCATCTAAAGTGAACTCATGTCCTCTTACCCAACAATCTAGCTCATCCTCTCTAATCTTAACATTAGAGTAAAACTCTCTTATCAGTGGCTCACACACTCTAGGTAAACCATTTAACAGCTTTTCCTAACCTCTACCCTCAAAACAGGTGGGAATGAAAGTATCTTTTAAGTCCACTAGGTCTACAAATCTCTCCTGAATGATAGTTCCCTTCATGAAAGAATCTTTGTATCTCTCAAAGTGTTGAACAAACCTAAACTTTTGTCAGCCTTCTTTGTAGGAGTTTTCTTCTTCGAAGGTGAGGGAACCATCTGTAATCAAGCAGAAAAGGCCACAACAAATAGATAGCACAATAGATAAAATTATAAACATTAGTGATCATGTCATTGGCATTGTGAATAGCAGAAGATCAATTTAGTGAAACAGATACCACATAACACAAACACTATCAGAGTATAATAGAGACAATGTTATGAACAACATTAGGCCCATAAGAAGTGTATACCACACATAAACAGTCATAAACTTATGTCAATGAAACAAGGCTAAATGCGACTGACCATAAGCAGCCTAATCACAAAGCAGTCAATGACTCCAAACCAGATTCACCACAAATGAAAAACAGAGAGCACAAACAGTCTTAACTAAGTAAGGGTATCATAAAAGACCCACACGGATTAGGTTCAAACAAAATGGGTAAGAGATAGAAATCACAAATCGAGCAACAGATTATCTTAAGGAAACCAACATATGATAATAAATGAATCTATCAATCGAAGCAAGTTCACATAAGAACAATACTTCAACAATCCAAACAAGGACAACTCAAAAACTGAAACAAACCCATAACGAAAAACAAAACATCAACACAAATATTCACAAAAATGAAGCTCAAAACAAGAGATATGAGGTGAGGAAATGAGAACCCATACCTTTTTCTTGAAGATTTGGAGGTGAAAAAGTGCAAAAATGGAGTTTTTAGAGAGTGACGCGGAGTGTTTGGGTGAGTTTCAATTGAGAGAGAAAGTGAATAGTCATAAAAAGTTTAAGGGAAAATTGAAAAGGTTTTTAAAAACTGACCCACTTTTTTCCAAACACGCGTTTTTCGCGACTGGGGTGAGTTGCCAACAAGTCGCTAGGACACCCGTCAAAACACTTCAAGCCAAAAGATTTGAACAAATTTGCTAAGTGTTTTTTGCGACTGGAAGGTCTACCCGCGAGGGAGTCGCGAACTGAGCTGCGAAATTCTCTATGTACCCCTTGCGACTGGACCTTCCACTCGCGAACAAGTCGCCAAAACTGACCCGCGAGTTCGCGACTGTGGCATGCGACTTGTCTGACCTGCGACTGAGTCGCCAAAACAGGGCAACACTGTTTTTGAAATTTTCAGTTTTTATAAAAACAAAATACTTTCCAAAAACAACTAAAACACTTAAAAATATTTTTACCTTTGAATCAACAAAGACTGAGCATGTGTAAGCACATTTTATCAAGTATAATCACACAAATGAATATAGCATTCATTGAACATAAACTTGTGTGTTGTGTGTGGATATCAACAATGAGATAGTCCTTAGTCTAATGTGAAGTTTCAATGATCAATTCAACCAAGGCATACATAATTAGCACTAGATCATGTGACCCATCTCAATTATAGAAGTATGCATATATGACCTCCCACAAAACTTGATTACATAACTTGGAGCTTTTCATTTGGCTCCATTTTCAATCATAACATTTGATTTTTTTTTTTTTTTTTTGATCCTTTTGAAACAAACACATCTTGTTGTGAGAATGATGTTTGAGATTTCACCTTGATGGGATAGCCTTTAGCTTTTTGAAAAATCATACACTTTATTTTTGGTCGCTTTCCCTTTTTCCTAGTCGAATACTAGTATGTGCGACAATCTATTGCAACTCAATATCTCTTTACATTTGGTGAGCTCTTTTTAACAAAAACAAAAATAAAAAGTGGGAAGATATATAGGCATAAGTCTATGCATGTCTCAAGGTCAATATAACCATTCACTAATAATTCATGACAAGTTTGAAGATCTATTTACAACAGTCACATAGATTTCAAGATTTCTTCCACAGTGATATGAGTGTAAAGGAACAAGCTACGCTCGTAAATGCACAAAGCCATTAGCACAAAGGTACAAGGCAAAACAAGTTTTGAGACAAAACTCAACAATGTCGATCAAACTTTTTGATTTTCTACTTTTTATGTGGTTTTTTGGATTTTTGACACATAAGAATGAAAAGATTGATTAAAAGCAACATTAAAAACAATTTGTATGAAAGAATGCAAAAGCAAACAAACATATTTCAACCCACATAATCAATAAGCAAACAACCAAACAGAGTCACAAAGCATAGGAAGTATTGATGCATGGACATGTTGTAATGCTTATGCATGAGTACCCTTCTTCACCCACATGTCAGTTGCGTTTGGGGTGATATCCTTATAGGATTGGGTACGAGAGTTAGGGCTTTCAAACCTTCGTGTGAAGCTTTCCAAGCAGTTGGTGAATGCACCAATCATCTTCATCACGTCCATCATTCCGAGATCACCATTTCGACCTCTTGACAGTTCACCAGCCCAATTTCTCCTATCATTTCTAGGTCCTCGTGACCTTGGAGCACTTGCATTATTCATTGCTCTCAGCTTTTGACAATTTGGTCGGGTATGCCCTTGAAGACCACAGTGATAACACACGTGGTTCGATCTAGGACCTTTTTGTGGTCGTGGACGAGACTTGGCTTGAGATTCAGACCTGCCCACAGATTGATTACGAGGCTTGTTCAACATCCGTTGATCAGCCACATTCTTCTTCCTTTCAATCATAGGTTTCTTAACAGTAGAAGGAACTTCAATAAGTTCTTTAGCCTTTACAAACTTCACTTCTTTGGTGACATTGCCCGATGAGCTGCTTTCTCCGGTATATCCTATCCCGGACTAGTCTGAGAATTGTTTTTGAGATGAAATGACATCATTTAGCTTCTTGGTGGAGACCCTCTCTATCTTGGCATTGGCTTGCACAACCTCTTACTCAAGAAATCTCACTTTTGTGTAAGCTTCTGATAGCTCACCATTCAGTTTTTTTATCTCACACTTAGTTTCCTTATGACGCATTAGAAGACTCCTATAGTCCTCCTCAGCTTTCTTCATCTTCTTCACAGCCGCCTTGGCCACACGTGCATACTTTCCTGATTTTTCAAGAAGTGAATTATAATTCTCTTGAAGACAGGCTGCATTCTTGTCTTCTTTAACATCCGACTCTTCCACAATTCCCATGGATTCTTCATCACTATGTTCCCCAAGTTCTTGCACAAGCAAATTCAAGTCCTCCAAAGACTCGACATGAGTAATAGTTATGAATGCTGAGTAATTTCCTTTTCCGTCACAGCTCTCATCAGAATCAGAATTTGAAGAGTCCGAGTCACTAAGTATTGTGGCATATGCCTTGCCCTTCATCCTCAAGTAATTAGGACATTCCTTTTTAAAGTGACCATGCCCATTACACTCAAAACATGTGACTTCTTGGGTAGATTGGGACTCCTTCCCATCTTTTTTCTTGAAATCCTTCTTCTACTTTCCGAAATTCATGAATTTCCCTTTATTGCCAAATTTCCCGCTGTTCTTGAACTTCAGAAATTTTCGGAAATTCTTTGCAAGATAGGCAACATCCTTCTCGACTACATCATCATCCGAAGAGTCATGAACATCCACCCTTTCATTTACAATCTTGAGAGCAAGGGATTTTCTCTTTCTTTGATTGGGAAATGAGAATTCGTAAGTCTGAAGAGAACCAATCAGCTTTTGGACTTTGATATCATCAAGGTCCTTGCTCTCTTCAATCGCTGTCACATTGGCACAAAAGCTTTCCGACAATGACCGAAGGATCTTCCTTACTATTTTAGAATCCTTCGTTTTCTCCCCCAAATTGAACTTGCCGACAACCACCTCATTTAGCTTGCTATAGAAAGAGTCAGATGACTCATCCTCACTCATTTTGAGCTCCTCAAACCGAGTGGTCAATATCTACAGCTTGGTGTCTTTCACTTTCTTCGTGCCTTCGTAGGTGGTCTCCAATATCTCCCATGCTTCTTTGGTAACGGTAATGTGAAAAATCCTGTGAAACTCATCTGGAGAAACACCACAGAAAATTGCATTCAAGGCTTTACTGTTAGCATTAGCTGCCGCAAGGGCTGCTTTATCCCAAGTGGATTTAGCAGCCTCCGACCTTGTCCAACCTACCTCTACGGCATCCCAAACAGTATCATCAATTGAACACAAGAATGCCCTCATTCAGACTTTCTAAAAAGCATAATTGTTTCCATAAAAAAATGGTGAAACATTCAAAGATTGAGATCGGTACATGTTAATACGGGGTCAAGGATCACATTAAGGTGTTTAAACCACAAAGAGTTCACCCACTCTGATACCAATTGAAAGTTCAAATAGTGTAAAATACACTATAAACGTTTAGACCCCCAAAAACAAACTTACTAATTCAAGCTTTATGACAAACACAAAGTGTGCGGAAAATGAATACAAGCTATAAACAAAATTGATAAACAATCTAAGCCAATTAAAATCACATCCATAGCAGAAAATAAAAGGCAAAAATAAGGGAAGAGAGATGCAAACACAAGGACAACACAACGATGTGTTATCGAAGAGGAAATCGAAGCCCTCGGCATAAAACCTCTCCGCCACCCTCCAAGCGGTAAATAATCCACTAAAGAATGCAGTTGGGATACATGACCAGCAATAGACCCTCCAAGCCTAATCTACCTAATGTACCTAAGCCCTCCAAGCTCCTACTCTAACGAGGTTACGCCGAACCTATTTCTTCTTTAGCTTACCGGATTCCGCTACTTCACCATAGCATCAACCAATATGAATTGGTCCCTTCCTAACTGCTTCCTAAACACCAAAAAGCTCTCTCATAGAAATGGAAATGGTGAGATAAGGTTTTGGTAATAAACCTCTCAAGGATTTGACAATGGAGAGGAAGAGAGTAGAGGAATTTGAAGAGTCTCTTAGGTAAAGATTGTGGATGAGTCAATCTTGTTTTTCTCTAGGGTTTCTCTCTCAAAATTCTCTCTGGAAGCTCTCTACATTTTGTGGATATGAAGGATATTTATACTGGGGTGAGAATGGAATGTGAAGAGTCAGGTTTTACAAAACAAGGCTGGCTTGCGGCTTGGCCTCGTGGCTTGACTGAGTTGCGAGTTCCAGCTACGAGGTAATTGAACAGCCAGTTGTCCTATTTTGTCTTGTAGTGCTCTAGCTGGCATGACACTTCAACTTCTGGCATGCTTAGCACGTGTGCTCCCTTTGGCGGCTTGTAGCCGCGAGTCACCCGCGAGATCTAGTCGTGAGTCCCTATTTTTCTTGCACACTCTTAAGCTAATCTTCACACTATCTCACTCACTACCCTTACAAGAATCCCACATAAATATAGGGTTACTAATTGTTGAAATACAAGCAAATTTGGCACGGAATACAGCCAACAAGATGGTTGATTAAATTCAACCTTACAGGTTTTCTCTGTCTCACTTGATTTCTTCATGTTTTGAGAATTATTTTCTTGATTTTTGGGTTGTCACTATGGTTTTGCTTAGATTGCTGGGTATCTGTTTGTCCGGTGTCTTCATTGTGTGTTTCCCGGTGGTTATATACTGATCTACTCTATATTGTGACAACATTCGGTCATTAATGACACATGAACACTCATTGTCATTTTCTGGACATTCCCATCTAGTTGTTAGGGTTTTCCTCATTATCCATATGTTGACACTAACCCATTGCTAATGATGTCTCTTGTATTGTGCTTTTTTTCCTTTGTTACATGATGCAGACTGCAAATGTCTCCATTCAAGAAAGCAGCAATGAAAGGAGGTGGTTCCAAAGGAAAGGAGCCTGTCATTGATGTCGATGACTTCTCACCTAAAACAAAAAGGACTCGTTCCCCATCAGGAATGTTCGATCCCAACAAGTTCAGATCCTATGCTGCCTTTCAGACTCATGAGAATTATTTCTGAGATACTACACCATTACTAGAAAGACCTGTTGATCAATTGTCACTTCATGACACTGAAATTCCACAATGGTTTACTCACAAGGATTGGAATTATCTTCTCTCTAATCTGGATGAAGCTTATAAGAATTTGGTAAAAGAATTTTATGCCAATGCAATTGTGGAAGGTGAAGAACTCAAGTACTGGGTTAGGAGAAAAAGTTTTTCAATCTCTCCTGCATATTTGCTAGAGATACTTCACATCAACCGGCCAATGCTTAAAAACTCACCAGTTTATGATGATCTATGTCCAGATGAGGAATTGCTTAAGGATGGTCTTGGACAAGACTTGGAATTCTCATCTAATGGAAACTCAGTCAGCGTTTCCTCTCTTCCTCATAAACTGAGACTGCTTACAATAGTGATGTTCCACAACTTGTACCCCTTATCCAACATTGGTTATATGAACCTCGAACATGCTTTGTTTCTTCATGACCTAATCTCTGATGTAGAGATTGACATCTGTGCTCATATCTTTCACGTTTTGCACAAAACGGTTCTACGAACTGAGTCACGAATATGTGTTCCTTTTTGCTGTCTCATTTCTAGGATTTTGAAGCTCAAAGGAATTCTCCCAATAGTAGATGAGTCTCCCTGCACAAAACCGTGTCCGATCAACATGCGTACATTCAACGCAAGCATTGGTCATAGTCGAAAGAGAGTCAAACCGGAAACTTCCACATCTCACAGTGGTTCGCGCTTTAGCACATTATCCCTTGATGAAAAACTCGACAACATTGTGACATCTGTTCATGAGTTGAGTACCAAGATGTCAGAACTCACATCTATTTTACACCATCATAGCACTTGGTGGGATATGAAGTTTACCTCCCTACAAACTCAATTGGATTAGATTCAAAGGAAGCTAGAAGAGGATATGTAGCTATTCCATGACAAACAAGGGGAGATGATGTCATAAGAGGAATACAATGAAAGGGGGAGGAAATTATCTAAGGGGGAGATTTCAGCAAGCAATTTAAACATTTTTATTTAAAAAATTTTACTTTAAGTTGTTATTCAGTTTTCTTCTTGTTTGTACCCATGTTGCTTTTGTAAGCTTTTAGGGTTTGTTTTCATTGGTTTGTAGGCTTTATGATATGTACCATGCTTTAGGCAGCCTTTATGTTTTGTTGAATCAGTACTTCTAACTAAATGTTATGCATTTTCTTTTAAGTATTGTCACTCTTGTGCCCTTGTAGGATTGTTCCTACATGCATATACTTAGTTTATTATGCATTGGTTGAGTGTTGGGCATGCAAGTGATTTGCATTGATCTTATTAGCTTGTATGTCCAAGTGTTCATTTCAAGTGTGAATGAACATTGTGATTGATCTTTGGTCAAGCCATGGTTTGTTTCTTTACTCCATCTTTGCTTGATCACATCATGCCTATTTCATATGCATTTCATGCTTTTCTGCATACAATGATCATGATGTATTGTTTTGTTTCAGGAGATTCATGTTCGTATGATTCAAGAGCTTCACAGTTTCTAGAGTTAGGCGTGAGTGAGTTATGTTCAACTGTTCCCAACTCACATGTTAAGTCCAGAGTCTGTTTTAGGGTTTTATCACGGAATAGCCAAAGGGGGAGATTGTAAGGTTGAATTTTATCAACCATTTTGTTGGCTTTATTCCGTGCCAAATTTGCTTGTATTTCAACAATTAGTAACCCTGTATTTAGGTGGGATTCTTGTAAGGGTAGTGAGTGAGATAGTGTGACGAAATACTCAAGAGTGTGCAAGAAAAACAGAAACTCGCGACTGGATCTCGCGGGTGACTCGTGGCTGCAAGCCGCCAGAAGCTGCTCATGTGCCAGGCATGCTAGAAGTTGAAGCATCATGCTAATTGGAGCACTATAGGACAAAATAGGACAATTGGCCGTTTAGTTACCTCGCGACTGGAACTCGCGACTCAGTCAAGCCGCAAGCCAGTCCTGTTTTGAAAAACCTGACTCTTCACATTCCATTCTCACCCCAATATAAATACCCCTTTTACCCACGAAAGAAAGAGAGCTTCTAGAGAGAATTTTGAGAGAGAAACCCTAGAAAAAAACAAGATTGATTCATCCCCAATCTTCATTAAGAGACTCTTCAAATTCCTTAACTCTCTTCCTCTCCATTGTTAAATCCTTGAGAGGCTTATTACCAAAATCGTTTCTCATCATATCCATTTCTGTGAGAAGGTTGTTTGGTGCTTTGGGAAGCAGTTAGGAAGGAACCAATTTTACATTGGTTGATGCTATGGTCAAGTAGCGGAATCCAGGAAGCTAGAAAAGAAATAGGTTCGGCACAACCTCGTTGAAGCAAGAAGCTTGGAGGGCTTAGATACATTGGGTAGATTAGGCTTGGAGAGTCTATTGCTGTTCATGTATCCTAACTACATTTTCTAGTAGATTACTTACCGCTTGGAGGGCGGCGGAGAGGTTTTACGCCGATGGCTTCGGTTTCCTTTTCGATAACACATCGTGTGTTGTCCTTGTGTTTGCATCTCTCTTCCCTTAATCTTTGCCATTTAATTTATGCTGTGGACGTGATTTTATTTGGTTTAGATTGTTTATCAATTCTGTGTTAAGCTTGTGTTCATATTCCGCACATTAATTGTTTGATATTAAGTTTGAATTGGTAATTTGTAAATTGGGGGTCTAAACGTTCAAGGTGTGTTATACACATATTGAACTTTCAATACTAATATCATACTGTAAGGACTGGAAAAGAGGCCCAAGCCTAATTAACTTAATAATTCCTAGCTCTTCAAGCCCAGTACATTAAATTTGTAAGATAATGAGCTTACGAGTCAATTGCAATGCTAAGATGGCTACAAGCTATTGAAAAACAATACTAACAGGATAAACGTAAACAAAAGAGATCAAGATTTAATATAACTCTATCCTTGGGCAAATAAGAGGATGAATTTCTTACAACAGTGAAGGCTGATATTTTTACAATCTCATATAGTTTCTCTCTCTCTTTTTCTCTTGTAGAATGTTCATCCCCTTTTCAGAGGGATTTTCTTCCTTATATATCCATTTACATTGCATCTTAGCCCTCCATTTGTATGTCTCAAGGAAGCCATTTGGATGCTTGTCCCATCAAGACCCTTCTGGAGGTGGTTGAGAGAGAGATGTGAGTTGTGTAGCTACTATTCAGGTGTCTTTTTCTCATAAATATTGCCAGTTCAGTTGATCCAGAGCATTAAATGTGATGGTGGTAGTCACCTTGCCAGATGTTTTCCCCTTCCATTGCTTACACGACTCTATTATCTCCCTTAGAGCTTTACTTTCCAATGTAGGGAGTCAGATATAGGGCTTCCAAGGTGCTTTTGCCTCCCGTGGTCCTTGGTTGACGTGTTAGTTAATCTTTTCTCCTCAAACCTCTTACTCTTAGCTTTAGTTCGGTCATGAATGGCCCTGATCGCTTCCTTTCTTAGTCTTGGCACACGTGCCAAACCTTGGCTTACACATGTTTGGGCCTTTGATTGTCCTCGGATAGGACCCATAGCCTTAATATGTCCACGGACCATTTGCTCCCACAAATACAATCTAAAAGTTCTTATTTCATTCCAATAAAGTTTTACTTAAAGTTAGAAACGCATAATCTAAGAAAGATATAATGGAAAAAGCTTTTTTTTTTTTTTCCCCTTTGTTTGAATAAAATAGTCGAAAGCTTTAGAGTTTCAAAGAATAATTTTATCAATAAAACTGATGATACAGTTGATTAGTGGTGTGTCCTCGTCCACATATACCTGCAAAGAGGAGTGAAAGAGACCAAAAAACTACCACTGGTTTGCCAACGAGGGATGAAAGGGATTGATTAGGAGATTTTCGTGAGGTTAAAGCTCATACCTTTCATAGATTTTTCCGTCATTGTAGCTTGAACATAAAATTTGAGTTGTATCTAGTTTGGAGATTAGGACGAGAACTGGGGACCTTGGTGGGGGTAGGTACTTAGAATTAAATATGTTTCACTATGAGGAATTTGTAGACTTTGAGATTTTCTCGCTCAAGAGAGCTTGGCCTAAAGCTCCTCATGCATTTGATGAGCTGCCATGTTATCTCAATTATGCTCATGCTTGCTACACATCATAATTTCACCCATCAATGATCATTCAAACTCTTTTAATTAAAAAATTTTATATTTGAAATTAATTTTTATATAAATAAAATAACGTTTATTTATGTGAGTTAAATAGATTCGTGTCTAAATGAGTTAACTCACCTTGCACAAATAACGAACCGAGTCATTTCATGCTGGTTACAAGTCATCAAATTCTTTTCATTAAATAATTTTGTATTTAATTTTTTAAAATAAAAATGGCATTTATTTGTATGGGTTAAATAGAGTCAAGTCTAAATGGGTTAACTCATCTTGACACAAATAATGAACCGAGTCATTAATATTTCGCATTGATTGCAAGTCAACACGAAATTGACCTATTTATTAATAACTAGCCATGGTCCCGCATGATACGCAGATAATGCTTTAAGTTGTTATGTGAAAAACTTATATAGAATATCCAAAATACTTTAAAGTAATAACATGAAGTAATGTTGCAATAACATGAAGATATTTTTGTTAAATTAATGATGTAATACAAAATTAAGGGGATGGAGAATTTAAACTATAGAGAAAAAGTTACATAAATTAGAAATTAGTTATTATGTGGTGTAATATCTTCTCAAAAAAAAAAAAAAAAAAATTGTATAGTAAGTTGATTGTTTGTTTAATCATTTATTTTTTTGCTGAAATTTTTAATCATAATTTTTGTTTCTACATTGGCTTGGAGTTAGCATAAAAAAATTGTTTCATGTAAATGTTTAGTTTTTTTATTTTTTTATTATTTTTTTTTTTTATGAGAAAAATGTAAATGTTTAGTTGGCTTATGGAAATAACATCTAAAATTTATGATATAATGTTTATGTTATTGAAGTATGATAGTGGTAAGTTAAACACTCAGTGAAAATAGTAATATCCTATTATCATAATTTTATTATAATCCAAATATGTAAAGAAGTTGAGGTGTAAAGCTAAATGAAAAATTACTCTTACAAAGCGCCACATGACAAAATCACATGGTCTCTCATGTGATGTTTTTTCTTTCTTATATATATATATATATATATATATATATAATTAGTGCATATTTATAGATAATTAATGTGTATTCACTTCATTGACACATTCAATGAATTAAAAGTTTTACATAAATATAAACTTTGATGAGATGGAAGCCTAAATGAGAGAAGCTCAACGAATGTGCCACTTGGCAGAACCACATGGTCTCTCACATGAGGTATCTGCTTTTAAAAACCATATAAAATTCTTATATATATATATATATATATATATATATATATATATCTAAAATTGGTGCATACTTATAGATAATTAATGTGTATTCACTTCATTGACACATTCAATGAATTAAAAGTTTTAAATAAATGTAAACTTTGATGAGGTGGAAGCCTAAATGAGAGAAGCTCAACGAATGTGCCACTTGACAGAACCTCATGGTTTCCCACATGAGGTATCTGCTTTTAAAAACCATAAAATTCTTTTATATATATATATATATATATATATATATATATATATATATATATATATATATATATATATATATATATATATATATATATATATATATAATTAATGCATACTTATTGATAATTAATGTGTATTTACTTCATTGACACATTCAATGAATTAAAAGTTTTAAATAAATGTAAACTTTGATGAGGTGAAAGCTTAAACGAGAGAAGCTCAATGAATGTGCCACATGGCAGAACTTCATGTTCTCTCACATGAGGTCTCTGCTTATATATATATATATATATATATATTGATTGATTGATTTTTTATATATATATATATTATTTATGTTTGCCCACAATATTATTAATTTTGAAACTTGATTTTCTTAATTCATATTTTCTTAAAAAAATTGTATAACACTGTAAGATTATAATATATTATAATATTTACTGTTAAAAATAGATTTTATTTTTCAAACTGATTAAATGATTTTGAAATCTACAAATAAGAATTTAAAGTATATAATACTTTTATATTCTAAAATTACATAAATTTTAGTATCTTATCAAACACTTTTTCAACCACTCTATTCTTACAACCAAATATAGAGACATTGATCACAAACCCCCAATTAATTATCTCAATGAAATTAAGGAAATCATTTATAATTATCAACATAAAGAGAACGTGATTAAACAAAGAGAAATTTGCTAAAAACACATTTATTTATCAAAATTCAATTGTCTTTAGTTGAGCTTTCGTATCCTTAAAAAAAAAAAAAAGTGAAAAACACTTTTATCACTATGGCTTATACTGCACAAAATAGCAGTAAAATAAACTTACAAAGAAACCTACAAATTATGAATTCTAACACAATTTTTTTTTTTTAATAAAAAAAAATAGCCAACTTCATAAATAATCAATTAGAATGTTTCTTTTTCTTTTTCTTTAGTTCTAAAAAAAATATGTTTATAACTTTCCCAAACCAAAATCTCAAACACCCAAAGACTCCAAGCGAATCATATTCTTCACAAAATCTACAATGTCTGACTTAAACATCAAAACCATAAGCTACCATCACTTAATTAAAAAAGCAAGCCCCCTTTCTTGGTCATAGCTAACTCATATGAGTTACGATTAAATGATACTACAACGTTGGAGTCTTGTAGGTGCCATTGAAAGGTTGAAAGTAAATGACATCATTTTTTGTCTAAGCGTATTTGAGATGAGATAGTATGAAAGGCTATGGACATGTGTATATAAAGGAGTAGAAGAGAAAAGGGTGAATGGAAATGCAAAGAGTTTTTTGTGTGTGTGAGAGATGAAAAGTCTTGAAATATTGAACCAAATAAAACAAACAGTAGTCTTAAAACATTGAATAATAATGTAACAAAAATAGTCTTGAAACATTGAACCAAAAGAAATAAAGAGTCTCTACTTTTAAATTTGTTCTTATCTCTAATGTGGCTTAAGGGTATTTCAATTCTTTTCATAGAGTACGTCACATAGCAAAACATCGTGCTCTGTCGCATGAGGTCTTTACTTTTATATATATATATATATATATATTGATTGATTGATTTTAAACTGACTCAACCCACCTTGATATGAACTCATTTACACTAAAAACTTACCCACAAAAAAGTGTGCATGTTTGATTGCCACTTTATATATTAGCATTTGAATTGTGAAAAGAATATATATATATATATCACTTATAGAAGATTTCTATTTGAGAGAAATGTTTCGTCATAAAAGACATCAAAAGAAAATAAGAATAGGTTTACAACCTAAAAAAAAAAAAAAAAGAATTGGATGCATAGCAATGTTGGATTTAATGAAAGCTAGAAAAAAAAAAGGATTGTAAGCAAGTTTGTGGCTAGTCACAATTATGAACTTCTTACTCCTATTTAGTACGTGTATACTTTTTGGATAGAGAGATAACCCATGCCCAAAAGAATCTCATAGATACACTTAATGAGTCAAGTGTGCCTCCAAAATAGATAATGCCAATATTGAGTAAAGAATTTAGCGGTGACCATAATAATAGTTGTGTTGTAGTTGATGTTCCAAATTAGTTAGGTAATAAAGGAAGAAAGTTTCTTGAAGAAGGAGATGCAACAAAATAATATATTTGTAGAGATAAAAAGATTATTAAAAAAAATATCTTTGTAAAAATCTTTTAAAAAAATAGACAATACTAGAAATAATGGTTACTTTTTATATATTATACTCTATTACATAATATATATATATATATATATATATATATATATATATATTTCTAGGCATTGTGTAGATTTGCGACCAGTTTAAGCTGATATTCAAAACACTAAACCCTCTAACATTTGATTTCAAATATCATAAATTCATAATACTATAATTAATTTACAACTCCAGCAAATCGATCAAATGAAGCAAATACACCGAAAACACACCAATCCAAATTCGCAACATTGTTTTTCCAAGAAAAATTGCCATTAAAGTATGAAATAAATAATTCTGTGTTTACAATATCTATAAAATATGAAAAATATACATCATGATCATAAAATACAAAACACATGTGGATTATTAGTTGTAGTTGTTTTTTTTTTTTTTAATGGAAAATTCTTAGTTATATGTACCTTCGATTCTCCAAAATTTAACCTTCAGAAAATCCTATCAGTAGATTCCCAGTTCATGATATCACCCATGTATCTCCCTTTTGCATACATATATCAATCAAAATAATCACCGCCTTAAGCAGTTTAAGTTGTCCTAATCCAGTCATACAACTACCTTCGGCCCATTGCTAATTTTTGCCTAAGGATTAATAACATAAAATTGAATGTACAAGGGGTCAATTTGGCAACTGATTCAAATCCCAAGAGGTCTTTATGTAATTTAACCTTAGGTTTTACTTTTTGACTTTAGTAGTTTTATTTTTATTTTTTTCTCAATATCTGGTAAAACTTCTGTGCATGTGGTGATTTGATTTGTAAGATATGTAACAATTAATTAGATTTGTTGTATCATAGGAGACAACGTATTAGTAGACTCTTAACATTGAAATCTTATTGGAATGACACCGAATGTTTGGAAAGAAGAAAAAATGTAGTCCACACCAAAATTATTGTTATTACACATATCTTAAAACCTTCTTTGGTATAAGTGCTGCCCTTGAATAGGCTTGAATATAGGATAAGGATTGAAATAGGAATAAATAAGCCAACCAACATAACTGCAGAAAAGCTTGCCCAGAGTACTATAAAGTATAAACCAGAGACGCAAACTGGTGTTGTTTGTGGGTAGGAAAGCAATGGAGTGATCGAATTGCACGAGTGAGTTGCAAACTTATAAGAGGGATGGGGACAAAGAGCAGTATTGGCTGATACGTAGAATCTGTTTCTTTCTGAAGGTCTTGTTTGTGGAATTGTGAGTGCGACACTCTCATGTGCAAGTTAAGAAGAAAATTAGGTCAACACAATTTGAAGAACTCCACTCACAATTTTTTTCTTTTTTTTTTGAGAAGAACATTACTCACAATTGATTCTTGTAGAAATTGAACAATATGAATTTCTAACACATATTTTGTTTCTGATTTATTTATAAGTGAACCTGAACATAGAATTTCATAGTACCTCCCAGTGCAAGGAGATCATAAGAAAGTTATAATGATGTTTAAAGTTCTGGTTTCAGATTGCAAGCATGCTCTTTTATCACTTTTTCTGTAACTTGTTCTCTTTTGGGATTTTTCGGGTGGAATTTGGGAAACTCTGTTAATGAAGGGTCAAATGCGTCAAGATAAAACAAAGAAACTAGTGTTTCACTTGTGGACCCTCGATGTCATTCATAGTACCTAAAAAAATTACACTTAAGGGTACTGATCACGAGACCCCCAATGTTATTCAATGCCAATAAGTTGACCGAGCACTTAGCAACAATTCCTCCAATTATATATATATATATATATATATTTTTTTTTTTTTTGACATGTACACCTTTTTTACCAGCTCTTCCTAATAGGCAATTAGCTATGTTTATTATTATCAACTTTAAACAGGGTGTATTGCCTATAAACATTTAAAAGAATGTCAAGCAGACAAACATTATTCCACATGATATGAGATAGCTATCTAATTCTACACTTTGTTTTAGAGTTTATAAAGGAATGAAATGGAATGAGTAAATCATAAGGGAATGAATTGGAATAGAATACCAAAATGAAAAAGAAATGAATGGAATGAAATTAAGTAATTCTTTTTTTTTGGGGAAGTTTTAAAATAATGGAATAGAAAGGAACGGAATATAAGTAATATTGTTTAAGAGTAACATAGAGAGAAAAAAAAATGTGGGTTCCAATTAGCTAAATTGGTAAAATCTCTGATAATTAAATAAAAGATCTAGAATTCAATTCCCGCCAATGATAAAAACCGATTAGTGTCTTGGTTTGATGATAAAGAGTTATCATCAAAAGCGAACGTTATAAGTTGAAACTCTCTAAAAAAATAGAGAAAAAAATTAATGGAATCATTTAATCATAATATTACGATTAGATCCCCATTTTAAAATAAAATGCTTAATATAAGGGTATTTGAAGAGGAATGAAAATTTAAGGTTTTGAGGAAATAAAGAGAAATAAGCGTTCTCTTCTACCTATTTCATTCTCTCCTACTTAATTTTACAAACAAATGAATAAACTTTTCATTTCCTCCATTAAAACTCCCAAATAAGAAAAAAAAAAATTCTAAAATTATTCTTTTCATTCCTTTCTCTTCCATTCATTTCCCTCCTCCTAAATGGTCAACACTCAAGTGTCAAACACTCTTCAAGTCTAAACATCTCATCCATCCACCAAGTTAACCTTGTTATATCCTTGAGCAAGACAACATCTAGGTACATGATGTAGAACAGACAACACATGCCTTCCTAGAATAGCAAAAGCGTAGGAAGTCACGACGCAAGATTAAAGGGGGTGTCAGTAGAGGCCATCGGGACAACAATGTCGGAATTGCAGGAATTTTGGTAGGTTGAAGGGAAACAACATTCTGATCTAGATGCATACCAAATGCCATGAGCGTCGCCAAAATTTAGGCGAATTCCTTCTTTAAGACCCCGAAAACAGTGTTTTTGCTATTTATAGTAATTTTTGTTTGTCCTTAATAACTTTTAGTTTAAAAGTTAGAATAAGTTTCCATTTATTTTGGGATGACCCTTAAGGTCAGTAGTTTATGATTCTGCATTTAACTCAATTTTGCCATTTTTGGTAAATTTCGGTATTTTGTTACCTAATTGCGTAATTAGTGTGAATTATGGTTTTAGACGTTTTTCACAATATTTATTCGTTTTGTAGTCGTTAGAGTTAAATCAGACTATTATTAATTAACACAGACGTTTTGTCAAATTTTCTTCTGATAGATTCCAGTTTTTATCTCCTTGTGAATTCAGGAAAGCCCTTATGGATTCGAGGTTTACTACCAGAAACTAACAGTTTAATTTTTGTTCCATCAAGAGAGCATCGTGTGTGCTTTCTTTAGGCTCCTGCGACATCAATACACAACTTTCTCCAATTCTCTTTATAGTTGTATCAATTCTCTTTACAGTTGTATTCTCTCTAATAACCCTAATCCAATCTACGGAAAAAGATTCCACTATAAAACTTCTGACTTTTCTTGAACCATTCTAAATATTAGCTTTCACAATTTATATTGTAGGCCAGCATCTAAATTGTGTTTTGCCCCAGCTCTTATTTGACCAACATTGCATTATTTCCTTGACCCTCATGCATAGAAGACCACAATTCTTCCCTATGTTTTGTGCTTTTGCTCTAGAAAATCACATTTGGTCTTTTTTCATGTTGTCCTTGTCAAAGAACCTTCTTTTTTCCCTTGAATTAGCATCAAGTATACAGTCAATTGAACGTTCTAATTCCTCTACTACTAACATCCCCCACTTGAAAGATCCAGATTCTGTAATAGGCTTTAACAATTTCTGGATCAATTTAATTTCTAAAATAAGACACAGAAGATTTTATAATGGCTCTATTTAATGGAATGTATTTAGCATAAAGGATAATAGTGTACATGCAACTAAATAGAAAAACTTTTTGGCAAATATATACACATACATATCTAAATAAATATGTTTGTATACACACACACACTCGAACACGTGTGTGAGAAAATAAAAGCATAATTTTTTTTTTCTACCATTTGTATTGCAATTAACCAAGCCAATCAACCATTCCTCTCTATTGTAATCACACTTCAAGATTGCACAGAACTAAACAATTTGTGATGCAGTCAAGCCTACTAAATTCAGAGGAGGAAAGAAAACAGAACAACCCTGAAGAGGTTTTGCTATGGAAGCACTTTTCCAAATAGAGGCATAGGTAAACAACTGATTTAGAGAACAAAACCCAATTCATATTCAAGTATTTGATTTTTATGATGACATAAAAAAAAAAATTGTCACACCCAACTCTCAGTTGTCATGATATTGTACACTTTGGGTTGCTCCTTGCAGTTTTTAAGGCCTCATATCAGTTTGAGTTCAAGACATTCCTTATAAAGCGCAGGACCTCACCCTACCTAGGCAATGTGGAACTTAGCCATGATTTGGCTCTCCCTCACCTCACCCCACTTAAGAGGCCTTTCGGCCTTTTGGGTTCCCACAAAAGTTTTATCAAGTTTTAATGATGTATAATAGTAAGCTTATACCTCATTTAAAATAGATAAAGCTTTTCAACTTAAGTCAAAATCCACATTGAGATGAGTAATCTGATATGAAATGACATGCAATTAATCTTTTGATAACCATTTACAACTATAGGATGTTCTAAAAGTAAATTACCGTCAAATAATGTGTTAGAATGGAGAATTGGTGGCGCTTATCTTCTTGGGTTGAAGTTTATAAGCATAAGCCCAAATCCACCTAAAAGATTACATTAACTAGAATGGACATACAGTCAATATTTTAAAATTTTATTTTCCTATTGATACTACAAAAAGGGCTGGTACAACGAAGAACGCTAGCCTCAATTAATACCTAATATGAACAGAACAAAACACTTGCATCCCCTACTTCAGCAAGTCGGAAGTGTCTTCCACTATCACTTTCAATCTTCAAGGAAGCCTTCTCTTCTTTGCGTAGATATCCTCTAATATATGACTTGCAATCAAGACAACTAGGTGAGAGTGCCCTTTAGGCTTTAGCTGTCAAAAACAATTTTTGATTGCCAAATGTCTTAGCAGTCTTTTTTACTTGATGTATTGCAGCTGAATCAACCAACAAACAGTTCTTCATGTGATTTGGCAACAAAAGCTGTCACCTCCCCCCCCCCCCCCCCCCCTCTCTTTCTCTGCCTCTCCCCAACTTAGAAGAAGCTTTCCAAAACCCTTTAGCAGTCATCACCAATTGCAACTATCAGGAGCTGTGCACATTCTAACAGGCCTCTCTGGTCCTAGATCTTGAGGTTGCAGAGCCTGAGTTGTTTTGAAAGCACTTGAGTACCTGCAAAACAGAGACTTAGATAGCATTTGGACAGATGACAAGAGCTTTCTATCTTTTTTTACAATTTATAAGTAGAGAATTCTTAAGGAAATCACTCTTTAGATAGTGCATTGAAAATCAAGGTCAAAAACTTTTTGCCTTCTAGGGTTATACCAACTAGCAAGCTTCCCCAACTCCTCAATATTCATATATGTTTTGACTATACATGGCCTCTCCTCAACTACTCCTTGATGGCTCTCTGAACTTTTTAAGAACATGCTGGGGCCTACAAAGTTGAACACTTTTTTTGTTTTTTTCTCTAATAAGATATTCAACCTCCCAAGATGGATGTTGCATATTCTCTATTATCATCAATGCCCATCCAAAGAGCATTAATGTTGATCTCCACTTTTATCTCCAAATAACTTGATCTACCATTCAACTTTCATTACCCGAAATCAATCCCAAAATCACAAATCCGAGATCCTATCTCTGTATGCCATTGTGTGTGGATGCTCATGCAAACTGTCATTTTTAAATGAAAGCTACTCAAAATTATCCTGTTCAATGCTCAATGATAAATATAAATTATGCTCTACAACCTATGTTACCCACTAACATTTTATTTACTTCATGAAGAAAGTGTTAACATCATTTCATCAAGGGGAAAAAAATCCTAGCAACATTACTGTGGGGTACTCTTTAATGACAACCAGAGGAAACGAAACAGCGAAATCCTCAATCCTAGCAGCATTACTAATGAGAAAACTGGTCACCTGGATATAAGTTTCCCAAATATCATCATCAGCTGTCACTGTTTGGCAAATTTCATCACTAGCAAAGCCATTCTGAATGGGGAGATCCTTTATTTCCTTGTAATTTGCCATCAAGCTTAGATTATGATCTTCTAGTACATCTTTGCCACCCAGAATGCCAAATTTTCTACTGCATGGTGGAATCATCCAGGTCAAAGCTTGAGCATTGCATGTAGGACTGATCTTATTCCTTCTGCACAAATGCTATAACTCAAGGTTAATATAATCCATGCGAATCACTACTAGCAAAGAATTGGTCATCCTTTTCACCTATAACTTCAAAAATAACTCTCATTACATGCAAGAATTTATTTTAAAGGGAACTTGAGAAAAATTGGAACAATTATTTTGTTTCGTATTGTTTAACAACATCAATCTCAAACATTACTTGAAATGGGGAGATTTCATTGTTTTTATATGAAACTTTCAGGAAAACTAAATGCAATAATTGCATCATCATGAAATTAAAACATTTGATAGCAATACTTAGTCAAAGTTTTACATTAACTTATGCTAGAGTAGTTTTCCCATGGCCTTCATCTATACATATGCAGATGGTCATAAAATATTGGTAAAGTCATAAATTTAATATACAAATCCTTTCTACCTATAGGCAGTATTGAGAGAGCGAGAGAGAGAGAGCATCAGTCCCAGCTCATAGCCTCAATGTCCAGTGAGTGACTGCCTTTCATCACTATTGTCATTTCCATATATCAAAAAAAAATATTTGAAATTTGGGAGAGTTCTAATATGTATGTTTATTCATAATATCTTAATTTGAAACTTATGAGAGTTATATGAAATTTTGCACCTTCCGAAGAATTCTAAAATAGAATAAATATGGGGAAAATCTCACCAAATGCTGCAGCCTGTTATAAGCTTGTGAAAAGAAAATCTCACCAACACCATTACATGCAACCGATATCTTGACCCACTTTGATATACCCTCCAACAGAAGCTGGATTTCCATAAATCAAGCAGAAATAAGCATAATTATCAGTTCTTAGACATCAGACTTAGGATAGTAATGACAAGCATGATATAACTGAAAGAATGCTAATCGCGTAGGTTAAGGAACAACACAATAAATAAGAATATATGAGCAGGAAATAATATTATTTGAATTATTGGGGAAGCTCTCAATGCTGAAACAAGAAATATGCCAGTCATCAAATTGGGGTTTTTATTGTTGAAATCAGCATTGCATGAAGAAATTCTGCATCTTCATTAGAAACCCCTTCAACATATATAACAGCAATCTATAACAACTCGGAATAGATTAATTTCAATGAGACCAAGCATCAGGATGCACTTGGATTTTTTTTTATATGAGCAGCATAATAGGAAAAAAAAAATTATCTAAAGATACAAGAATGGATAATTGGCAATTCATCTAGGTATAAGAATCCTACACATAATCTCAACAGTCACCAAGATAACCCACTCTATTGAAGAACCTTTAGGTCATTATATTGCCTTCTCAAATGTGTGTATCTATGCCTCAGAGCATCTTTGTCATGATGAGACCAATGTCCCATTGAACAGCTTGACCATTTCAATCCAAGCCTCAGCAATAAGTCCATGACCTACTTTATTCCCTCCAAGTGCCTGGTTTCATAACAAATCAATGAGGTAATATTCCATTGTTGATGCATAACTTATTCTCAGACATTTACTATTGGGAAAGATAAATCCATTGGGTCCTAATAAAATCTTATTTATGGAGATAACTATTCATTCATCAAAACATTTTCAGAGTGCTTGTTACTTGAATGCATTTAATTTACTGGGACAAGGTTATTCATTGTAACACCTAATTGGTAATTAGCTTTTCTCCATTAAAAGCATATGATACTTATTAATCATACTGCCCTTAGTTCTTATTTAGTTAATAAAACAACAAATTAAGAAAATTACAATCACTTCCATAAATAGGCAAAACGGAAAAAAGATCATCAAGGCCAGTCCAATCAATCAAGTATTTGCAAAGCCAAATACCTTGTGTGCTGATTTCTCTACAACACTTTCCTTTTACCTTTTTTTTCTTGTGTTATTGGGCTGGGGATTTACAAGTGTTAATTTCTCCCATAATAAAGACATATTTACAAAACCCGTCTTAAGTCTTATTATTAGGTACTAGTTAGGTCATAATTGGCTTAGCTTACAATAACTATAAACAAATTACTAATTCTTGTGCAAAGCAGATCACTGTTGACTGCCCATTTTTCTTCAAAATATATTAAATTCTTATGGTAAAAGAGTCCATCTATGTTTGAATTCACTCATAACAAGAGATGTGTGAATATTTCAATGCAATAGCAAACATGAAAGATCAAGTGGAAAACAGTTTCATTGAAAATAGCAGTACCTTGCCATGTTTCTTCGAAATTTGATCAAGTGGTTCTCATTTTCTTGGACTCTGGATATGGACTAAAGTCAGAATCATCATTTATAGAGGAGGATCCCAAATCAAACCCATCACCAACGGTTGAGTCCAATCCAAAAGCAAACTCAGACCCATTTGCGACATCCATTGGAAGCCCTGAATTAGATGGCAAGATTACCGAGGATGACCCGCCACCATCTGTATCACTTGAAATAATCTGACTTTCCAAATTGCTCGAATGCACTAAAGCTCGTCCTGCTGAATGCGTGGAGCCCACCTCCTTCAGACACCGACAACAGGTTTGAGCTCTACATAAACATGTGCAGCTCCTTGCTTCATAGTTGTCCATTGAAAGTCCCAAAGCTTCTACATTTTGAGGTTGAGGGCAATTGCATTCTACATGGACTCCTATCCGTTTAATGATAGAAGGAATGTTAGGAGGAAAACGTAGATAAGGAGCAGTAGCAAAAGTTTCACAGAAGAGCTCAACATGATTCTGATCACCTAGATTCAAGTCCTGAAATAGTTTCTGCAATGAGCTCTGAGGTCTACAGTAAAAACACAGATGATGCCCATACTTCGATAGTGAATAGCAGATTGAGTTTCCGAACGACCGTTGAATACCATTGATGGAAACGTCGATAAGAATAAGTATAGTGTTGTAGAATTCCTCAGTAGAAGCCTCCTCCTCGTATTGAAAAGCTAGACAGAGAGCAATTGTTGGAAATTTGGGACCAATTGAGAATGATATTAAATTTCCAACACGTTGATGGTTAAACCAATTTGGAATTTCATTCTCTTCTCCTGGTACTAGAATGTGATATTCACTAAAGTCATAACAGAGGCTTTCTCTATATGAGTATGAGTGTGGGGTCTTTAAAGCGTCGCTTGTCACACCTAAACAGGGTGGTAGATTTGGTCGAAGACCTATCATTTCTCGAAACTGCATTCAATTAGCGAATTCAACAAATTAAATCTCAGCAAATCAAGTCGAGTAGTATTTGTGAAGGTAACAAAATTTTTTCTTAATAACTTTGAGAGAGAGAGATACCTGATGAAAGAGTAATTGTGAATCTAGCGAGTGGCTATTGAATGCATCTACATGTCTTATACTTTGTGGAAGCCTTGGAATTTCCCGAAGCTCATCGCAATTTGTAATATCAAGCCTATGTAATCTCTCAAATCTGCTTATGCTTTCTGGGAGGGTAACAATTTTTTTGCAGTACCCAATTACTAACTCTTTCAATGTGAGGGGGCAACAACAATTGAGAATAAAATCTATTTCTGAGCGATTTGTAAAGCTATCAAGACACAGTTTTTTCAATCTTGGGAAAACATAATTGGAAAAGCCACCATAAGAATTGCACAGTGGCTGTCTATCAATCTCCACGTCCTTTGGAAATGTGACACAGCCAGAGAGATCGAGTGTCTCTAGATGTTGTAAAGTATAGATGCTACCTGGAAGTCTTACCTGTTTTAAATGCGCTCCAATATTAAGCATCTTAAGGCCAGTCAAATTCCCAAATGTCGGAGGCAACTCACTAATACCCGTATTCAACAGTTCTAACTCTCCTAAACCATTCATTTCGTGCAAGATATTGGGGAACTTCTTAAGACTCTCGCAGCCGGATAGTCCAAAAGATGTAAAAGACTTCATCGTGAGACAGCTAGGAAGAGTTTCAAGTTTGCTGCAACCCTTAAGGTCCCACACTTCAAGCTTATCAAGACGCCCCACGGAGTCATCAACCTCAACTAGGTTTTTACAATATCTAAGAATCAAATGCTTTATGTTTGGGGTCATTGATATGTCAGGTATTTTCCTAATCAATTCACACCCACTGAAGTCCACATATGTTGCGGCTTTGAATGCGCAAATCTGTAGAAGAAAAAAAAATTCGAAATTTAAAATATATTTTAATCTTTAAATTAGTATTTAAATTAGTAACAATTTATAAATACTAATGATCATACCTGCTTAATTGGCTCCTCTAATTGACTACGAGACATGTTGAGCACAACCAGGCTTTTAGGACAAAAATTAGATGGCCAAGAAGAAAATGGATATCCATTCCAATCGAGCACCCTTAATCCATTAGGTAGATATTTAAGGCGTCCATGACAATGTACATTATGAATTGCAAGAAATCTAAGATTTTTCATCTTGCGAAATACTTTTGCCTCTAATTTCACCTCTGTTGGTTTTTTTTCAAGCGACCACAACCTTATGGCTTGAATTTTATTTGACCCCTAATTGAAAAAATGGATAAATAAATCACCAAAATAATAATAATAATAATAATAACAATTATTAAATTTTAAACAAAAACCATTAAGAAAAGTGATTACAACTTTCATGTGATGGAAAGGGAGAAAATGAATCAGAACAACTTACCGTATCTTCAGTTAGTACTTCAAGGGCATCCTCATAACACCATAGTCTGCTACGTTCTCCTGGGTTTTCTGGTGATTCTTGTCGAACAATTTCGCGACCCATTTGTTGAAGCAAGTCATGCATTGACAATTGCTTAAATTTATTATTAGTCAAAAGACACTTATCAATAAGTTTTTTAATACCAGTTTTTGGGTATAAACCACAAGCCTCTAATATATCTACAACCTTATCATAATCCATGTTGTATCCCTTGAAGAAACATGCAATATCAAGGAAAATATGTTTTTCAGTATTGTCTAATCCTTCATAACTTATTTTCAATATTTTTTGAATATCTCTATAAGGAATTTTTTCATATTTATTTAAGGCATTTTCCCATTCAGGTTTAGTTTTTCCATACAAATCAGCACCCATTACAACTAGAGCTAGTGGAAGGCCTTTGGCATAATGTACAACTCGGTTTGCAAGTTCCAAATAATCTTCATTTGGTTCATGGCTTTGGAAGGCGTGCTTGCTAAATAGTTCAATAGCTTCATTTTTATCTAATCCCTTAACTTGATATGCTGACATTGATACACCATTTCCAAAAGTGGCTAGCAAGCATTTATCTCTTGTTGTCATAATTATTCTACTTCTAGGAGCAAACCAATCACATTTTCCAAGCAAACTTTTTAATTGGACCAAATTATCCACGTCATCAAGAATGAGAAGAACCCTCTTTTGGCAAAGAATTTTATTTATCATCTCGGTTCCTCTACATTTGTTATGCACCTTCAAACTCCTATCACCTAAGACCTCAGAAATAAGAGTATTTTGTAAATGGATTATGCCTTCATTTGTCTCTGACCTCTCTCTAACATTCTCTAGAAAAATTTTTGCTTCAAAATGATATGAAATTGTATTATAAATAGCTTTTGCAATTGTAGTTTTGCCTATTCCTCCAAGGCCATAAATCCATACCATGTGAACATCATTTGATTCAACATTTAAACATTTTAGTACATCCTCTACACGAGAATTTATTCCAACTGGGTATTCAGCAACATGAAATGGCATCTTCTTTAAAGTATACGTTGAGATATCTTCAACAATTTTTTGAACAAGTTTAGACTCATCGCAGCTGCCATTCACAGAGCATTTAACACATGTAGCGCGAGTTAGACTATAAATGAGAAATAAGAGCATAAGCTAGAATTATAATCGAAGTACTGCTAAATAAAGTAAGCGGCATGTAAATCATAAATTGAAAAAATATTACTAGTTTATTTACTTTTTTTTTTTTTTTTTGGGTAGCAAATTAGCTTTTTAGACGAAGTTGCATGAAATGTCTGAGTAGAGGTGGACAAGAATCCCATTACTTTATCATAATACATTTAAATTTTTATTTTTATTTAAAAATAATAATATGCTGCAGAAATTCCTAATTAATTAATTGGTAAGATTTAAAAAAAAAAAAAATCATAGTTGGTAAGATAATATAATATTAAATTCTTTTATTTCGATCATTATTGCCATAATAACCAGCTTAGTAGAAGATATGAGAACAGAAGAATACTTTCATATATATATATATATATATGGCAATTTTTATTTAACAATAAAATTCGATGGTGATAACAAAAGAAAAATCAAAACTCCAGACGAACAACTAACTAGAGTAATCACTACATTCTCAAAAAAAAAAAAAAAAAAAAAAAAAAAAAAAAACTAGAGTAATGAGTAATCACTAAATAAATACCTGTTCTTGTAGTCCCAACCAGAAAGACCAGCTGCTTCACATAGAGCTTCTCTCCACCGTTGTACTTTCTTGTTATCATTAAATTTTTCTTCATGCATATTTAATGCTTTGCCAAACTTTCCTTTTTGTTTACGAATTTCTGATGGATCCACTTTGTAAAAAACAGGTCGCACCGACTGATTCTTTTTCCTACACTCAACAATTTTAGCAAGCTCATCTAAGCACCAAGTGGAGGATGCATAGTTTTCAGAAAATACAATTATTGATGTGGCTGAGTTCTCAATGGTTTTGAGAAGCTCCACAGAAATTTCTTCTCCCCTTGGGAGATCATCATCGATGAAGGTGTGAATCCCACGTTGACACAAAGCGTGATATAAATGGCTTATAAAACCATGGCGGGTATCATCACCTCTAAAACTCAAGAATACATCAAAATTCTTGGATTGGGGGGTGAAAGAGGAAGATGAGGCCATCGGGATTTATGAGCAGATGGATGAGAAGATTTGAAAAGAGAAGGAAAGCAGTGAGAGGGTTTGTCAATATAACTGAGCTAAGTGAAGGACGAATTAGGGAGAGAGTGGGTGAATGCAAGCAAGAGGAGACTCTGATGTAGTCTTACTTTCGGTGTAACAATCATCAAGTTTAAAGAAGGAAATCTGAAGAAAAGAAGAAAACTTTACTTTGTTAGTTTTCTTATAAAAAATACAAGAAAAGTAGAATCCCACTTCCACGCAATATAACAAAGTTCAATTTAACAAATTTATCAAAAATAATACAAAGTTCAAAGTGAGGCCCACACGTTTTTACTTTTCTGGGAACGTAGCTATCTTTGGTTACCACTCGATCAGATTCCAAGCACCAAACTAAAGTTTTTCTTTTTCCTATAGGTTTTCCCTCTTTTTTCCTTGAGATTGCCCAAAATTAATTCTGCAATATGCACACATCATCAGAATTCCCCCCCTCTTTTTTCTTGAGATACACTCATTTTTATTGAAATTTTCTCCTCTCTCCTGGTCTCATCGTGCTAGAGCTAGACCCACCACAACAAAAAGGAAAAAGGAATGTAACCACCAAAAAAAAAGGAAATAGGAATAAGGAATGTGTGAAATGTCCATTAAAAGATTCGGTGCCTATTGTTTTATGGGTTTTACTATTGTATCCCCTTAGTCATACATTAGTAAACCATTTAAGAAAACTTCTTATGGAATATAAATAAAAAACAATTTTTTTATATGTTTGAAATAAATTTTTTTTTTGGTTATTTGAAATTAAAAAAGATAGTTTTTTAAAGAAAAAAAAATAGAAAATACTAAAACATGTTTGTAGGGTCACAATTTGTAACCCAAACCCAGAAGAATTGGGTTATAAGCCCAATGAGTCCAATACAATAAATTTGTAGAGAGTGGGTAAAAGAACTGGGGTTTTAACGAATTAACTAACGATTGACTAAGATTTCAAGTGTAACCGAGCAGGAAATTATATTTAATTATGAATGGAATGTACATCCGAGGAGATAGTTTGATAATCAAATTACTATTTCTGAAAGATAGTTTAACACTGTGCTACAGTAGTTCTATTTCTATTCTCCTTCTCTATATTTTCTCGATCCCCACCTTATGGAGGGTCTTTCACATTATATAGAGTTTTCCAAATCATCTCCATCGTACAGTTGTTCATCATCCAACTTTGCACTCAAGTATGTGTCTTATCAAGCATCTTCTCTGGTTTTCTGTGAACGGTAGTGGTTGAAACCACTGTTCAGAGGTCTTCTCCACATTAATGGGACCAGGAAAGTTGCTGCAGTGCATTTAATGCGATGGTGGCAGCTTTTCCCTACGATATTTCTATATCTTTATCTTCTCCGTACATGCCTAAAGTCTATCCTCATTGTTGGAGTCTCTTGGAAGATCACCCAAGTCAACCGGATGCTTGCTCGACTAATATTCATCCGGTCCGAGGAGGGTAACCTCCTCGGACCTCAACCCTCCACTCTTTTCTTATGCGACTATCTATTCTGGGGCCTCCCCAGTCATTTGCTCCTCCTTGAACGCATCCCCATTAGCAAATAGGGCTTAAGGCCCAATATAAAAATTTCGGCTTTTGCCCCCACAATGTTGTTACTAAGATTTAAATTCTAATACTAACTTATTAAATGAGACAAATTTATTAAATTAAATGCGTTTTTTCATTGACTTTTAAAAATTAGAAACTGAAAACAACCTTTTGCATGTTTTCAATTTCCTTCATAAATTAAGTTTTGATAACAATTTTTGTTTTTTGTCTATTTTGGATTGCTAAACAAGTTTTTTAATCTCAAAAATAGAAAATTATTTTTGGAAACAGAAAATAAGAGAAAAAAACAGTTACCAAACATACCATTTTGACAGTTTTTATAATTTTCTATAATTTTTTTTTTTCAAAATGGATGGTTAGTATATACCCCCACCCTTGTTTTATTGTGCATCAAATTAAAAGATTCGGTGCCATTAATACTCGCCACCTAAAAAGCAAAAAAATTAATTAAACATAGATCCTTTATTCTTGTGCATAAAATATTAAAATTTTATACTTCCTAGCGTTCACACCAATAAGTCCACTTTGTCATGTATGCATGCGTTGAAAGATATAAGCCTTCGGCACTCAGAATCTTATTATTGGTGCCCACCCCATGTGGCAGGAGCGAGCATTACTCTAAGAGCATTTAAGAATCACCCTGATTTAGATGTAGTCTTGCTTTTGATGTGGCCACTGAAACTTTTTAAACTTTCCAAGTCACATTTTCGCATTGCAATATCGTGGAAGTTTATGAGTGAAACCCAAAATAGCTCTTTAAACTTATGTACAAGTTACAACCATGCTTGTCGTTGCGGTCTAGCTTTTCACATTGCAAAATCATAGAAGCTTCGCAGGAAACCAACCTAAATAATCTGAGTCTGAGCTTTACAACTTTTATAAGCAAAACTCCCCCAAGCGTAACAATGAATCCATTTCTCAGAACTTACCAAACAAGAAAAAGAATTCAACTTCTGAGAACAGTAAATAATATATAGCTATGTACTTGACCAATCAATACAATTGATGAGGATGCCACTTAAACAACGTAATAAATGTTGTTTTAATATTTTTTTTCATGAATAATAATAAATCATAAGAAAAAAAATTTAAATTACTATAAATTTTAGTGTTAACTTACAAAACTAATGTAATAATGGATGTGGCTAATGAATTTTAAAATATAATATATAAATGTAAATTTTTTTTTTTTGGTGATTAGGCACAAGAATTTATAAAAATTACATAATAAAATCACATAAAAATGACATGTGTCATAAGTCATGTAAAGCCATGTGATCAAGGTTGTCAAAATTGGGATCCTACATAGAATCGTTAAAGATAGGTGGGATCGTAGATCGTAGGATTAGATCGTGAATCATAAGATCTTACATATTTTCAGATTTAAAGCAAAAAACACATTGATAATGATTTTATATATTAAATAATCACGTAAATTATAAATTCATCCATAAAAAAACTAAGATTGGCATCATGTAATGTAATTTGCATGTCATACATCCTTAAGTCTATACTAACAAAACAAATATATTTAAGTTTTGACCCAATATATTTAAAAGGTTCAATAAATTTTTAATTAGCAACGAAATATCAAAATATTTATCAAAACATATGGAAAATATTTTCCAACTTCTAAGTTCCAAGTTTGAAATCCAAAATAAGTTAGCAAATGGAAACTAGCTAACTACAATATGAAATCCAAAAGCAAGATGAATATTAAGGTGACGTTAACATTTAATTATTCTCATTCTACAGTTCTTATAACCACCATCCTAAATTCCTAATCATCGTCATCCATTTCATCATCTATGTAGACATTATATATTTGTATACTAGAGCTGCAAAAAACATCAAGGTACAATTTTATACTCAACTATTCAAGTTATACTACTTAGCAACAATTAAAGAGCATGCTTAGAAAAATCAATCAATCAATATAAAAATACAAGCATAACTTATAAAATTATATATAAAAAAATATTTTAGTAATATTATAACACAAATTAGTACATTGATCAAACAAATTTAACAACATTATAGCTTAAAAGACAACTAAGCCAACATCAAATTCTTCATTTAGAAATGATGAAGCATTCCTTCATTTTTATTACAAGCGAACTAGAAACTAAAAAACATTTGCTTAGGTTAACATAATTTTATAAAAATAAAACAAAAAGTCATATCATCACAACATGAAGAAAAAAAAAAAAAAAAAAAAAACCCTTAAAACTTCATCAAAACATAAAATTTATCTCATATAAAAAAAATAAAAAATAAAAAACCAAAAATTTATGTTTTTGGTAGGATTGGTAGGATCCCATATGATTCTACAATCCTACATACGATTCTACCATTTTTACGATTTTAGTACGATCCTAAATGTTTTGGTGATGTGAGATCGTAAAATCATGCGATTCTATGATCTAAATCACAATTTTGACAACCATGCATGTGATAACATCAAATGAAAAGAATCATGTGACAACGTAGAAAAAAGGACTTACATGGAAGGTTATTATAAAATGAAAAACCAAATTAAATTAAAATTTGAATTTGAAATTCAAAATTAATAATTAGCTCTCAATAAATGATGAGAGAAAATTCCAAATCAAATTATATTGAGTTTCCTATAAATAGAGGCTTCTCGTATGAGAAAATTAACCAAAAAAAAAAAAAAAACCTTAAAGAGAAAACCTTACTAACACTTTGCTAATATAGAGAGTCATCTCTAAGTCTAAAAATGCACTCTTGCTCCCTCAAAATCAAGGGTAAATCCTACTTCTTCAAATCAAAGTAGGAATTTACCTTCAACTTCCTTTTGATTTAGTTCAAGATTAGGCCAACAACCCTCAACATCAAATCAAATACATCCAATTACACATCTAACCTGGACACATCAAAGTACGATTCAAGATCAAGCTTCATAGCTCTTTGGATCTTAAAGCATTGTGGAGATCAAATTAGAGGAATTAATTGACTTCTTTTATTGTAAAGAATCAAATAGAGAATTATACCCACTTTCATACAAATCAATATAAATTGATCATTTATTGCACTATTTTGTGATCGTGTAATTTATCTCTTACAGAATTTTGTGTGTACATGGCCAAAAACCCAACTTTGACCGTAAACAAATGGGAGATCAAAGTAATAGAGGAAGACAACAAATATTATTATAGAGTTGGTAGATCTTTCTCCTAACCTTTCCTTCCATTGGGTAGCTAGGGGAGCAAATGTGGTTGTCCATATTTTGGCCAAGAGGTTTATCGAAAATAGATTTGTGGGTTATTTTGTATATGGAAATTGCCCTCCCAGTTTTTATGGTGAAAATAGCCAAATACTACGTTTTGGCAAAATTTGTAACAAATTAGCACTGTTTCAAAAATATTTAGAAATGTACCACTTTTTTAGTACTCGAGTTCCACAAAATTGAGTTCAAAATATTATTCGAGTTCGGTGAACTCGAGTTCCTAGTGAGTCGCTAGCGTAGCACTACTGACCTGAAATTTGTGTAATTAAAAAAAATAATGTGGTACTCGATATTACTGAAATCGAGTATCTCTTTATAGTACTCAATTTTAGTGCAGTTGAGTACCTTGTTTTTCTTTTCTTTTTCTTTTTTCTTTCCATTTTCTACATTTTGTTTCTGTTGGAATGGCTTGAATAGTCAAACTTAGTGGCTTGACATTAGCCAACAAACCATTAAATGGCTTGCATGCCCATGTCAAGAAGATGCATGATATTCAAGAAGTTTCATGCGTGAAGAAATGCAAGAGCTTGCATTAAATGTTCTTCATGAATTTTCAAAGAAGATGACTAGGAACAACACCTAACAAGCAAACCAAATTCATGTTTCTTTTCTTTTGGCCAAAATGGATGACACTTTGGCCATAAATGCTTGCCATTTTCTTTAACTTGAAAAGTTTCATGAAAGTGCTGAACCTTTGGAGAAATAGGCAACCTTAGTTTGGTGGACACAACGATCACAAGAGGAAGAAGCAAACAAAGAATGCCATTGAGTTAGATATGTGTCAAGGATGAGAATGGCATATAGCATATATAGTTGTATATATAAATAGAGCCAACACAGTAGTTGTGCACAAAACAGGTCAGCATTTCCTAAGTAAAAGTTTTGTACGAAACAAAAAGTAGAAGAAGGAAAAAAAAGAAAAAAAAAAAAAAAAAAAAAAGGTACTCGATTGTATGAAGCTTGAGTACTAGGAACTCGAGTTCACTAAACTCGAGTACTGTTTAGAACTTGATTTTGTAGAACTCCACTAAAAAAATGGTAAATTGCTAAATATTTTTAAAACAGTGCTAGTTTGCCACAAATTTTGCCAAAACATGATATTTGGCTATTTTCACCTGTTTTTGTGCTATGTTCTTAGGGAATAGGCTATTTTGTTCTCTCCTTTGTAATTTCCCTGCTTTTTAATAAATGTTTTCTAGTTCGTAAAAAAAGATGTAGACATCCATCTTCCATGCAGTCCGACAAAGTCAAAAGAGATAGGTCCACACGTTTTTTTACTTTTATGGAAAAGTAGTTATCTTTTTTTCTTTCTTTCTATTTTATTAAGAAAAGGAAAGTAGCTATTTTTTGGGTAGCAAAATTTGACACGACCCACAAACCCGACAAGACTAACCCGTTTATAAACAGGTCATAAGTTGAGGTTAAATGGATTCAGGTCATATTCGGATTGACACGACTAACCCGTTTAATAAACGAGTCGTGTTCGTGTTCAACATGCGAACCCATCTGACCCATTTAGCTTATAAAATTATTAGTTATTTTGATATTATTGCTTAATTAATGGTTTTTTTTTTAATGTTTATTACTATATTTATAGTTGCAAATTTATTTTAATTTTAGATATATGGGAATTGAGAAAAATTATATAGGTTTGGTATGACCTATTCATCAAATAGATTATTAAATGGGTCATTTGTATTGACCTTTACATGACTTGTTAATTAAATGAGTTAAACGTGTCAGGTCGGGTTGACCTGTTTAATAAACAGGTCATGTTCGGGTTGAAGATTCCTGGCATGTTTACTAAACAGATCGGGTTTGGGTCAACCCATATAGTCAAATACTTATGGCTCGACACGACACGAACCTAACCCGTAAACACGAATTGCCACCCCCTAGCTATTTTCAACCTTCCACCATTCTCAATTATGAATTTTTTTCTTTTCTTTTTCCAACCAATTTCCTCTCTTTTCCTTTTCCTCGAGATTCCCTAAAATCAATTCTACTAAGCTTTGATCTTTTTTCTTTATTTTCTTGTAGATAAAATTTTACAATAAGTCTAAAATCACAATTTATTTTGCAACTGTCCAAATAAGTGAATAACAAGTTTTTAATAATGGATAATAAAGTAGTATGAGCAGTGAGTTGAGAAATTTTCTTCCAACTAATCTATTGAAGAAAATAGATGCTACTATTGAAGCTTTTCCAATAATTACTTCCTCCATGCCATGACATCGATGGCCAAGAACATCTTGGCCTTTCTCTCATATTCTAAAAGTTCACAAGCCTCTAAGAAGAATTCATCAAGTGTCTCTTGTATCTCCTTCTTGATGGCTCTCTGAACATTTTGGTTGCATGCTGAGGTTGACAAAGTTGCATAATTTTGCTTTCTTCTCTGATGAGATTTTTCATACTCCCTAGCTGGAGATTTCCTTATCTCCAATCATATCATCAACCCCAATATCCCGAGGGTGTCATTATTAAACTACATGTGCATGGCACTCATCACACACTGAAAGTCGTGAATATTTGTGGTTTGGCCTAGTCAGTAACGTATTGCCCTTGTATTAATTGGATATTAGTAGAGTTAGAAATTGATTCTGTTTCATAATTAATTCTATTATTTCTTCTACTTCTATTTCTCTCTCATCCTCAGCTCGTGTCTCTGAGTTTTTTTAGATGTATTTTAGCTTCCCAAACATCATAATCATCAGTGACTTATTAGCTAATTTCATCCCAAGCAAATCCATTATGATTGAGCGGATCTTTGATGTCCATATACTATTTCCTCAAGCTCCAATACCAACTGGTTGCAAATTAGCGAGAGAGAAGGGGTAGAGAAATGGGTTTCGGGTGCAAACAACACCATCGTTGCCACTTCAGCATGAATTTTGATGATCCTAAATGGTAATACTTTGTTTTTTAGTACTGTTTTTTTTATACAACCAAAAGGAAATGTTTGTACAAGTTTTTATTATAAAGATCAGGAGATATTCATATATGATTTAGAAGCTAATTTAGTAAGAACCCTGTAATAACAAAACCCTTCAGCAGTGAGTACCTGCAAAACAGAGATTTAGGGAGCTTAGGACAGATTGCATAGAGCATAGGGTCTTTTTTTAACAATTTAGAAGTACAGAATGCTTGAGTACATCACTCTTTAGTCAGTGCATTAGAAAGGAAGGTCAATAACTCTTGCCTTCTAGAGTTATACCAAAGCTTTAGCTTCCCAAATCCTCCTCAATACTCACATATGTTTTGACTACACATGACCTCTCCTCAGTCCTCACTACTTGTATCTCTTTGTTGATGATTCTCTGAACTTTTTGAGAACACTTTGGGTCTTACAAAGTTGCAGATTTTTTAATTCTCTCTCATAAGATTTTCAAACTGCCTAGTCGAATATCGCGTATCCCCAATTATCATCCATTCCCAACTAAAGGGCATCGCCGTTCATCTCCAATTTTATGCCCGAATAACTTGATCTATCATTCCAAGATGAACATGCAAAATGTCATTTCTAAATGAAAGCTACTCAAAATTTACCCTAGCAACATTACTAAGATAATGGAAATGTTAGCTAATCTATTTGAGGAGATCCTTGATGTAGGCATACTCTTTCATTCTTCTAGTACATCTTTGCTACCAAGAAGTCCAATTTTTTAACTGAATGATGCAATCTAACAGGTCAAAGCTTGCGCAATGTATGTAGTTACTATTTATTCATTCTACGTAACTGCTTTAACATAAGCTCAATAAAATAATGGACCATGAGAATCACTATTAGCAAAAGATCAGTCATACTCTTCACTACACTTTAAATTAAAATTCTCTTTATTATGAGAGAATTTATTCTAAACCTGTAAGGTACCAAAGAAAAAATGGAACACTTCTCATTTCATATTGTTTAACAAAATCAATAACCTCCAACATTATCAGAAACTAGTCGCAGACCTGCGCGTTGCGCATGATAATTTTTTAGGTAAAATACTATTTTAGTTCCTAGACTTTATAAAGAGTTTTTTCTTTAAAAAAAAAAAATAGTTTTATCATATTTTTCATAATCTTGTCTATAACGTTTTTTACCATTATCATATATTTATTGGTTGATGATTTCCATAACATAGAAATTAAATAAGAGGAAGAACTATTCATTAGATCTTTTTAAGTCATGGTGTATGAAGATTATGATTTTATATATATATATATATATATATATATTTATATAAAAGGTTAAATGAAATGTAAAAAAATGAGATTATAAAATTTTCCAACTTTATTTCTAATATAATTTCTAAATTATTGAAGAACATCTCATTTTTAGTTATGATAGGAAATATAATTTCTCTAGTCAGAATTTGATTAGTTTTAAGTTTAAATTTTGTATTATATTATTTTGTATTGTTGATTATTGATTTAATTAAGTGAATGTAATGGTTGATTTTATTGCACTACAAAGTTTTCAATTTCCATTGTATAACCATCTCTATTTTATTTCTTACTCCTCTTGACCACCTTTTTATAATTGTGACTGACAAAAACTATAAAGATGTTCACCTACAAATATCATAATGATCAAAATAAATAAAACCCATTATACAAAATTTAACATATAATTTACTTCAGTGTTCAACATGCGAACCCATCTGACCCATTTAGCTTATAAAATTATTAGTTATTTTGATATTATTGCTTAATTAATGGTTTTTTTTTTAATGTTTATTACTATATTTATAGTTGCAAATTTATTTTAATTTTAGATATATGGGAATTGAGAAAAATTATATAGGTTTGGTATGACCTATTCATCAAATAGATTATTAAATGGGTCATTTGTATTGACCTTTACATGACTTGTTAATTAAATGAGTTAAACGTGTCAGGTCGGGTTGACCTGTTTAATAAACAGGTCATGTTCGGGTTGAAGATTCCTGGCATGTTTACTAAACAGATCGGGTTTGGGTCAACCCATATAGTCAAATACTTATGGCTCGACACGACACGAACCTGACCCGTAAACACGAATTGCCACCCCCTAGCTATTTTCAACCTTCCACCATTCTCAATTATGAATTTTTTTCTTTTCTTTTTCCAACCAATTTCCTCTCTTTTCCTTTTCCTCGAGATTCCCTAAAATCAATTCTACTAAGCTTTGATCTTTTTTCTTTATTTTCTTGTAGATAAAATTTTACAATAAGTCTAAAATCACAATTTATTTTGCAACTGTCCAAATAAGTGAATAACAAGTTTTTAATAATGGATAATAAAGTAGTATGAGCAGTGAGTTGAGAAATTTTCTTCCAACTAATCTATTGAAGAAAATAGATGCTACTATTGAAGCTTTTCCAATAATTACTTCCTCCATGCCATGACATCGATGGCCAAGAACATCTTGGCCTTTCTCTCATATTCTAAAAGTTCACAAGCCTCTAAGAAGAATTCATCAAGTGTCTCTTGTATCTCCTTCTTGATGGCTCTCTGAACATTTTGGTTGCATGCTGAGGTTGACAAAGTTGCATAATTTTGCTTTCTTCTCTGATGAGATTTTTCATACTCCCTAGCTGGAGATTTCCTTATCTCCAATCATATCATCAACCCCAATATCCCGAGGGTGTCATTATTAAACTACATGTGCATGGCACTCATCACACACTGAAAGTCGTGAATATTTGTGGTTTGGCCTAGTCAGTAACGTATTGCCCTTGTATTAATTGGATATTAGTAGAGTTAGAAATTGATTCTGTTTCATAATTAATTCTATTATTTCTTCTACTTCTATTTCTCTCTCATCCTCAGCTCGTGTCTCTGAGTTTTTTTAGATGTATTTTAGCTTCCCAAACATCATAATCATCAGTGACTTATTAGCTAATTTCATCCCAAGCAAATCCATTATGATTGAGCGGATCTTTGATGTCCATATACTATTTCCTCAAGCTCCAATACCAACTGGTTGCAAATTAGCGAGAGAGAAGGGGTAGAGAAATGGGTTTCGGGTGCAAACAACACCATCGTTGCCACTTCAGCATGAATTTTGATGATCCTAAATGGTAATACTTTGTTTTTTAGTACTGTTTTTTTTATACAACCAAAAGGAAATGTTTGTACAAGTTTTTATTATAAAGATCAGGAGATATTCATATATGATTTAGAAGCTAATTTAGTAAGAACCCTGTAATAACAAAACCCTTCAGCAGTGAGTACCTGCAAAACAGAGATTTAGGGAGCTTAGGACAGATTGCATAGAGCATAGGGTCTTTTTTTAACAATTTAGAAGTACAGAATGCTTGAGTACATCACTCTTTAGTCAGTGCATTAGAAAGGAAGGTCAATAACTCTTGCCTTCTAGAGTTATACCAAAGCTTTAGCTTCCCAAATCCTCCTCAATACTCACATATGTTTTGACTACACATGACCTCTCCTCAGTCCTCACTACTTGTATCTCTTTGTTGATGATTCTCTGAACTTTTTGAGAACACTTTGGGTCTTACAAAGTTGCAGATTTTTTAATTCTCTCTCATAAGATTTTCAAACTGCCTAGTCGAATATCGCGTATCCCCAATTATCATCCATTCCCAACTAAAGGGCATCGCCGTTCATCTCCAATTTTATGCCCGAATAACTTGATCTATCATTCCAAGATGAACATGCAAAATGTCATTTCTAAATGAAAGCTACTCAAAATTTACCCTAGCAACATTACTAAGATAATGGAAATGTTAGCTAATCTATTTGAGGAGATCCTTGATGTAGGCATACTCTTTCATTCTTCTAGTACATCTTTGCTACCAAGAAGTCCAATTTTTTAACTGAATGATGCAATCTAACAGGTCAAAGCTTGCGCAATGTATGTAGTTACTATTTATTCATTCTACGTAACTGCTTTAACATAAGCTCAATAAAATAATGGACCATGAGAATCACTATTAGCAAAAGATCAGTCATACTCTTCACTACACTTTAAATTAAAATTCTCTTTATTATGAGAGAATTTATTCTAAACCTGTAAGGTACCAAAGAAAAAATGGAACACTTCTCATTTCATATTGTTTAACAAAATCAATAACCTCCAACATTATCAGAAACTAGTCGCAGACCTGCGCGTTGCGCATGATAATTTTTTAGGTAAAATACTATTTTAGTTCCTAGACTTTATAAAGAGTTTTTTCTTTAAAAAAAAAAAATAGTTTTATCATATTTTTCATAATCTTGTCTATAACGTTTTTTACCATTATCATATATTTATTGGTTGATGATTTCCATAACATAGAAATTAAATAAGAGGAAGAACTATTCATTAGATCTTTTTAAGTCATGGTGTATGAAGATTATGATTTTATATATATATATATATATATATTTATATAAAAGGTTAAATGAAATGTAAAAAAATGAGATTATAAAATTTTCCAACTTTATTTCTAATATAATTTCTAAATTATTGAAGAACATCTCATTTTTAGTTATGATAGGAAATATAATTTCTCTAGTCAGAATTTGATTAGTTTTAAGTTTAAATTTTGTATTATATTATTTTGTATTGTTGATTATTGATTTAATTAAGTGAATGTAATGGTTGATTTTATTGCACTACAAAGTTTTCAATTTCCATTGTATAACCATCTCTATTTTATTTCTTACTCCTCTTGACCACCTTTTTATAATTGTGACTGACAAAAACTATAAAGATGTTCACCTACAAATATCATAATGATCAAAATAAATAAAACCCATTATACAAAATTTAACATTTAAATAAATAAATAAGCAGCAACTAGTGTTGCATTCAAGTCTTAAAGGTGTAATTTCTGATGTGGATAACTGAAGTAAATCATCGAATATTCAGTTTTTTGATTTTTTGAAACTGTAAAAGACAAGAAGAACAAAAGGAGGAGACAAGAAATTAACTTGGGGGGGGGGGTTAGAACATAAAATTAGTTGACTAACAATTTTCACTATAAAATCTAAAATAGTAATGTACATACAATTTAATAATCAATATACAAGTTAAGTATTTTATAATTCAATATATGCTACAAAATGTACATCTAATTAAAATTAAACAATAGTGAGACAAAATTGACAACAAAATTTAATATCTTTAATCAACTATGAAATGGGCAAAGTATAATAACTAAGATAAAAAAAAAAAATACTAATAATTTAAAAATAATCATTCAAACTTCAATGAATAAAAATCATTCTACCTTTTTAGTAAAAAAAAAAAAAAAGAATAAAAATCATCTAATTAAATACAAGTACAACCAAATACATGTTATAATATTTTTATCTATAAATTAAAAAAAAAAATTGAAGGTTATCTATAAATTAATTAAATGATAAATAGAAGTAAATTTTTAATCAGGTACATTTATAAATTATAATGTTATATGATATGTTGATTAATATAAAAAAAAAAATATGATAATAAAAGAATGAATGAACAAAAAAAAAAAAAAAAAGGAAAAGATGAATACCTCTGTACGGCTGTACCTTGGAAAGTGGGAATGCTTGAATATGCTTAACAATCAAAGGGCATACACGGCTACAACAAACACAATTGCTTTTGTAGAAAATTTTTTAACCATACACGTGGGTGGTCGTCTCTAGTTTGCTGCACTATTTATTCATTGTTCACACAAAATATATGCTTTGCTACACTTTACATTGTAAATGACGAAACATAGAGGAAAGTAAAACAGGAAAAGAAAGAAAAAGAACAAGGCAAAGTTGAGTTGTTGAGAGAATGAGAGCTAAGGCACCATGCCAGAGATAGAAGCAGTCCAACAAGAGAGAGAGAGAGAGAGAGAGAGGGTAAAACAGAAAAAGAAAGAAAAAGAAGAAGGCAAATTGAGCTGTTGAGAGAATGAGAGCTAAGGCGCCATGCCAGAGATAGAAGCAGTCAAACAAGAGAGAGAGAGAGAGAGAGAGAGAGAGTTACCTGTGTAGAAAATGTCTGCAATTGTGTGGTGATGCGGCGCCTCCAGCCTTCAATCTTACTACTGTTGTGGGGCAAGTAAGCCCTAGAAGTGTTAAAATAGCTGTGCATCTCAAAATTCTGATTGCCTAATTATTTATTTATCATTAATTAGATTAGAAAGCCAAAGGTCTAAAGTTTTGAAACTGTCTTTGGAAGAAAGCCAAAAGTTTGAAGTTTTGAAACTGTCTTCAGAAGAATTGGCGTTAGCAAGCTGAAGGGCTAAAGTTTTGAAACCATGAAATACAGGTAGAGGAAAAGGAGGAGAGACAGAAAGGATTGCCGATAAAGAGTAAAGACTATTTGGATTGGGTTTGGGTTTTATGGATTGGTGGACATACAACATTAACGTGAGTTAATTTTCTTTTTAGCAGTATTTTAAAATTTAGGAAAAGTATTTTAAAATTATAGGAAAAATTAAGAAAAAAGAATGATAATGACATGGCTGCTGATGTGGCTCAACGTGAGCGTAGCAACATTAAATGCTACGCTTCAGCTTTTAGTAATATATTGATGATTGATTGATTGATTGATTGGGAGATTTAACTGGTTTTACAACACTTTCATTTTATCATTGTGAAGTTAAAACTTCAAAACACTATTTAGACAAATATTTTACACTAACTGTAATAGAAAATGGACAACTAATGCACCTGTATTTTAAACATGCTAATACAGTTTTCACATCAAATAAAGCCCTAAATTGGTCAGACCAATCTGGTCTACCAATATGTAGTATTGAGAGAGAGAGAGAGAGATCATTACTCCCAGCTCATAGTCCTCCACATCCAGAGAGTGACTGTAGTAATTGCTCACTAACTACTGTCTGGAGAGTTACTTTCTTGACAACATGCTATTGTTATCAATGCAATCTGAGGAAGCGCGCATATAGTAAGACACATTGAACGCCTTAACCAAATTGCTTATTACTAACTACAGTCCAAATAAAATTTTTTTTTTTTCGCACACCGGGAGTGGGGGGAACAAATTCTGCAGAAGAAACTCACACCAACACCTACAGCCAACATCTAGACCTGCTTGCCTAAACCCTCAGAAGCTAGCTTTCCATAAATCAAGCACAAATAAACTTAATTTGGACAGAAATTTGAGGGATCTACAGCATCAGATTTTGAATAGCAGCAACAAAAAACTGAGATAATTCAACTGAGAGGACACTGCTGTTGTAGGCTAAGGAACAACACTAGGAAAATATAACAATATAAGCAGACAATACATTCTTGAATTATTTTGAAAGCTCTTATTGCTGAACAAGGTGGATTAACATGGTAAAGACTGAAGAGAAAAAAAAATAAAAAATTAAAAGGTTGACAAACTCCAAAGAGTAATATTAAAAGAGAAATCCTGTCCCCTTTTGATAGATACAATTTCTCACATGTCCACTTTTGTTCAATCATCAAATTCTGAACTGGCGAAAACAAAGATCATAGTTGCAACTTGCAACCACATAAAAATATTTGGCATGGGAAGAGAACTCACCTTACAACCTAGAACACCAGCCAAATCATCTCCTGCCCAAACCAATTCACTTAAACCCAGATTATTTTAATTCAGAAACATCTCAAAGCTAAGAAGCAGAAAATTAAGATAGCTTAGCTCAGTCGTATATCTCAAACAGAAGATGAGGGGGTCATCTACAAAGAGGTGTGAAATCTTGATTCTCTTTACTGCCTGAAACCAAATTAGAAAACCTCCGGCTGTTCTTGTAATCACTCTTTTCAGCATCTTCACTGCCAGAAAACAAATGCGAGGGGTTATAGGATCTCCCTTTCTTAAACCTCGTTAATGTTGAAGAAGTAAGCTGGGAATCTGTGGACAGGAATAACAAATATCACAGCTGAGACACAAGCTCAAGTCCATCTTGATCCATACACAAATCTGTTATTTAAACAAAAAGAAATGTATGAAGTGTTACACCACCTACGCATATAGAAAGGAAAGGAAGAAAAAAGGGTGAACATCCAGACTCCAAATCCAAACAACATGCATTTATCTCAAGTTCCAATACGTCACTCTTCCAAAGAATTCCATATTACTGGCTACCATTGTGCTTTTATTCGAAACAATAAGGATATGTAAGCAGGATAGAAAAATCTAGGTCTAACAAATCTATGAGCCTACAAATTCCAAAAGCCCAACCTCCAACAAAAATAACTAACAATCTTAAGCCAAAACTGATTAGAATTCGCACAGATGCTAACAGTTGAGATACCTAGAATTGAATGGATCCTCCAAATACTGGCTTACCAAATCCTCAAAACCCATCCTGAAATTCCAATATAACCACTATTAAAACCACTTACCCCAACCATGGAATCAGGTCTTAAACAAGCACTAGGCGAAAATATAAGAAATCAAGAGACATGAAAACTCACCTTGAAAAACATGTCTATAATGCAGAAGAAGATCAAAGAACATTTCTGGTGCAACTAGAAACGTGGTTGATTGTCTAACAAGTAATTAATGACATAGGGTATGCAAACTGTAACATGGAAAGAACTGAAACTCTAAAGTTTGCAAAATTATGTGATTGATGCTTTCTGTTTCAGATATGTTCAATATTGTCCCTTTTTTCTTAATGGAAATAACACTTTCATTAAATCTTGGAAAATATCCAGGGAGTTACATCCACTACCTAAACATAGAAATGGAAACAAAACCAAGTTTCACCTGTGCTTTTATTGCAGCAGGGGTTTCACCTAACTTCTGTAATGAAGTATATTTGTTTCTTTTTTTCTTGATATTTTTGAGCTTACAAATATACTAATGTTCTCATCAAGAATCTCTGTTTTTTGGGTTTATAAAATAGGATACTTGGTACGTAAACAGGTGAATAAGAGAGAGAGAGAACCTAATATCATGTGACGCCCCTCAAGTGAACTTCATCATAAACAATCGTACATATAATGTTTACATGAACATTTAAAATATCTTATGGTATATAATTCATGATCTTCATACGAGGGCTAAATGGAAAACCTTTGAATTTATCCAAAATTATTAAGAAGTGTAGACATAACTATTGAATGGAAAGAAAAAAGAGTCACAAACTGCACAAAACACTCAAGTCTTTTTTCTTCATTTGTTATCTTCTTTCACTTGATCAAGCCAATAAAACTCCCCTCCACTAAGCCTTGAACCTTTAGAAAAAAAAAAAACACTTATTCCAAGTCCTTGGCCTGTAAAGACATGAAAAATCAAGAGTGAATTTAGGTTTGAATAAGAAAGAAGAGCAAATTGTTACTTTTGAGTATTCAACTTTGAATAAGAGAAAGGGCTACCTAACATCTTAAGCAGAAAATGTACTAAAAACAAGTCCAACTAGGAAGGCAAAAAAATAAAAAAGACAGTTTGCTAAAAACAAAATTGTTAGCTCAGAGTCCACAGAGTTTGAAATAAAAGGACAGGGCCATAGTTCTAAGGCAACATCTTAAGCAGAAAATGTATTAAAACCATGTCCAACTAGTAAAAAACACCGATCAATGCATAAGATTTCTCACATGGTAGAATCATATAGAACATGTTTATTTGAATACCTAATTGGAGGCCAACTTCTGGGAGTGACAGCTAACCAAAGCCAACTATTCTCACCCTGCAAAGTAATATTACTAATTTCTTTCATTAATTCTTTTCTTTTCTTCGCATTACCATATCCTTTCAAAGATACCCGAAGATGCAAATCAAACAATACAACTAAAGAGGGAAGCATACTCTGGCATTCAACAACACAAAATCAATGGAACGAAAACTACGTAATGGGAAACAGTACTTTTTGGGAAAACTACGTAATGGGAAATCTCTACACATTTTTTGGACACATGCTGAGATTGACAAAGTTGCAGATTTCCGCTTTCTTCTCTGATAATGAGATATTTCAAAACTCCATAGCTGAAGATGGCATATCTTCGATTTTTTATATCATCAATCGCCCAATATCCCAAGCTGGGTGTTATTATTATGAAACTACAATGTCGCCCAATATTTATTTGTTTATGAGTAGTTTTGTTAAGTCTGACGCGTGTCACACTTATATTGGATATTTGTAGAGTTAGTTAGGAAGTTATTCTGTTTCATAATTCAGTTATTACTGTTCATTGTGCAATGGCATTCATTTCTGGTATAGGAGTTAGAGAACAGAGACAAAACTTTCACTCTCATTTTATTTCATCTACTTCAATTTCTCTCTCATCCCCAACTCATATCACTCAGTTTTTCAGAGATATATATATATATATATATATATATATATTATAGCTTCCCATCAGACCTTCCTTTGTTAAGTGCTCTCTCTCTGTTTTTTGATTGAGCAATGGACTACGACAATTTTGGGCCTTAATATCCACACTTTCTTTGGGTTTTCTCTAACTTTTTTTTTTTTTAATTTTAATTTTGTAAATTTCACTTTCCCAAACTTTTTTTTTTTTTAATTTAAAAACTTTACTTTTCCATTAGTATAGGACAATTACAACGTTTCTTCTATTAAAAGAAAAAAAAAACAATAATAATGTTTCTGCGTAATTTTAAAAGTTAATATGCCCCACATAAAATTTTTAAAAAAGGTTAATAATGCCCCCTTTAATTTGTTGCAATAAGCATTTTGTCCTCATTAATACCTTTTTTAAAATGGACAAAAATTTTTTTTTTTTTAATATTTTGTATTTAAACCCACACTTTGTTGAGAAGTACAAATGTCAAAGTCTATTTTATATTTTATTATTCAGATTATGTTTTGACCTATAAAAAATGACATCTATTTATATATATACATTCTTCCAGCCATCTCAAGAAAAGCCTTGACCATTTAAAAAAATCATATTACGCAGATTGATTGCTTTAACCGAAAATAGTTTTTAAATATTTATATTATTTCCCTTTTCCTAATTGAATTTATATTTTATTTTAGATTATGTCCTTTCCTTTTTATTAGTTGTATTAGGATTTTCTTTTTATTTTTCTTTTCCTAGCTAAGTTGTTTTCCTTTCTCTAACTGCAGTTAGACTTTATTATTATTTCTTTTTTCTAAAAGGAGTAGGAGAAAATTTCTTCCTATAAAGACCATAGAAAGAGGTGGTGACTGTCACGCCCCAAACCCGCTACCCAGATTTGTGACCATGACCGGCATGCTAATATCAAGCCTAAACCTGATATTAACAAGAACCAACTTAACTTTTAACAAAACTTTTACGGAAGCTTTTCTCTTTCTTTAAATTCATTTTTTTTTTTTTTTACTTAAATGATATAACTTTCCCACTTCATATTCAGAGCATCTACATTGTACTCCAAGGAATAACATAATTCACTAGTTACTCAAATTCTAAATTTCACATAATACATCTCTTAATACTTTAAGGTACACACTTTTATTAGATCCTAAAATACACAATACTACAAAACTAAACATCAAATTGCTAATTTAGGATCTATACATATAAAACTAAAATCAGTTCCTTCCAACTCGACTAAGGCTCCCCCTGCTCCAAAATGAAACCTGCTAACTGAAATAGTGGAAGGGGTGAGCTACACAGCTCAGTAAAGGTAAGATATATGAGAATTTAATAAGAATGCATGTAAATCAGATTATTTCATTCTATAATTATTCGAATAGGAGAACAACTTTTCATGCATAGTATTTTATACTATTCATAATAATAACTTATATGTTTTCCATAGGAAAATAATTGTTCTCCCTTTTCTTATCAGAATAATATTACCAAAACCTTTCGGATTGAATTTCTTTCATTTCTTACAAAGTCACCAATTAGAATATTGATTATATAGAATCGCATACATACATATATATATATATATATATACATTGTCTTAGCTAGAAAAAAATCTTAAAGAATAACAAAACTTTTCTTCATAAACTTCTTCTCGTAAAATATTATAACTTTCATTGTCATAAAACTTAACGTTTCTTAAGATTAAATATCTTATAACCTTTTAACATAAACTTGTACTTTCATCAGAAACTTTATCTTTAAAACGTAACAGAACTTCAGAAACTTTTATTTTTAATGAACAACTTCCATTTTCAACAGAAACTTCTTCTTTTCATGAGAGCTTTTAACTTTTCATAATGCATTTAAACAAAACAATTCTCTCATGATTAATAACATAATATAGTTGTTCATAAATAACTTATTGGTTGGTCCATATCTAATAAGTCTGTACTTATTTGGGAGGCTTCTAGCACCACGGTGCTAGGCATCCAGCATTCCCCACAATGCCAGGTATTCCCGGGATCACATCATAATACATATCTTTCAACCATGGGGGTAGGTTGACTTCCCCCACAAGTTGGTCGTAACCAACAAGGGGTGGGTACAGCAGAGCCAGTCCCACTTAATGGCCAATCATATAACATTTTCCATGGAAAGCCAGTAATTAACCCCTACTGACAGAGTTCAGATCACCAGAGGACGTAACCCGAAAACATTTCATACTTTACATCATAGTGAAATTTCTTATTTTGCATAATATTTCACAATAATAGCATTTCCATTCTTTTCTTTAAACATCATGTTCGTGAAATTAGTAATGGCATCAATATGCTTAAATCATATACATAAAGTTTCGAAAGCTCACGAACATATCTTTGTCAAAATAATGATTATATGCCATATCTCTAATCAAAAAGCTTTTAATGCATAATATACTTTAAAGTAACCCCATGACTTACTAAATGCCCATATAACTTATCCCTTACCTGAAAGCAGAGGAACCGAGAGCCTACAGTCGAAGGAGCTTAGACCTGAGGAACTGGTAACACCTAAACCAAATATCAAAACTTATCACTATCCATTACTCCTTATCATAAACTTACACATTCATCTCAAAACCTATATCTTAGAACCAAGAAAATCCTATTCCCATCACATAAAGTTCCCCAAAGACACATGATACAATCATCAAACACATTATGCATCCAAACCATAGAGAAACCAATTCATAAAAATTCATATGTGATCTTAACATACCAAAGAATAATCATATTAAATTATAGCTCAAAACATACACCCTAACTTGAGAATTAAATCCACAAAGTCAGGGGTAGCATATATTGTTCACTGCTTATTCCAGCAGCATACACCCCATTTGTAAAATACAAACGGGCTGTCCACACACATCCAATTGTCATGAAATTTTACATAACTACTCCCCTGTATGTCCAGTATAAACCATAAAAATTTCGGTGTCAAAGCATCAACCCATGATTTATTAAAAATCACGCAAGACAGCATACTTAAATCTGTCCTGACAGACATTCATGCAACTTAGAAATTAAACCATTAATTTTATACTCATCCAAATGCTGTGAGACCAATTCCATAACAACCATACATGTCTTAAAATTCATAAAAACTACTCCTAGCCTCTTAATTCACAGCATATGATTTAATACATAATTTTCTTGTTGTAAACACCAAATCTGTCACAGAGACAGCTTCAGTACATATTCTTACAAAATCATCAACAAATAGCAATAGGCCTTAATTCCATTTGGGTATTTTTATACCTTTAATAAACATACTAAAATATGTTATCAAACATTCAATAAACCATAATATCATCAAACTATCAAACCACTAAAACAGAATCATAATTCAGCCTATAAAATCAGGATAGAAGTTAAAGAAGTAGAAATGAACAAATAAAGTTTTGATTTCTTACCCCCAACAATTTGAAGCTGAAATTTTAGTCTTAACCCTTTAATTCCTTCTTTAGAGAGGGATATTTTGTTTTGGTGAGAGAGAGACCGCTGTCGTGTAAGAAGGGGAGAAGAAGGAAACAAAAAGAAAGAAAGAGGAATAGAGAAAGAAGAAAGGAGCTGCTGGACTTCAGATGCAGCCAAGAAAATAGGATAAGGAGAAGACTTTTGGGGCAGCAAAATCAGATAGGGAGAGTGGACAATTGGGGTGGGATACGTGGAAGACTGGGGAAGAAAAATCACACTCCCTTTTTCCCCACTTTTTCAACTTTCTTGCATTCACACTCAAACTTTCCTACAAAAATAATTTATTGCATTCACACTAAAACTTTTCTACTTTTCTTTGCATTCACACTTAACACTTTTCTACAAAAATAATATCACTTTGCATATATGTATACATACATATACATACATACATACATATATATATATATATATATATATATGTATATATATATATATATATCCTTACCTCTATAAAGTTATATCCATAACATTTAAAGAGCATATATGTTTTATAACATCACAAAATCAAAGCTTCATGCACTTAAAAGTAAGTAAGATAATAACATGCATATAAACTCTTACCTTAATACACATAATTAAACACCAACAACTATATATCTAATAACTTAAACCACTTAATATAATTTTGTATATACTTAACATATATACATAATACAATTAGTCATTCAGTTATTTATAATCTTTACAATTCTTATTCAATGGCATTATAAAATAATATGCTTATTAAAAACTCTTATATAAATTTTAGAAAGTGAGTGGCTTAAAAATAATAATAATACTTAACCACTTAAACACAAGGTTTAATTATAAGGTTGGGTCGGGGTGTTACAGTGACTACTAAGTTGTTATTAATAAAAGTTTATTTTGATAGGTTCTCTCTTATTTTTCCTACTAGTCTAGTTTTCTTGTGAAATTTACTAGTTGGAATTAGAGTCATGCTACCCTACATGATACAATTTCATGAAACCACTCGCTCACAACATGTGTGCACCGCACGAAATACCACCTTCCACCAGCATAGATTATCTAATAACAATGAATTCGATCAACATTGTTTTGTGTAGCACTACACTTGCTAAAGTTACCTTTAAAAAAGAAAAGCAAAAAGCAAAAAACTTACTGACCTACTAGTAATTAGTAATTCTAGCATCCAATTCACTATTATCATGTGTACTACTTGAGTTTGGATTGAAACAGACACAATTTTTATATATCACATAAGATCATCAGGATAAAAATGGTACAATTTCTCCCACCCATTATGATATATGATTTAGCTTGATATACACCCTCTTTGCCACTTTAGCATGAATTATGATAATTCCAAATGGTAAATTTGAATGAAGGGGAGACTATTACTTAAAGCATTCCCTCAGAGTTATATTACTTAATGAAACCCTAGATTAACAGAATTGTTCCATGCTCTCTCTCTTGCCTAATCCCACCTGAGGGGCAAGGGATTGAGTAGAAAAAGTTAATATTAATGTAAATCCAAATTTACCTTCAAATGAGTAGTTTGATAGGAAATGAAATACAATTAATCTTTCGATGCTTTCACAATTAATAATTGTAAGGTGCTCTAAAAGTCAATTATCATCACATAATGTGTTAAAAAGGGAGAATAGGTAACTTCTATATTCTTGGTTTGAAGTTTATTAGCATAAGCCCAAACCTATTGAAAAGAAGTACTTTTATTTGGAAAGATAAGACAGTTTTTTTTTTTTTTCTTTTTTTTTTCTTTTTTACTTTTTCTTTTTCAACAGTTGCGCACACCCTAATAGGCTTCTCCGATCTTTGTTTATGAGGTTGCCAAGCTTGAGTTGTTTCGAAAGCACTTGAGTACCTATCAAAGAAACTTAGAGAGCATTAGGACAAATTGCATAGAACTTAGGGTCATTTTTTTACAAGGGCAGAGTGCTTAAGTAATTCTCTCTTTAGGCACTACATTAGAAAGTAAGGTCAATAACATTTTGCCTCATGGAGTCATTGGTTATACCAACTAATAGGCTTCCCAACTCCACCCCAATACTCACATATGTTGAGTCTTTTGAGTTTTGACTACACGTGGCTTTTCCTTAAATACTTGTATCTCTTCCTTGATGGTTCTCTGAACTTTTTGAGAGCATGCTGAGGATTATGAAGTTGCAAATTTTTGCTTTTCCTCAGATAATATCTTCGAACTCCACAGATGCATATTGCATATCCCCAAATATCATCAACCCCCATCTGATAGACACCATTATTGATCTCCAATTTTATGTCCAAACAACTTGACCTATCATTTTGACATTCATTACCATAAATCAAGCCCAAATCACAAATCTAAGATCCTATGTCTACATGCAATTGCATCTGGTGCTCCAACAAAATGTCATTTTTAAGTGTTCAACAATATTAATGATTATGATGTGCAGCCGTGGTTACCCATTTACACCCAGTTTACTTCAAGAAGACAGTATTAACATCATTTCTTTAAGGGAAAAATACAAGTGAAAGAAGGAGAAGTGTGTGCGTGCGTGCATGCCATGCTGTGGGCTACTCTTCAGTGATAACCAGAGGAAATGAAATAGGAAAACCTTTTGTCTTAGAAAGATTACTAATAAAAAAGAATGATACCTTGATATAAGTTCCCTAAAGATCATAATCTTCTGTTAGTGTTTGGAAAATTTCATTCCAGCAAAGCCAATCTATTTGAGGTGATCCTTGATTTATATGTACTTTTTCATTAAGCTTAAATACTAATCTTCTAGTACATCTTTGCCACCAAAAAGTCTAAATTTTTCATCCAATCCAAAGTTTGTGCATTATATGCAGGACCAATTTATTTCTTCTGTGCAACTGCTCTTTTTTCTTTTTCTTTTTTTGAGAATTCAGTAATTTCATATAACACGACAATAAGTCTACACACTCTGATAAAAACAGAGCCAACCCCTCTGGCAGACTTACAACCTGCAAAACCAGTGAAATAATGGACCATGAGAATGACTATATAGGTACCGTTTGGATTCCGCGTTTTCCACGTCCACGTTTTCTGTTTTTTTTTTTTTTTTTTTTTTTTTTTTTTTTTTTTTTTTTGTTTTCACGCGTTTTGGAGTATTGCGGTTACTGTTCAATGAACAGTAACCGCAAATGTTGACTTTCTGCAGTGAACAGTGCATATATGCACTGTTCACGGACCCACAAATTTCATTTTTTATCAATTTTTTCATTAAAAATGGGTCCCACAGCACTATTCACACATTTAAAAATTATTTTACTACAGTGTTTTCAGTTTTCAGTTTTCAGTTTCAGCAAAATAAGTTCAATCCAAACACACCCATAAGCAAATAATTGGTCATCCTCTTCAACTACAACTTCAAAATAACTCTCATTATTATGAGAGACTATTCTAAATGTATAAGGTACCAAAGAAAATATGGTACACTTATTTTCATTTCATTAGCTTTAAAAATTCAATAATCTTGAACATTACCAGAAATTGAGAGATTTCACTACATTTACATGACACTTTCAGGAAAACCTAATGTAGCAATTGCGTCATAGTGAAGTTAAAACTTATCACAACACTACTTAGAGTCTTAGACAAGAAATAGAGTGACTTTAGTAACTGCTCACTGACTACTGCCCAGAGTGACTTGCTTGCCAAAATGCTATTGTAATCAATGCAATCTGAACAAACACACATAATTAAACGCATTGAAGGCTTCCACCAAATTGCTCATTGACTACAGTCCAAATAATTATTATTTTTTTGGTGGAGTGGAAGGCCTGACAAAAGAAACTCACACAAAGACTATTACAGTCAATATCTTGACCCGCTTGGTTATACCCTCCATCAGAAGTTGGATTTCCATAAATCAAGCACAAATAAATTTAATTTAGACACATCAGATTTTAGGTGACAAAAACTGAGATAATGCAACTGAAAGGACTCTGATATTGTAGATTAAGAAACAATACCATGAAAATACAACATAAAGTGGACAACACATTCCTGAATTATTTTGAAAGTACTCAATGCTGAACAAACATACCAATCATCAGATCTGTGTCTTCACTGTTGAAATCTGCATTGAATGCAAAAAATGTTCTCTCTGTTAGTAACCTCTTCACCATCTATATAACAAATCATTTCAGACAGCTTGGCATATATCTATTTATATATGACAAAATTAGGATGCACCTGGATATTTTGTAAATAAGCAACAAAATAGAGAAAATAATTGTCTAAAGATACTAGAATGAATAAATGGCAATTCACCTAGGTATAAGAATCATAGACATAATCTCAAAGGTTACCATTTCTCCTGACCTCAAGACAACCCATTATGTTCAAGAAGAACCTTTGTGTCATTATGTTGCTTCCTCAAATGTTTGTATCTATGCCTCAGAGCATCTTCATGATGGTGAGACCAAATTTCCCATTGAACGGTGACCATTTCAATCAAAGCCTTGGCTACGAATTCATCACTAACTTTATTCCCATTAAGAACTCGGTATTGTAACAATTCAATGAGGTAATGATCCATTTTTTATGTCTGATTTATACTCGGACATTCACCATCAGCACAGGAATGGACTTCTTTTATGCACCGACAGGAATGATGAAATTTATTTGTGGGGGGATAACAATTCATATAACAAAGCATTTGAGAATGGACTTGCTGGGACAAGGCTATTCATTGTGACGCCTAATTGGTAAAAGTAGTTTTTATCACTGACTAACTAACATGATCAAAAGTACATGCGAACAAAGCAATAGCTAAAGCTTCAAAATAACTAGGGAAGAGAAGTGGATCTAAGAAAAGGAACATCCTTCTCCAAGCCAATGTCAGGGAAAGACAGGAAAACTATTAGAGAAAATCATTTTTTTTTTTTTTTTAATTCAATTTTACAACTATTTGATATGATTCTTAGAAAGGAACAAATATAAATATAAAATGAAACAAAAAGAAAAAAAATGGAAACTGCACTTCACTTTGGATCAGCAGTCAGCACACTGAAGAAATAAGGAAAATGGGTTGGCAAACTCTAAAGTACTCTAAAAAGAGAAATCCAGCATCTTTTTGTCAAATATACTTTCTGCCATTCACCATGTCCACATTTTTTCAATCAGCACATTCCAAACTGCCTAAAACATAGTTTCTAGCAGCAACCACAAACTTTTTTTGGCATGAGAAGAGAACCTACCTACAGCCTTGAACACCTCCCAGTACTCTCCCACCAAAGCAAAGTCACTTGAACCCGTTTTCTTTTTTAATTTGGGAATTCAAAGCAAAGAAGCAGACAACTAAGGTAGCTTAGCTCAGATTTACATCCCCACAAGATGATGATAGGTTCATAGAGAAGTGTGAATCTCCATTCCCTTTCCCACCTGGATACTGAACTAGATGCCTCCTGTTTGTTGCTCCTACAATCCCTTTTACTCAAACCCCTATAATGCTGAAGATGCCGGTTGAGGTTCTATTCACAAGAACTGAGGATTTCTCAGTGGAGAGTGGAGACATATGCTGAAGTCCATCTAGCCCTGTAACCATATCTGTTAAAAACAAAGAAATTTGACAAGAGTCAAAAATAAAAACAAAAAGAGAGCATCCAGAATGCAATCCAAATCAACACTCATGTATCACAAGTTCCACTTTGCCATTCTTCTCAATAGACCTATATTACTGGCTACCATTGTGTTCTTATTTACAAAAATAATTTTTTAAAAAAAATAAAGAAAAAGACTAATTTACGAAAGAATTTTTTTCCAAACTTTCCAAGGTAAGAAAAGTTAGTTTCCAAACTTCCATAACCCATTACTTATCTCACAAATCCATCCTTCTACCCATAAATCCATATATATAAAATATTCAAAATATGTTTTAACTTTTTAAATATTATGCTTATTGTATCTTAGAAGAGGACATGTCAATAACCGCTTATTGTTTCCTTCATAAGATTTTAAGCTACTCCTAGTTAAATGCTTACTTCTGCCAAATCCAACAGGCCTCAGTTGGCAAACTACCACTCTACCCATTCAAATCTCATAAGAAAATATGCTCAACTAATTAAACCAATAATTCAAATTCAGTACAATTAATCTCTTGAGTATGACCAAGAAATGTTGATCTTCATCAATATAAAATATTATTTTCATTTTGGATTTACTTGTCCATTAAGTTGCACAAGTTTATGCGTTTTGCTAAAAGAATTTTGGAAACTTCTTTGCCATTAAAAGGAATGCAACTCAGCAACATATCAAATTACTAATTTCTTTCATTAATTCTGCTCTTTTGTTTGCATTACAGTATCCTTTCATTAGTTCTCCTTTAATGATGAGCGTGTTAGTTTAATGAAAGAGAGTGAGAAGTGACAAAGATGCAAATCAAACAAGACCACTAAAAAGGGAGACATACTTTGACATTCAACAACTCAAAGTAACAAATAAAATATTGTATCAACAATTGTCTTTCGTTCTTAGTTGCACCTGAATGACAAAAGAACAAGAATATTCTACATACCTCTATTGGTCTCCTGATTTACTAATAATCTCATCTCTTTTTCTTTTCATGGTAAGTCATGTGCTAATAAGCCTTGCCCTAACTGAATCAAAATCTGACACTTTCTAGATGCTGCAAAAACACCATGATAAGAATAAGTGCACAAACCCAGAAATAACTTGACCCAAACATATATGTTACTCAATCTGGGTATTGATAATCAAAGGTCAGTCACATACCTTTAATTAAAATGTTGTACAGCCTAATATTGAATGAGAAAGAAGAGGAATCCAGTCTAGCAAAAAAAAAAAAAAAAGAAAGAGCAATCCACATTGCTGTTGTGAAAGAACTAGATTTATTTTCAAATTCGACTAGAAGCAAATGCAACTACATCTTAACTTTAATGCAAGTAGCTTTAGAACAATTTTTATGCATATTAAAAACATGTCCAACTTAGAAAAAAAAGCCGAGAAAACAAAAAAGTATACTAAAAACAAAATTGTTAGTTCAATGTCTGCGAAGTTTGAACAAAAAGAAGGGTAGCCATGATTCCTAAGGCAACATCTTAAGTAGAAAATGAATTTAAAAAAAAAAAAAAAAAAAAAAAGGTCCAACTAGTAAAAAAACGACCTATAAATAAGGTTTCTCACTTGGTAGAAGCATAGTTACTTTTTTTTTTAGAGAGTTTTAATTTATAGCGTCCACATTTGATGATATCTCTTTATCATTAGATCAAGACATCAATCAGTTTTTAGTATAAGGTATGATTGAATCCCAAATCTTTTATTCAACCATTAGATATTTTACTAGTTAAATTAACTGGAACTCACAATTATATATTTATTTAAATACCCAATTATAGGCCAACTTCTAGAAGTGACAACTCACTAACGCCAAGTATTCTTATAGCTATAAGCCATACAATGGTTATTATTAATCAAATTACAAAATTCCTTTCATTAATCCTATTCTTTTCTTCGCAGTACCATATTGCCCTCATTCATAAAGGGGTACAAAGTACAAACCCATACAATGATAATTATTAATCAAATTACAAAATTCCTTTCATTAATCCTATTTTTTTCTTTGCAGTACCATATCCTTTCAAATTGGGTTTGTACCCCTTTATGAATCAGGGCGTTAATTTAGTGAAACAGAGCGATAAGTGATAAAGAGACCCAAAGATGCAAATCAAACAATAAAACTAAGGAGGGTGACATACTTCGTCATTCAACAAGGCAACAGAAATTGAACAAAAACTATGCAAAGGAAACAGTTTCACTTTAATAACAGTACCTTGCCATGTTTTCTAGGAATTTGATCAAGAGGTTCTCATTTTCTTCGACTGTGGATGTGGATTGAAGCCAGAATCATAGTTTACAGAGGGATAGGCGGTTGAGGAAGAAGCTAAATCAAACTCATCTCCAACAATTGAGTCAGATCCCAAACCCAAGTCAGACCCATTTGTCACATCTAATTGAAGCCCCGAATCAGTTGGCAAAGAGAGATGCCAAGTCTCGTGAGAGACAAGAGGAAGTTGACTTTGTGTTACAGCTGGGCCATTATATGCAATGCGTTCAAAGAATTGATGACGAACCAAATCATAGCCATCATTGCTCGAATGCACTGAAGATGGTCCCACTGAGTACGTGGACTGTATATAATCCGAAAATTTCAACTCAAAGATCCACCCCCTATTGAAGAAGAATCCAAATGAAGCCCATTACCATCTGCTGAGTCAATACCTAAACTTAAGTCAAGCCCATTTGCTATATCCATTGAAAGGGTCTCCTGCGTCTGAGTCCAAGATTTGTACGTGAACCATTAGAAGCGGAGAAAGGAGATAGTAAAGGCGTGAACTCTGTGTCGTCATCACCTTGCATCAAGTCCGTGGACGAAAGAGGACATATGCATTCCAAATGGGTCACTGAAGATGAACCCAAATCAAGTCCATCAACATTTGATGAGTCAAATGCCAAACCTGAGTCTGATCCATTTTCTGCATCTATTGGAAATCCCAAACCTGATTACAAAGAAAGGTGCCTATTAATGTCATGAAAGATACTGGGATTTTTAGGAGGAGGACAAATGCATTCTACATAAACTCCTATCCTTTTAATGATAGGAGTAATTTCTCCGGATGAAGAACAATCAAGAGTGAAAGTTTCACAGAAGAGCTCAACATGATTCCGATCACCTAGATTCAAGTCCCCAAATAGATCCTGCAATGAGCTCTGAGGTCTACAGGAAAAAAACAGATGCTCAGTCCTCATATCTTCTTCAATGAGTATGTTTTCAAATGTTCGTACGCTACCATTGATGGAAATGATAACATGATAATTACAATAATAAGTAGAATCCGGTATTTCCAAAGCAACACAGAGAGCAATGGTTGGAAATTCAGGACCAATCGAGAATGATATTAAATTTCCATCCCTTTGATGGTTGAACCAGTTTGGAATCTCATTCTCATCTACTGTTACCACTAATTTATATTCACTAAGGGGGGTTTTACTCGCAAGGGATCTTGTAGTAGATGAGTGTGGATCCATTAACATGTGGCTTGTAACACCTAAGCATGGTGGTAGATTAGGTGAAAGCCCTATGATTTCTCGAACCTGCATGCAGTTAGCGAATTCAACAAATTACATATTAGCAAATCATTTAGTATTTGTGAAGGCAACACAAATAGTTTCTTAATAACTTTAAAAGAGAGATATACCTGAAAGAATGATTGTGAATCCAGAGAGTGGCAATTTACTACCTCTACATGTCTTATATTTTGGGGAAGCCTTAGAATTTCCCGAAACTCATTGCAATATCGAATAAGAAGTGTATGTAATCTCTCACATTTGCTCATGCTTTCTGGGAGGGTAACAATTTTGCTCTGGAAGATGTATAACTCTTCAAGTGTGAGGGAGCAACAATAATTCAAAATAAAATCTATTTCTGAGCGAATTTCAAAAAAATTAAGACATAGTTGTTTCAAGCTTGGAAAAACATATTTGGAAAAGCAACCAAGAGAATTGCATAGTGGCTGTCTATCAATCTCCACATCCTTTGGAAATATGAAATCGCCAGAAAGTTCGAGCCTCTCTATATGTAAATTATAGATGCTACATGGAAGATGTGCCTGTCCTCTAAAACTCATTGTTAAAATTAAGTCCTTAAGCCCAATCAAATTCCCAAATGACGGAGGCAACTCATTGGTACAGTTCCCCAGATGTAAAGATTTTAAATCTTTCATTTCGTGCAAGATATTGGGGAACTTCTTAAGCCTATCGCAGAGTACAAGATTAAAAGATGTAAGAGATTTCATTGTGAGACAGCTTGGAAGAGTTTCAAGTTTATGGCAACCGCCAAGGTCCAACACTTTAAGCTTATCAAGATGCCCCATGGAGTCATCAATCTCAACTAAATTTCGACACCATCTAAGATTCAATTTCGTTATGTTTGGGGTCGTTGATAAGTCAGGTATTTTTCTAATCAATTTGCACTCACTGAAGTCCACATATGTTAGGGATGCACAAATCTGCAGAAAAAAAAAATTTTTGAAAGTTAGAACATGGTTTACTCTTTAAAGAAGTGTGTGTATATATATATATATATATATAAAATAAATAAATAATAAAAACTTTAAAAAATAATAATAATTTATAAATGCTAATGATCATACCTGCTTGAGTGGTTCCTCTAATCGGTTAAAAGGCATGTTGAGCACAACCAGTTTTTTAGGAAAAAAATCAGATGGCCACGAAGAAAAAGGATATTCACGCCAATCAAGCAAGCTTAATCCATTGGGAAGACATTCAAGGGGTCCATCGCAACAATGTACATTACGAATCATAAGCAATTTAAGATTTTTCATCTTACAAAATTGTGTCTTTAATTGCAACTCTTCTGGTTCCGGTTTAGGCGACCACAATATTATGCTTCGAATTTTATCTGAACCCTAGTTGAACAAAAGGGTATGTGAATCGCCAAAAACTATAACAGTTATCAAATTTTAAACAAAAACCATATTGAGAATAAATAGAAGAAAGGAAAAAGGAAGTAAAAGGAGAAAGTGAATCAAAACAACATGCATACCATATTTTCAGTTACTAAATCAAGAACTTCCTCAAAACACCATAGTCTGCTACGTTCTCTGGGCTCTCGTGGTGCTTCTTGTCGAACAATGTTCATACCCATTTGTTGTAGTAGATCATGCATCAACAAATATTTATCTTTACCAATAGTCAGGAGACACTTTTCAATAAGTTTTTGAATACCATATTCTGGGTTCAAACCACAAGCTTTCAATACATCCCTAATCATATCATAATTCATGTCATATCCCTTGAAGAAACATGCAATATCAAGGAAAATATTCTGTTCATTTTCGTTTAATCCTTCATAACTTCTTTTCAATATTTTTTGAATTTCTTCATGAGGATTTTTTTCATAATAAATCTAAAGCATCTTTCCATTCATTTACAGTTTTTCCACACAAATCAGCGCCCATTACTTTTAGAGCTAGTGGAAGGCCTTTGGCATAATGTATAACTTTTTTCTCAAGTTCCAAATAATCTTCATAGAGCTTGCTATCTAGGAAGGCATGATTACGAAAGAGTTCAGTAGCTTCATATTTGTTTAATTCCTTAACCCCATAGTCATAGGTTGAAAGACCATTTCGCTTAACTAGCAAGCTTTTATATCTTGTTGTCATAATGATTCTACTTCCAGAAGCAAAGCAATCACATTGTCCGAGCAATGTTTCTATTTGGTACATATTATCCACATCATCAAGAATGATAAGAAACCTCTTTAAGGAAAGAATTTCATGTATCATTTTGGTTCCTCTAGATACATTATTCACCTTCAAAATCTTATTTTGTGAGATATTAGAGAGAAGTTCCTCTTGTAAATGGATTATGCCTATATGTGTCTTTGACCTCTCTCTAACATTCTCTAGAAAACTTTTTGCTTTAAATTCATACGAAATGCTATTATAAATAGCTTTTGCAATTATAGTTTTGCCTATTCCACCAATGCCACTGATCCCTACCATGCGAACATCATTTGATTCAATATCTAAAAGTTTTTCTAAGGCCTCCATGCGAGAATTTACTCCAACCGGGTATGTAGCAACATGTAACGGATTCCGGTATAATTTGGAATTTGATATCTCTTCAACAATTTGTTGGATAAATCAGTGTGGCTGCCATTCACATAACATTTAACACATGTAACGAGTTAAACTATAAATAATAGGAGTAAATAAAAGTATAAACTAAATTCAAGATGTTTATTTTATTTTTTTGGCATGATGTTGCTTGAAAAGTCCGTTTAGATGAAGACATGATCTTGTTGGGATCCCACTACTTTGAAAAAACGCAATAAGTTTTTCTTTTAAATTTTTGTAAATAATATGCAGGTGAAATTCCTAATTAATAATGGTAAGAAAATCTAATATTAAGTTGTTTTATTTCCATCATTAACATTTAACATGCAGATAAGTAGCTTGGTAGAAGATATGACAAGAAAAGAATACTTTCATAATTGAGTAAAACTGTCGAAAATCAGTGCAATGCATGGGAAAACTTTGCCTAAAAGTATGTTAGTCTCAAACTAAAACAATAAACTTGGTTTCTATAGGATTTTGATCTTCACTATTTACATTAAAAGGAATTGAGTAAGTAGGAAAATGTTGAAGAGGATTCATAGAAATGAACATCTAAAAAAACATATATTTGCTGTATAAGTAAAATAAGTATATACTATTAGTCACAATAAGTAAATATATATATATATATATATATATATATATAGAAGAAATATAAACTAGGAACTAACAATAAAAAAAGTAGTACATTTTACAGTAAAAAGATTACATATGGCATACCCTTGTTGCTCATGAATTTGATTGAGTGAACATATCATTGATTTTGCCAATGAAATTCCACCTTAACCTAAACCATGTAAATACAACAAGAAGACTTAAAAAAAAAAAAAAAAATAGGTGTGCATCTTACTAAAAGTTTTTGTAGTCCACTCTAGTTTCTACCATATACCAAAATTATTTTTGCATCATAGATTATATGCCAAATTTTTGTGGCTAGAATCCTATAAATTGTTTAGATTTTTAAAAGGGACAAATGCTATCAGAATCTATGACCACAGTATCTCAATTGTTTGTCAATATATAAACTTATGATCATCTTTACACTTATGATGAACCTACCACTTTCATGCATTTGTGTAAAAAAAAAAAAAAAGTAAAAACTAACACTTGCAATTCGAAGGCATCACAAACAATTTGGTCCAACTTGCTGTGAATTTCTAAATCGGTTGTAGGAGCATATCAAGTCATAGTAACAAATTAGTCTTAATACGTAGTAGCATAGCGTCATAGAAAATTCAAAATTTAATAAGAATATAGTTTAACGCAATATGACTATTGGCGACTATGCCAAACTGCATATCATTTGACATTTTCTGTAACACAACAAGAGAAGCACTCATTATCTTAAAATACAATCCTTTCAATGTGTAGCCCATTGGTAAAATGGAATATTATCTTCAATTTGGGGAATACTAATATACCACTCAAAATATGAGAGAGAGAGAGAGAGAGAATAGAGTGGTGGGACTATTGAGGTTAAACTGTACATTTCCTTTATAAATAAATAAAAATAAATAAATAAATAAACATATTTAGAGTAATTGTATGTCCTTATTGACCGCACATCTTCATTAGTTTACACAAGAGATCTGAATTAAAACATAAAAAATGAGTAGGAACGTTGGTTTGACTAGATAAGATCATTGAATCTGGATTGCAATGTTTGCAAGGAAGCTGAAAAGTGTATGTAGTCTGAATGAAAGCTTGTACAGAGGAAGAGAGCTTCTAAGTGAGCCAGAGTCTTGGCTTTTAAGTTTCATCTACAGATTCTACACGTGGGGGTGAAGAAAGAGAGTTTGTAATTGGGTTAGGGTCTTGGCTTTCATCTACACATGGGAAATGATTATGCTTGGGTCATAATATGTGAGGGAGTAAATGGGCTTAAGCTTTTCATAAGGTTTTATCTAATTCGGTTTAATTTTCAAAAGCAACCAATCTTTTAGATAATAGTAAAAAGAATTTAACATGATCTTTTGGATAATAGTAAAAAAAAAAAAAAAAAAAATTATTGAGAAGAGGCTAAAGAGGTTAAATGCAAGATTAAAGCATCATATGGCAAGACCTTATGCTCTACCTCATTAGGTCTTTGCTTATATATATGAGATGGGTTCAAGTTACACCTGGTGTAACTTGACAAAAGTTACACCATTTGTAGACCGTAGATTTGTAATTGATCTAACAGTTAAAAAAAATAGCATTAAATGCTATTGACTTACATATTCACTTAATTAATAACAATTTTGTTTCTCTCTCCTTATTTATTATTTAAAACATTTTACATATATTCTTTCTTTTGTCAATGACTTTACAAATATATTTGCAATACTTTTTTTTTTTTTTTTTGGTTGAGTTCATACTACTTTTTTTTTTTTTTTCTCTTCTTCTTCTTCTTTTAAGCCAGTCATACTCTTATAGTGAATCTGGGCTGACCCTGGTGCAATTGCTCCCTTCTCTTTCGGCTCTCTGTTAGGCACTTAGCTCCTCCTCATGGGCTGGGTTGAGAGCAAGAGATGGGTGGACTTCTTCAACCCAGATTCACAGGTACCGTTTGGATTGCGCGTTTCTTCACGTCTGCGTTTTCTGCCTTTTTTTTTTTTTTTTTTTTTTTTCTGCGTGTGAACAGTAACCTCACATGGGTTCACTGTTCACGCACTGTTTAGAACTGTTCATTCACTGTTTAGCACTGTTCATGCACTGTTTACGTATTAAAAAATATTAAAAATGGGTCCCACGATACTATTTACACATTTAAAAATTATTTTGCTACAGTGTTTTCAGTTTTCAGTTTTCAGTTTTCAGTTTTCAGCAACAATAAGCTCAATCCAAACGGACCCACAGTCTGTGGAATGGGCTACACTGGTTGAAGACGGTTGAGAATTTTTTGTTATGTAATAACACCAATGTGACAAGAGACACCCCACAGCGAATTAACAAAGAAACAAATGTGATGATGGATTATTTAACGGCTTGCTTCTCCGGAATAAGCCTGCACATATGACAAACTTGTGCAGACAGGAACTATTAAATGAGCACGAAATGGCTGAGAATATTGTGCAGTTTCGCATACCTTTGCTCTCTCAATTAGATTTACGTTGGCATTGGCGGAAATTGTTAATGATTTGAGGCAGAGAAAAAGTGTCTATGTACAAAGCCCTTGTAAACTAAAAAGAAACTGTACACTAATTTTATTGATTCCTTGTATAGTGTCAAATCCTTTTTTTTTAACCTTCTTTTCAATTTTTCACCACAATGAAGTAAGATTGATTTCTGGTCTTGGACGTTGGTGTTTAAAATGTGATCCCCTATAAGATCTAATGTAACCTTTTTCCCATTTGAGACTTGGAAAGATTTTACAGATTTTGATTGGCATGTGTCACTTTTCCTTCTTCAACTCAGCTTTCCAAAATTTCAACTACATCTTTGAGGGATTTGAGTGATGGAGGAGAAAGAGAGAGTAGAGAAAAACGTGAATTATGGAGGAGAGAGAGAGAGAGAGAGAGAGAAACGTAGACCCTTTTTTTGGTTTAGAGATAGGTATGGATGGTAATAAATAAAGGATAATTAATGAGATTCTAATCAAAATATTATCATTAATGATTGTCTTTTTTAACCGTTGAATCTACTTAAATCCAATGGTTTAAAAAATGTGTAACTCTAAAGAGTTACACCAGGTGTAACTTGAACCCATCTTTATATATATATATATATATATATATTGATTGACTAACCGCAAACTCACACAATGCGTTGGAATATATAAATATTATGTAATAAGATGTAATATATAAAAAGTAACAATTACTTCAAGTATTTTTAAATATATATATATATATATATATATATATATATATATATCTACAAGTATTTTTTTTTAATCTTTTCATCTCCACAAACATATCATTTTATTATTTTTTGTGTGTTTGATTAATATTTTTTTAAAGTGAACCATATTATTCTAACTTCTATTGTAGTGTGTTATATTTGTCTAATATACAACCAAACTTTATATAAGTTTCAAATTTATTAGATTTTGATAACCAAAAAGCTTTCAATGCTAACGAATTCCCCTCTTTGATTCAAATTTCTCATCTCCTAAAGGAGATTATCATGATAATCAAAATTAAAATGAAACTAAAGGAATAAAAGATATACTTTATAATAATTTAACAATTGCTAAGCATATTCAAATTCATAACCGTGCAAATTGTGTTTTAATATAAACTCAAATTCCTATTTTTGAAAAAAATCTAAGTATTAACTAAAGCCAAAATTCAACTAAATCTATAAAAGGAAGAGAGAAGACTTTGTGATGGCAAATTAAAACAGCACAATACCAAAACACATTAAAAAATCAACCTTAATGAGAGCTTATAAAAAATAACAAAAATTCACCAAAAGAAAGGGGAGAGAGAGAGAGAGAGAGAGAGAGAGAGAGAGAGAGAGAGAGAGAGTACTCGCAATTTTTGTGTGAGAAAAATATAGATTGAATGAAAGAAATAATATCAAATTTAAACAAAATAAAATGAGGAGAAGAATTGTCAAAATATAAGAAAGAGAAAATAATGGAGGAAGTATAATGGTAAAGTAGAGAGTAGTGGTGAAAAAAAAAGGCAAAAGGGAGGGAAAATGTTGGAGGAAGTAAAATAATAAGTGTAGACAGTAGACTAACGAGGAGAAGAGGTTTTGTTTTTTTTTGTTTTTTTTTTTTTTTTTTTAATAAGGAGAAAGAAAATTTTAAGAAAAAATGTAGAAACTAAGTAGATGATGTGACTCAATGATTGAGTAACCAAATTTATCGTGTGTGTCTATATATATATATATATATATATATAAGATGGAAACAAAATGATGTCATGGTTGCTGATGTGACTCTACAAATATGTAACAATAATAAATCCTACCCTTGAGCTTTTAGATGCATATATAGATATATTGATTGATTGATTGATTTAAAGAAAGAAAAATGACAAACAATGAATTAAAATTGTTATTGAATAATAAAAATTAATGGACATCACAAAACCATTAAAACTCTTAAAAAGCAACTATAGTAGTCACTGACTCTCACTATATAAATACCTGTTCTTTTCGTACCAACCAGAAAGATTGGCTGCTTCTTGTAAAGCATCCCTCCACCTTTGGACCTTCGTGTTATTGTTAACCCTTTTTTCAAGCTTCGTAAGTGCTTCCCCAAAATTTCCTTCTTGCTTACGAACTTCAAATGGATCCACTTGATAGAAAACTGGTAGAACCAATTGGTTCTTTTTGCTACACTCAATAATCTTAACAAGTTCATCCAAGCACCAACTAGAGGATGCATAGTTTTCAGAAAATACAATTATTGATGTGGTTGAGTTCTCAATAGTTTTGAAAATCTCTACAGAAATTTTTTCTCCCCTAGGGAGATTATCATCGATAAAGGTGTGAATACCTTGTCGACACAAAGCCTCATATAAATGGCTTATAATGCCACGACGCGTATCTTCACCTCTGAAGCTCAAGAAAACATCATAGTCCTTGGGTGGGTGGGTGAGAGAGGAAGATGAGGCCATCGGGTTTATGAGCAAATGGATGATAAGACCTGAAAAGGGGAGAAGGAAAGCTGTTAAAGGATTTGTCGATATAACTGAGGTAAGTGTAGGACGAGTTAGGAAGAGGGTGAGTACTTTCATTCAAATGACAATGTGAGCAAGCATAGGAAAAAACAAGTTATCAATTTTTTTTTTAAGAATAAAATTAAATAGAGTAGATATTCCTCTACCACGCAGAGCTCAATTTTTTTTATAAAAAATGTATACTTTTTTTAATGCTTTTCACATTGCTATACCATGGAAGTTTCTTGGGACCTCACGTGTAAACTGGGCCCTTTCAAAATAAAAATAAAATTTCTTCGGTTACGAGACATGTTGACTACGACTAGTTTTTTCATATCTTAATTCCCATCATTCAAATCACATTCTCATATTCCAATAATTCACTCTTTTCTCTTAACTCACTCTCTATTGGTCTATGGCATCAAAACTTGGTTTAATTTTCAGTTTAAAAAAAAAAAACAATATAAACTCAAAATTGTGGAGCCCACTAATCAGTCAGACAGACTCAAACAGTGCTCCATATAAGGAGAAAATGTAGCTGTTACGGATGCATCATTCCTCCCACTTACAGTGATGTGGGTCCCATAGCTAGTGGAAACCGGTGAGAATGAGAAAATATGCATCCATAATCAGAGGAGAAAATACAAAGCGTTTCAAATACATGCATCAAGTGAGTCCTAAACGTGTAAGTGTGCGAATACACGCATCCGAAACACTTAATCTTAACTCCCGACAGGATGTATTTTCCCCATATAAGAAAAAAACAGAACGGGGAGAAAAAAGTACAGACTCAATATTTTCAAGTCAGTCATATCTCAGATTTCAGATTTTCCCACAGCGGCAAGAAAGACGAATAGACCCATTTGCCCACAGATTTCAAAATTTCCCCAAATTTCATAATTTCACCACAGATCTGATATATATATTTTAAATGGAAGAAGAGAAATCTTGAAACAAATCAACCTTGCTGCCTTCAATGAGAGAGAAGTACCAACTTTGTTGTCTAAATGAGGAAGAAAGAGAGAAGTATCAACCTTGCAAAGGCGTTGTTTGTTTTGCTCAATTTACTGAAACCATGCTTCTTGGTATTTGGTAAGTCATGCTCTCTCTATAAACACCACCAAGCAATTCGTCTATTCCCAGGCCAAAATAAACAAAGAAAGAAAATTTTACAAATGTGCTCACTGCAAACGTGAATTTTAGCTTTTTGGAACTTTTTCTTTTTATCTCTAAAATACCCTCAGCTTTCTCATAAGCTCTCCATTTTACTATCTCTAACAATAAAATATTTATTGAAAAATCATACGGAGATAAGCAACTGCAATGATCTAACTACAAAATAGTGATACCTACATAAAATCATACGAAGATAAGCAAATTGCTATGATTTAACCACAAAATACTTACAGAAAATCCTGCAAAGATAAGCAAATTGCAATAATCTAGTTCATGGGTTTAGGAATTAGAATTTTTGGGTTACGGAGAGAGAGATTGGAATTGGTTTTGGGTCTACAGAAAGAGAGAGAGAGAGAGATGTTTATATCAATTAGCCATAAACCTCTAGAGCTACTTTGGGGTTATATATGGAGAAAGAGACTGGGGTGAAGAATAAGAAGAAAAGCTTTGGTTTTGCTCAAAATAAAGAAAAGAAGACAAGCTTTGGTGGAAGATTCTGGAGGATAATAAGATAAGGAAGAGGAGAAGATACGTATGGGAATGGGAAGTAATGAGTGGATGAGAAAAAGAGAAGGAAAAAAAAAAAAAAGGGTAAATGTTTACCATTCTTTTCTCATATTTGGTGCTTTCCTTTTTTATTTTTATTTTTCCTCATTTTTGATAGTTTCATCATCATATTGTACAGTTCCAACATCACATTTAATAGTTATTTGGTTACATTTAGTGGTTCCTTTATTTGTTTCTCAAATTTGATGGTTCCATTATTATATTGTGCAATTCCAATATCAAATTTGACAGTTCTTTTATCACATTTACTTTAAAGCATTGATTTACTTACTAAAAAAATGATGCTATTAACTTATTTATAGTAATTAAACAAATAGATTACAAAATCTATTAGCCTGATGGATGCTAAACTGCAACAGTATTTAGAATATTCATCATATAAAAATATAAAAGAAAGTTTCCATCCCAGCTTTAATCAAGGTTTGCACAAGCTGTTAGTTCAAAAAGGACCCCCCCCCCCCCCCCCGGCGCGTGCCCCGCGGGGTGGGGGGGGGTGGTGGGGGGGCATTCCCTTCTTGCAACTTTATCAATTACAAGTCTTTTATCATTTGCAACTCCTCTCTCCTAACCCATAAGCATTGCTTATCTTCTTGTCAGCAATATGACAAAGCCGAGTCCTTTAGCACCACTTCAATGCATTAACTCAGCACCACTTCAATGCATTAACTCCCAATGGATTGTCCTTGCCCTATTTCATAGAATGGTATTATCAAATCAGAACTAAAGGAGGAAAATATCAAGGAGGTGATAACAACATTATGAATCATAATAAAATAGTTCAATTATAATTACTAAGAGGAAAGTTCTAGCGTCAAGATCACAAATGGGGATTCTCATAGACAAGTAAGATGAGAGAAGTTTAGCATTACAACCTGTAGGCCAAATAAGAGAGAGGACATGTATTTCAGCACTATAAAGGGAAGGAAACCATCTTAACGGAAACTTCTCTCTTGCCGTTCTTTGAAGTTTGAACTTTGATGCCAAAGGAAAAACTAATATTTGTTTAATGTATTAGTTTCAAACACCTTCAGAAAATTTTTAAAATTTATATTCAAATCTTATCAATATATGCTCTATTTCTTAAAAATAAACTGTACTTGCAAAGTTGCACCAACTAATGCTTACTAAAAAAATAATAATAATAATAAAAACCCTGGTGGTGTTCATCATCTCTCTATTAATTACAAAGATAATTGATACAAGCCCATAAATCTACAATATTCCATCTTCATTGGGGTTGGAGACTTTGGCATAAAATATACATGATATCATTGTTAAAACTCTCTTATCAAAATTTAGAACTATAAATCAGATTCTTCATAACTACCTAAGAGAAACAAAGGATGACACCCATAAATTATAAGGAAATGAGCATGTAATGGAAAATAAGTTCTTTCTTCAAGCTGAACTTGTGCCAAATTGCTTACAATCCGACAATTTCATGCACACTGCTCTTTTTACTAGTAATAAAATGACAAAAAAAAAAAAAAAAATGTTGTAATGGAAGTATAAACCTGAAATCAATGGAATACTAAAAAAGCTTCTCATCTCATCATCTAATTTCACCGTTCCTAAATCCTATTGATGCAAAGTAATAAGGTTCCCAATACCTAAAAACAATTCAATTTTTCGGACAACAGCAAAAATAATAATAATAATAATTCAATTACAGAGAGTCACACTAACTAATTTTTGGCACTTCTGACTTTTGTGAAAGAGAGGTCAAGCTACACATTATGAATCACCAATTGACAACTCTATGATGTATCCACCTAAAGAGAGCAACCCTTTAGCATTGTAATTCTCGTAACAAATAAAGAGGACCTATATTGTTTAAATATAGCAATATGAGCTATCTAATACAGAGGACCTGAGAGGTCCAACCTGTATTGTTTAAATAGTAATATGAGCTATCTAATACATACCTTTAGTCATAGGTGCTTAGCTAAAAAGAGTAGGAACTAAATTGGCCAAGGTTACTCTAACAATTCACTTCATAAAATTCTGTTAAACAAGATAGAGTGCAATGATACAACTCAATTTACCTAGTGAGACAGGAATAGAGAAAAATTTGCCATTAAGTAAGCACTAGCATCAAAAGTAGCAATCCATTTTACCCTAGTTAGCCATCTGAAAATGCTATTGACTGATTCAATATGTCAATATAAAATTACAAGATGTTAAAAAAAAATTTCGTTATTTTCATCTACAATCTCTTTAAATTTTTTTTTGATAAATCAGAAAATTTTATTAGCACAGACACCAGAAACAACCTGAGACGCTATTCTCAAAACAAACAAATAGCAAGCAAAAGTACAAAAAACCAAATTTTGTACTAGCCAAAATGCAACGCAAAAGCTGTCAAACTTTAAAACTAGAAAACACTTAAAATTTGATTCCAAGATGCTACAACAGCTACAGAATTACAGCTTAGATGTACATCACATAGAAAAGAAATGAAATAGAAACAAAGAAATAGCAACTCTATACCCGTGTCCTCCCTAGAACATAAAAGAAAAAAATTATTTCTTTATAAAAACCCTTCCACCTTGAATACACAGGTGTTGCCTTTTTCCTTTACTAACCAACAAAATAAAATAAAATTTCAACAACACACCAACAAGAACCCACACCCCGTAATGAGCAGAACACAAAGCCACAACAATAAGTTTTGGAAAAACTGAATCCTCAAGAAGCATTTCAACAAATACTTTCTGTGCCACTTATAAGAAAGAACAAAATTGGTACCTCACTAGCGCAGAAGTGTGCCAACGTTACAGTGAAATGAAATTTAAGAGCGAAATTCCAAAATTCTTTCAACAATTTAAAAAGAAAAAGGGGAACAAAACAATGACAGAGAAATTAGGGATTTGTTTGATACTTACCTTAAACAAAATCAAAATAATTTGATCCTTTAAGAAACCCTCAGCGGTGAGTAAATGACGACGCCGATGGGATGAAGTGAAGAAATTGACAGACATGGGAGAAGAAGCAATCTGAGTTTTTTTAAGGGAAGGAGCACACGAGAGAGAGAGAGAGAGAGAGAGGATATGAAGTTGAGAGAGACCCACCTATTTTTCGTTTCTGTTTCTGGCTTTTATATACTGACCTAGCTTACTGGTAACCGGTTTCACACTAAACTTAAATCAACGGTTACTATTAAAATAACACTAATTAACGGTTTAGATTTGGGTGGGTATCCCACCCACTACAAAATATAAGGGGTCGAGTAGAGTGACCCATAAAAAATATATAAATTTGTGCTATTATTAACACAATATTTTCATAATAATTTTGTAATAATGCTTAAGTGACAAGTTATTGATTCTCATCTTAACTCCATCATGACATCATTTTTTTAATCTAATAATCAAATTTGATAATTAAAACAAATAATCTATATATATATATAAAACCGAAACCTTTGAAGCTCCCACAATTTTCCACGCTAGCATAATATTTAAAAAAAAAAAAAAACAAAACTTAATAACCCGATAATCAGGCTTTTCGTTTTCACGATGTCTTCTTTTTCAAACACAAACTCAGCCAGATCAAACTCAGTCTTTCTCCTTCAAACGCAGACTCTACTCCCATCTCCTTCCTTCAACTCTCTCATTGAAACGCAACTCCCTCTCCTTCTTTTCATCGTTTCCCCCAACCCTTCACTGTCACAGTCTGTCACTAGCCGTTGCTCCCCCATGAAAAACACAAATACAGACACAAATCTCCTTTCAAGATCAGTTTTCTTTGTATAGTTAATTACTTTTTATTTCTTTATGAGAGTATCTGTATGTGATCAACTAGAAGGTAACGTGGGTTTGAAGTTTGTTTTGGTTCATTGGTATTGCTGTCTTTTTGTTTGCTTAAATTTCTCAAAGAATGTGTAGACCATGTTGAATATATAATGTGGGGAAAATATCAATGCTGCCTTGGAAGATTTTACTTTGAATTTGTTGGGAAAAAATATTGATTTTCTTTACGCCAGAAAGTGTTGCTTCCCTAAAGAGATGTTGATTATATGTCTACCAATAAATTTGTTGTTTGCCTATAGCGATATTGATTATATAGCTTTATATAGATACATTGATTATTTGTCACTGAGAAACCATAGATCTAGGCAGAATATATATATATATATATATATATATATATATATATATATATATATATATATATATATACCAATTTCGTTTTATAGCTTTTAGTTTAGATTCTTTCCACTTTTTTAAATTTGAAAATATGATTTAAATTTTGGTATTGTGGTCACTGATCAGATTGGTTTTGAATGTTTTGAATTAAGAATTTGAATTAGTTTGGTCCACACAAAAGTGGCTATTATGTGTTTGACTAAATGCTTGAGTTAAAATCTGGTTAGGAAACATACTTATGAACACATATCTGTTTGGTTGCTAATCCAATAGGTTGAGAAGTCTGAAAACAGTTTATAACCCAATACGTTGGTAATTATTTGTAGCTTCATTGATGGTATGTACTTAAAATGATTTCAAGCAGCTTCATTGATGGCATGTACTTAAATGATTTCGAGCAATTGCTTCAAATATTTTTTATTTTCTTGCTCATAGAAATAGCTATTAATACATTATTGCATTGTCTCTATTTAAATGAACCTTACTATATTTTAAATTTTTTCCATAGAGAGTGGCTTGGCTGAGCCTAAAGCACCGCTTCGAATAATTGTGTGTTACTTTCAACCCAACATTTGGTGTTTTTGAAATTGATTGTATGTCTTACTTAAGATGTATCCAAAGAGTTTATGAAATTTGGTTTTAATTGTTTATAGAGATAGTTGAAACTGAAATAAATAGGCATTTCGTTTTATTCCTTTCAATATAGACACTCTTTCAAACTACTATTATTTGCATGTACTTAAAATGTACCTAAAGGAAATTAGATGCATTTGACACAAATATATGTTGTTGCAAATGATCTCCTCAATAGTTTCCAAGAAGCCAGCATAATCAAAATTGAGGGTCATCAAGAGTAGATAAGCAGAGATACTTAGACTATTTGTCAATTGTTTCGTTTTGAAGTTTTGAATATTGTGTTTATGAGTTGCTTCTTATAAGAGATAGTGGCATAGTGCCCCATGTGTTTATGTGGCATATTATTCCCTGTCAGCAAAGGCATGGTCCATGTGCAAGGTCCTAAAAATTGTTGACAGCTTGCAATATAGCTATACATGCATAATTGTTTCACTGCTACTTCTTCATGGACTTAGAGTTTTATAAGTCATTGAAAAACCTTTGTACATGGTTAGATCATCAACTTTGCCAAATCAAAGAGATATAAACATGTCAGAATGCTCAAAAGGTTTAGTATCAGAGCTTAAGCTTTAGGTACATAGATATTATGTTACATTTCATCGACTTGTGAACTAGGTTTGTTTTAATGTCTTATTGATAATTTGACAATTATGTTTTGGGCCTTTGTTTATCTTATATAGTGGTTTTTTATCTTCCTTTGTCATGAACAAATGAGCTTCTTTGCTCTAGGATAAATTGTTGTTAAAAAAAAATTAGTGGACTTGGCAACATTTTTTGTTTTGTTTTATATATATATATATATATATATATATATAATTTATACTATATAATTAATTTTGCAATATTTATCCCGTGCATCGCACGGGTTAGCGACTAGTTGTTATATATATACTAGGATCATCACACGTATTTTACACATGCAATAATTTTCTTTATATATATATATATATATATATATATATATATATATTATATATATATATATATATATATATATATATATTTTTTTTTTTTGGTTTAGTGTTATAATGTTTAAAAGTGATATATAAATAACCGTGTATATTTTGTTTTTTAAAGAAAGAAATAAAATAACGTAGAATAATGTTTAAAATTGAGATAGATATAGTATCTTAAGTTTTAGGCTGAATGAAGAAGATAAAGGAAAAAAACCTAAAACTAAGGACAAATAAATTACTTTTTTAACTAGTTTGTGTATTTTAATTTAAAATTATTTAACTAAATGATAGAAGTATTTTAGAGAGTTTAAGAATTTGCGTGAGGGAATTTTAGTATGCAAAAAATTGGAAAACAAATCAAGAATCCTGTTATTAATAGTGTGTGTGTGTGTGTGCGTGTGTGTGTATTTATATATTTATATATTGTCCTTTATGGTAATTTACACCTCAATCAACAAATTTGATAAGTGCTACCTAAACATTTAACTTTTTCAAAAAACATTTTTTAACAGCTTTTACCAAACATTTAGCTTTTTAAAAAAGCTCAATTTTATATCGTACTTTTTGAAACCGCCACTCTTTCAAAAAAAATAGTATCAAAAAGCTGAACCAAACTCATGTTAGGTGTCTGACTTTGAGTGTGACAACATGTTGAACTAGGTCCCATCATTCATGTTTAATTACCAAAATGGTACTTAACTCAGAGCTTAAAATTTAAAAAACACCAAAAAAATTGTTCTCAATTCTCATCATTTAACCTCGATATTTTGAGTTACGAGGGAGGAGAATTGAGCGAGAGAATTATGCCAAACAACATTTGCATCGGTGGGGCATACAAAATTTGAAAATTGGGCGGTGAAAATTGAATTTTGACTAATAATTTTGCCTAAACCAAACACCCTCTTACGAAACATAATCAATCTAAGATACCGCAGGGGGTGGTTGGGGGTTTAGCATAATTATAGGGATTTAATGTGTATAGATTCAATTTCCTTGTACAGATTCTTCTTTTATTATATAAAAGTCAGTGAACCCTTCTCAACAATTTAAGTTGAGGGTTTCTCCATTATCTCTCTTAAGGTTTTAACAAACCTTTTTAGAACCCATGGGTTGGACAATTTTTTTTTTTTTATTACTATTATTATTAAATTGAAAAAAAAAAAAAAATATATATATATATATATATATACATCTGCCACCTAAGTTGATAAACAAAATATACATTAATATGTGAACTAATATTCCAACTCAGTTATACATAATATATGAACTAATATACATTAATATTGGCTTTTATATAGGATAGGAGAAAGAGCTAGTTATTTTAAAAATTTTATTATTTATATAATATATTTTAAATATATGGGTGGGTCAGGCTGGGTTGGGTTTGGAATTTTATGACCCAAACCTAACCCGACCCGCTATCAAAAAAAATTTGTAACCCAACCAAACCCACCAAGCCCTAAAAACTGACCCAACCCGGCAGGTTGTGTTAGGTCGGGTCGGGTCGAGTCAGTTTTGGCAGGTTGGTTGCACACATCTAGCCATAGCTTTCACTCTCAATTAAATTATCTTTCATCCCCATCTCATATTCACTGAGTTTTTCAGATCGAGTTGTCACAGTTTGGTGAATTTCTTCTTCTCCTTCCCACGTGACATTACTTAGGAAAGACCACTATTGGGTTATCTTTTTAGATAGCAAATTATGTTGGGTGCATTGTGTGGTTCTAGCCCAAAATTTTGTTTAGGTCGTTAAGCACCCATTTGGTAATATTGTTCTACTAATGTTATTTGTATTTTTTAGAAATATGTGTGTGTGAAAAAGTGTGTGAAAATATGTGTAATGTTGTTTAAACATTGAAAACTATTGTTCTAGTAACGGTAACAAACAGGCCCAAATGAGCTTGTTGGACAAGCTGCTGAGAAGTTGGCAAATATATTGAGCTTGATGGAGAAGCTTGCCAAAAAAGAATGAAAGCTCGGATTTGTGTAAATACACAAGAGCTTATTTGGACCCCCAAATAAAAATTATGACTAGATTGTTTTTACTCTAACTTAGACTAAGTGCGGAATAAGAGTAAATGAGCGCAAATAACCGATAACACTACCCTAAGCCATATTCATCCATTATCGACAATAAAAGAAAAGCTTAAAGGGTAGGGAAGAGAGATGCAAACACAAGATAGTACCGAGACGTGTTATCGAAGAGGAAACTGAAGAACTCAGCGAAAAACCTCTCCGTGACCCTCTAAGTTGAAATTGATCTACTAGAGAATAAAGTTAGAGTACATGAGTAAGAAAAGACCCTCCAAGCCTAGTCTACCAAATGTACTTGAGCCCTTCAAACTCTTGCTACCAACTGGCTTCTCGGAACCTTATTTTCTCTAGCTTTTTGGATCCTGCAATTCAGCCCGATTGCATCCGCCAATGAATGACTCCTTCCAATGCTTCCAAACAACACCAAAATCTCACTTGACACCTAGATTAGGTGTGGTAAGTGTTTGGGTTATTAACCTCTCAAGGATATAGAGATGGAGAGGTAGGAGTTGAGTAAAACCACAAGAAAATGTGTAGATGATTGTGGGTATAACAATCTCTAACACTCAAGTGTATTTTCTAGGGTAATGAGGGTATATATAATGTGGGTAAAAACTTGGTAAAACAAAACATGACACTTTGCCAAACAGAATGTTTTGCGAGTATTTTGCGGGTAGGCCTTTCCCGCGAGACACTCGCGAAAACCTCCAGGCTGGCATGACTTTTCACCTTCCAGTCATGTGCTCTACACATGGCTCTTTCGTAAGTAAGCTTCTTGCGAGACACTCGTGAAATCCACTTGTTCATCTTTTTAAGCTTAAGTCTTCACACTCTCTCACACTCATCCCTTACAATTAAAAACCCACATACATACAGGGAAAATATGATTGAAAAAATTACAATCAAATTTGGCACGAAAATAAAGCCAACATAAAATAGTTGTAAATTACAACTTTACAAAAAAGAATTGAAGTCATCTTTTTCTCTAATATCAATGTACAAATGTTAAACCACATTTATGAAAATGTGACTATTGACTTGTAAGTATCCTACAAGCTAGAGAAGAATGAAAAGATGAAGAAATATAAAGTGAGGCCATTCGGCTAGCGAGTTAGTGAGAAATCCTCAGAGAGAGTAAGGACTAAGTGCAATCTCGAAGAATTGCGTGAACGAAAATAAGCAAAAGAGAAGAGAAAAACATAGAGAGCAAGATAAAATTGTTAGAGATACATAGTTAGGAAGGGAGCAATGAATGAAAAGAAAATGAGAGTTTTTCTTTGCTTAAGTAATATCTCTAGGTGTTGTAAGTGGGTTCCAATTAACTCAACTAATAAAGTCTCTGATGATTGAATAAGAGATCTAGGTTTCAATTCCCGCTTACACCAAAAATTGATTGGTGTCTTAGTCTGATGATAAGAACTAACATCAAGAGCGGACACCATAGATTGAAACTCTAAACTTTCTAAAAAAGAAGGTGTTGTAATCTCTATTTAATATAGTGAAATTATTAGGAGTTTGTTTCGTGGTTTTTCCCTTCAAGGAAAAAGGGTATCCACGTAAATCATTGTGTTCTTGTATAGTTATGCCTCTGTTGTTCTTGCTAAAATTTATTTACATTTAGGCTATGTTTGTTTCGGGTGAAAATGAAAGTTGGAAAACATTTTACACCGTCATGTGTGTTTGGGAGCACCTGTAAAACTTGGTCAAAGGGAAAATCAAATCCTTTGACCCTAAAATGAGAGCCCTTCAACTATAAAATCCTTTACACGTGTAATTTACCTTCAAATCAAGTTTTATGGATTGAAAACCAGACACGAGAGAGAGAGAGAGAGAGATAGAGAGAGAAAGAGAGAGAGAGAGAGAGAGAGAGCTTGAACCTGGGACAATCTCATCGTCGTCGCCTACTTATAGTTGTCGCCCAAAGCTCGTCGTCACTGCGAAACACTAATCGGAGCCTTGTCATCTTGTTCTCGTTGCCGCTGAAGCTCATTGTTGCCGCCAAACAAAGATCGGAGCCTTGTCATCTCATTTTCGTCGCCACTGAAGCTCGTTGTCAACGTCAAACACAAATTGGAGCCTTGTATTCATTCTCATCGCCACCGCCCTGTAGCTCATCTCCTCCACCTCTCTTGATCTCATCGCTGCCGCCCTCTAGATCAACCCACCCATGACTGATCTTGTCGTCACCTCCAAAGATCGTCTTCACTACCTCTATATCAACCCCCCTTTGATCCGATTTCAACCAAGTTTCTCAATCTACCTCTCTCTTTCCCTCAATCTCTCACTCTTTCTTCCTCCCTCTCTCTATTTGACTGAGTTTGAGAGTTAATGGTTTTATTTTGATTTTTGTTTCTTTAAAAAGCTTATATCTTGCAATTTTATATTATAAAATTTGTTTGGAAACTGAGAAAATGTGAGAAACTAGTTGAAAATTTGCATTTTCTAGAATGTTACAAAATACTTGAAAATATTTTCTAATTTAATTTTCAAAATGCAACCAAACACTAGAAAATATTTTCCTTTCCCAAAAATATTTTCCTCTAAAATTATTTTACGCTTGAAAATTCATTTACATAGAGCCAAATGCAGCCTTATATAGAATTTTTCCCAACAAATTATGCTTCTTGTTTACTACCAAAGCATCTTCTTGTTCACATAAGACCATGCCTTGAGAAAGACACATACATGGATACAATGCCAAAACTTAATTATTAGTATACTAATTGAGTTAGGTTAGGCAAGTTGTGCTTTTCGGAATTAGGTGGCAAACCAAGGTCCCACCCAAAGCTTATTGATGTTCACATAAGACTTGACTGGGACAGACAAATACATGGATATAATGCCAAAATTTTCTTTGTAGTTTACTGGTTTGGTAAGCTATGCTCTTCTGGATTAAGTAGCAAAGAACGGTCCTACCCAATTTAAAAGTGTAGTTAGTAGATTTTATTCAATACATGGCTTCCAATCAAGAGAACAAGGTGAGAGAACCCCTTAACCTTAGTTGTGAAAAGATTATTGCCAAACATCTAAACATTCCTTTCCTGATGTATTGTAGCTCAAGCAACCAGCAAACATTTTTTTCCCCTTAACGCGATTTGGCTGCAAAAGCTGTCCATGCCCCTCGCACCCACAACAAATTCGAATAAGCTTGCCAAAACCTTCAGCAGTGATTAATAGCTGCCAATTATCAATAGCTCTGCACACCGTAACATGCCTCTTTGGTCTTTGATCTTGAGGCTGCCAAGCCTGAGAGGCTTCGAAAACAATTGAGTACCTGCAAAACAGAGACTTAGGGAGCATTAGGACAAATTGCATACAGCATTGGGTCTTTTTTCAACAATTTGTAAGTACAGATTGCTCAAGTATATCATTCTTTAGTTAGAGCATTAGAAAGTAAGGTAGGTCAATAACTTTTTCCTTCTAGGGTTATACCAACTAGCAAGCTTTAGCTTCCAATATCCTCCTCAATACTCACATATGTTTTGACTACACATGGCCTTGATCTCCTCAACTACTTGTATTTCTTTGTTGATGATTCTCTGAAATTTTTGAAAACACACTGGGGCTTACAAAGTTGCATTTTATAATTTTTTTTTTCTGATAAGAATTTCAAACTCCATAGCCGGATCTTGCATATCCCAAATTATCATCATTCCCCAAGCAAAGGGCAAATGTCATTTTTAAATGAAAGTTACTCAAAAATTATCCTAACAACATTATTATTTAGAAAGAATGGTACCTTGATATAAATTTCCCATATATCATCATCTTTTGTTACTGTTTGGAAAATTTCATCCTAACTAAGCCAATCTATTTGTGGAGATATGTATGTATACTCTTTCATTAAGCTTAAATACTGATCTACTAGTGCATCTTTTGCTACCAAGAAGTCCAAATTTCAAACTTTACTTGAAATCAGGAGATTTCACCACTTTTACATGACACTTGCAGGAAAACCTAATTTGCATCATCGTGAAGTTAAAACTGATCACAACACTACTGAGACAAATACTTTATGATGATGCCGAAAATCGTCAGTAAATCACACGATCCTCGCGTACTCAAGACAATACCTGCACAACATAGAACAAGAAAACCTTAAGAGAGTACCGGTGTGGTACCGGCCAAAGACCCTTCGAAGGTTAAGTCAGAAAGTTTCACACAACTTTAGAGTGTCAGAGCTGGGATGAATTATGCGTACCTTGGTTTGTGAGGGTCTTGGGGTATTTATAGTAGCATGGGACTGATATTCGTTCCTTGGCTTAAAAGATCTTTCCTTGTGGGAGAGATCTTCTTCAATTCACGTATCTTACGGGATCCTTTCCTTATAGGACTCCCCTTGATTAGGGCTAATCATGGGGTGCAAGATATTTCCTTATATATTTGTGCATGAAGGCCAAGTAAGGCCATGTCAGACTCGTCAAAGGTTTGCTTACTCCCTATAGCTTCCTTCCATAAACTTCTTATCTCGTCTATGTGCTCTAGTCGTCTCGTTCAGATGCTTGTTGGCCTCAAGGCGCACCCGTCAGCTTCAAGGTGGAACCGTCGTCTTTATACTTGGTTATTTATGAAGGCATGGCCGACGAGTTCATCAGGGCCATCTTTTTAGCCAAATATGGATGAGTTCATCAATATTATAAATTTACCCTTATCAATTGTCCCCTACTCCATAACCTTGTCGGCTTCAGCCAACGGGTTATGGAGTTATCATAGCTTTTTATTATTATTTTTTGTTTATTTAAAAAGGCATTTATGGGTGATTTCTTGAGCAGTCTTTTATTAAATGCTTGAACACGTGGCTCAAGTGGGTTGGCCCTGCTTCTGGGTGAGTGTGTCGCTTCGTCTTCTGTGCATTTTTCACCCTATATATATCTCACTTCCTTCCTCATTTTCTCTCATTTCATCATTGGCCCTGCGAACTTTGCGCGTAGGAAAGAAGAAGAAAATAAGGCGAAGGGGAAGGAAGGGGCATCCTCATCGACCCTTAAGGTCGTCGGGAAGGGGGCGCCTAAGAGGAAGGTTGACAGGAAGGACAACCGTCCTCCCAAGAAAGTGTCTGTCACCCCCGAGGAGAAGCTCCCTAAAAAGCCGTTGCCTCCCAAACCAAGCCATTGGGCAGGCAAGGGATTAATGACGACGTCAGGCCCTATCACTCAGGAACCTAATCATCGTCTTCTTACTCACAAGGACTACGTCGTTGAGGTGATTGAGTCAATCATCAAGGATAAGGATGTGGACCCTTGTGCTGAGCAAATGACGGAGGAGCTGGGGGCGTCAGGCCTCTTTGACCTTACCCGGATACCTCTCTTCCTTTTTTCTTTCTTTTTTATTTATTCACTGCTCAATAGCTGATGGTTGTTCTGTTTGTAAGTGTTGGTCTGCATAAAGGCGTTGCAAGATAGGAGTGTTGCCCAAGATAGGGTTATTGCCCGTCTGTGCAAGCGTAACAGGACCTTGACCGATGAGCAAGAGTAGTATAAGGAGGCCCTTCGTACTCTCAATAAGGAGGTGAAGGAGCTAAGGAAGAAGCTGGAGGAGGAGGGTAGTCAGAAGAAGAAGGAGCAAGAAGCTGAAGCGACGATAGAAAAAAAGCTTACTGCCCTTCTTGGGCAGGTGGAGACGGCCAGGGCTGATGCCATGAAGGAATTCAAGGCTTCATAACCATTCATTGATTCCTGCGCCATCTACTATGGTGACGGGTTTGAGGATTGCCTTAAACAGGTCAAGTCCATCTACCCTCACTTGGATTTATCCAAGGTCACCATAGACGATCCCTTGTAGTCAACTCCTACCGGCGACACTATCCTTGATGAAATCGATGACTCCACAAAATCGAAGCTTGATCCAAAAGATGATAGTGTCATCCTTGCCCAACTTGCTATGGATCCTTCTGTCACCCCTCTGGTCCTGTCCACTAAGCCTCTGAATATTGAAAACCCTCCTACTCAGGATGTTTAAAACAAAAATGATGAGAACCCTGAGGACGCCCCATCCTCTTTGACTTAGTTTTTTTATTTTTTGAATGATAATCTTATTGTGTATTTAGTTTAACTTTCATACAATGTTAAATACCCTTTTGTTTTTGGGCCCTTTTTGTAAAGACCTTATTTTATGTATGATATACTTTTTACATCCGTCGCTTTTTAGCATGTGTTGATCTTTATGTATTGATATATGTTTGCTCATTCTTTGTGCTTGTATGTAAGAGGACTTAGGATGAATCTGTTAGCCATGACAAAGACCTCATCCTGTTTGAGGATGAAATAAGAAACTCATCTACTTGGTCTTTAATAAATTGAGGCATCAAACTTTATAGTCTTAACAATGAACTTGTTTGCTAGTGGGTACTTGCAATAAACCCGTCCCCTTGTGGATCTAATAATGAATTCGTCCACTTGTGGACTTAATCATGAACTTGTCCACCTATGGACTTTATAGTTTCAATGCGTCCACCTTGTGGCCTTGGTAATATTAATTCATCCTCATGGGAGGAACTCGTCTAGTTATGGACTTAATAATGAACTCGTCCACTTGTGGACTATAATAATATTAACTCATTCTCATGGGACGAACTCGTCCACTTGTGGATTTAACAATGAATTCGTCCACTTGTGGACTTGATAATGAACTCATCCATTTGTGGACCGATAATATTAACTCATCCTCATAGGATTAACTCATCCACTTGTGGACTTATCAATGAATTTGTTCACTTATGGACTTAATCATGAATCCGTCCATTTGTGGACATAATAATATTAACTCATCCTCATGGGGTGAACTTGTCCACTTGTGGACTTAGTAATGAATTTTTCCACTTGTGGACTTGACAATATTAACTCAACCTCATGGGATGAACTCGTCCACTTATGGACTTAATCATGAATAAACACATAGAATAAACATGTAGAATTAGATAAATATTCCAGTCATATATCTGAATAAACTCCTCTTATTATGATAAATGCATGCATATGTAGAAAAATTGTTCTTTAAAGAAAAAGACCTTCCCTTTGAGATTAAAAGCATTGTAGCAAAAATTAACTAAAATAAATTGAAAAATGAGGAGTGTCGCTCTTCATGCTATCTATTGGTAGTACTTTCAGAGATGCTCGGTGTTTCATGAATGGTACCACTTCTGTCCGTCTAGTGTCTCCAAGTGATAGGTGTCTTTCTTCTGCCATGACGTGATTTTGTAAAATCCCTCTCAGTTAGGGCCGAACATTCCTTGGGTGGGGTCTTTAGCAGTGCCCATTACCTTCCTTAAGACAAGATCTCCAACCTTGAAGTCTCTGTGCTTGACTCGTAAGTTGTAGTGCTTGGCCATGAGGTCTTGGTAACGTGTGAGTCTATGTTCAATTGTTGCCCTGAATTCGTCTAGTAGATCGAGCTGTAGGCGTATAGCCTCGTCGTTCTTTCTTTCATCATGATTACCTACCCTGTAGCTCGTGAGTCTGACTTCTGCTGGGATGACTGCCTCGCTTCCATATGTTAGTCGAAACGGTGTCTCTCCTGTAGCTGTTCTGGCTGTTGTTCTATATGCCCATAGTATGCTTGGCAGCTTTTCTGGCCATACACCCTTTACCCCCTTGAGTCGAGTCATGATGATTTTAAGCAAGGATTGGTTTGTGACCTTAACTTGCCCGTTGGCTTGAGGGTGGGCGAGGGAGGAGTAGTGGTTCTTGATTCCTATCTGTGAGCAAAAATCTCTGAAGGAGTCGTTGTCGAATTATTTCCTGTTATTTGAGACCAAGACTCTAGGGATCCCATACCTGCAGTCGATGTTTTTCCATATGAAACTTCTCACATTCTTCTCCGTAATGGTAGCCAAGGCTTCTGCTTCCACCTATTTAGTGAAATAGTCTATACTGACTATAAGGAACTTTAGTTGTCGCATTGCTATTGGGAATGGACCTATGATGTTGAGTCCCCATTGAGCGAATGGCCACGGGGCTGTCATCAGGGTCAGTTCTTCCGTCGGTTGTCTGATGACATTATTGAACCTTTGACATTTGTCGTAGGCTTTGACTTAAGTCTGGCGTCCTTTTGCATAGTAGGCCAGTAATATCCAGCTCGAATTAGTTTATGTACCAACGACCACGACCCTAAGTGGTTCCTACAGATCCCTTCGTGTACTTCTCTCATGACAAAATCCGCTTCTTCGGGGCTTAAACACCTTAGGAACGAGTGGGAGAAGCCTCTCTTGTACAAGATGTCCCTTATCAAAATGAATTGTGCCACTTGGACCTTCAGCTTCCTTGCGGCTTCCTTATCATTTGGTAATGTGTTGTTTTTCAAGTAGGAGACTAATGGCATGGTCCAGTTGCTTTCAAAGCCAATATCCTGCACATCAATGGGATCTATTAATGGTGAAAACTGAACAAAAGAAAGTACCTTGTCAGGGATGTTCATGTGTTCTACTGATGCGGCCTTAGCAAGACAGTCGACTCGCTCATTCTCCCTTCTGGGGATTTGAACAATCTTGGCTTGTAAGTCGTCTACCCTTCTCTTTACTTACTCTAGGTACTTCATCCTTTTGCCCTTACATTCGTAATCCTTGTTTACTTGGTTGTGACAACTTGGGAGTCGCATTGAATAACAACGCTTGCGGCCCCTGCCGATTTAGCAAGATCTAGTCCTGCCACCAGAGCTTCATACTTTACTTCATTGTTGGTAGTAGAGAAGTCGAGATGAACCATGCATTCAATCTCGTCTCCTTTCGAAGAATGAAGAACAACACCCGCTCCCCCAGCTTGTTGGTTGGATGATCCGTTAGTGTGCACACTCTACCAAAGATACTCATCTTCCTCCTGGCTTCCTCCGTTAGTGAACTCCAAAATGAAGTCAGTGACTACCTTCCCCTTAATGGCATTATGAGGTCGATACTGTATGTCAAACTCACTCAACTCTATTGCCCATAGTGCCATTCATCCAGTGGCTTCAGGATTGCTCATTACTCGTTGTAAAGGCTTGTCAGTGAAGAAGATTACCGTGTAGGCCTGAAAGTACGGTTTAAGCTTGTGGGCGGCCATAACCAAAGCGAAGGCGAGCTTCTCCATTCGTGGGTACCTCTCCTCTACACAACGAAGCACCCGATTGGCGTAGTACACGGGTTTTTGCACCTTATCTTCTTCTCTGATCAAGGCCGCACTAATTGCGACTGGGGATATAGCTAAGTAGAGGAACAATTCTTCCCCTGGTTTTAAAGGGCTTAGCAATGGTGGGGAAGAGAGGTAGGCCTTCAGATCCTCGAACGCTTGTTGACACTTGGCCATCAACTCAAAAGATTTCTTCAACGTGCGGAAGAAAGGTAGGCACTTATTCGTTGCTCTAGACACAAACCTGTTCAGCACGGCTATCTTGCCGTTAAGACTTTGTACTTCTTTCACGTTCTTAGGGGGTGCCATTTCTATTATGGCCCGGATCTTATCTGGGTTGGCCTCTATACCTCTCTGCGACACCATGAATCCAAGGAACTTTCCTGTCGTTACCCCGAATGCACATTTGCCTGGATTAAGCTTTATGTTATAAGAGCGAAGGGTGTCAAAGGTTTCCCTAAGATCCTCCAAATGATCGTCCTCTCTTCAGCTTTTTACCAGTATGTTGTCGACGTAAACTTGGACATTTCTCCCAATCTACTATGTGAACATTTTGTTCATAGCCTCTGATATGTCGCGCCCGTGTTTTTGAGGTCGAATGGCATTACTTTATAGCAAAAGAGGCCCTGGTTAGTAACAAACGAAGTCTTCTCTTGATTTGCTTCATCCATTCTAATCTGGTTATAACCCGAAAAAGTGCCCATGAAGCTCAGTAACTGGTGTTGAGCTGTAGAGTCAACTAGGATGTTGACTTGCGGGAGGGGGTAGCTATCTTTGGGGCAGACTTTTTTCAGGTCTGTGAAGTCCATGCACATCCTCCATTTCCTGTTGGCTTTCTTGACCATCACGACGTTTGCTAGCCAGTCGGGGTAGTAAACTTCCCTGATGAAGTTCGTCTCTTGTAACTTATGGACTTCTTCCCCTATAGCTCGGTCTCATTCTGGGGCGAACACCCGCTTCTTCTGACGAATGGGTGGAAAAGAGGGTGAAACATTCAACCTGTGCACTATGACCAATGGGTCGATTCCTGGCATGTCTTTATGGCTCTAGGCAAATACATCCTAGTTATTTCTGAGAAAAGTTGTGAACGCTTGGCGGACCATCGGGCTAGTGAGGGTGCCAATCTTGGTTGTTCGATCTGGCTTGGAGTCGTCAAGAAGTACCTCTTCAAGCCTTTCAATGGGTTCTGCCACTGTTCGCTGTTCTTCTATGTTTATCATTTGTAGGTGATTGTCCATCTTCAACATCGCTATGTAACACTCATGTGCAGCCACCTGATCTCCATGTATTTCTCCTACTTCGTATTAGGTTGGGAATTTGATCATCAGGTGGTAGGTCGAAGTCACGGCCTCCCATGAGTTGAGAGTAGGTCGTTCAAGGATGGCATTATAGATGGATGAGAAGTTGACAACAAGGAATGTAACATCTTTAGTGATTTGCTGAGGATAATCACCAACCGTAACTGGTAGCGTGACCGCACCGAGGGGGTATACTTGAGTCCCTCCGAACCCTATGAGTGGGGTGTTGGTCGGGACCAGTTGTTCTCTATTAATCCTCTTTGCTAGAACTTCGGATAGTAGAGGATATTAGCAAAGCTTCCGTTGTCGACCAGGACCCGACGTGTGTTGTAGTCTCCTATTCGTATGCTGACGACGAATGTATCGTCATGCGAGTGGTGGAGACGTCAAGCATCCTCTTCTGAGAACTCGATGATGGAATTGTCAATCTGCGCCATTTTTGGGACGAAGCCCGTTAGTTGAGCGTTTTGAACCATCTTGAGGTAAGTCTTCCAAGCCTTTTTGGACGAACTGGAGGCCGCCGTGCCTCCTACAATCATTCTTATATCCCTTATGGGCGGCCTTAGACGCTTGTTCTCCCGTCGGGGCCCTTGCTCTTGAGGTGGATCCACTCTCTCCTTATTGACGAACCTTTGCAACTTTTCTTGTCTGATGAGAGCTTCAATTTGTTGCTTCAAGTCATAGTAGTTGGTTGTGTCATGATCGTGGCCTCGGTGGAAGCAGCAGTACTTGTCTCTAGACCTTTTATTAGGATCTCCTTTTAGCTTGCAAGGAAATGTCAGGGCTCCTTCGTCCTTGATTTGCATCAAGACCTGGTCGATCAGGGCAGCTAGCAGGGTGAAACTTATGAACTTTCTTGTGGGGGGCTTGGAGCGCCTGTCCTCTTGTCGTTCTCCAGTCCTAGCTATCTTCCGCCCCTTATCTTGCCATACGTCTTCTTATCTTTCCCTTTTCTTGGGCTTCTCTTCTCGGGCCAGCAGTGCGTCTTCCGCGTTCATGTACTTTGTCGTCCTGTAAAGCACATTTGACATGGTCTTCAGGTCGTTCTTATATAGAGAAAATAGGAACTTACCCTTTTGTAGCCCATTCGTCAATGTAGCCATAAGTATCTTATTGTCAGCTTCATCGATTGAGAGTGCCTCTTTGTTAACGCGGGTTATGTACGATCTCAGCGTCTCATCCTCCCATTGCTTAATGCTCATCAGGCATGTAGTAGACTTCTTATATCTGTGTCCTCTAATAAAATGTGAGGCAAACTAGGCGCTTAACTCTTTAAAGGTACCAATGGAGTTGGGTGTCAATCTACTAAACCAAATCCTTGCGGGACCTTTCAGCATAGTGGGGAAAGCCCTGCAAATGATCTCATCTGCCACTCTTTGAAGGTGCATTAGGGTCTTGAAGGATTCCAAATGATTTAGGGGGTCCTTGGATTCGTCATAACTTTCCACTTGCAGCATACAAAACTTTGGTGGTAGGGGGAATGAAGTGATGGACGCAGTGAATAGTGAATCAGTTTGATGGACCAAGTCATCGAGGTCGCTAAACACCCGTCCTCTGAGGGCGTTCATCATAAAGTCCATTCGTTCCTTCATCATCTGCATCTTTACGACTATGTGAGGTGGAGTCGTATTTGTGACGGATGAACAGCTCGTATCCAGTCGCTCTTGTTTGCTTGGGGCATTGTTGCCTTCCAATCTCTCTTGATTTCTTCTCTCAGCGCTGGTTCCTTCCTGGTCTTCCTCTTGAGTGTTTAGTGCCGCGTTCCTTTGGTGTACCTGTTCCTCTAGGTCATAATTTTGCTTGGTGAGACGTTCTACTGTCGCTGCGAGAGTCTGGACCTGCCTTTCGAGGGCAGTGGTACGTGGTTCATATTCTTGAACATTGTTGATGGTTGCCATCGAGCGAGTAAGTACCATGCAACTCTTTGTCTGGGAAGCGATAGTATGGCTTGTAAACTAAGTTTCCCACAGACGGTGCCAACTGATGATGCCGAAAATTGTCAGTAAGTCACACGATCCTCATGTGCTCAAGACAATACCTGCATAACATAGAACAAGAAGACCTCAAGAGAGTATCGGTGTGGTATCAGCCAAAAACCCTCTGAAGGTTAAGTCATAAAGCTTCACACAACTCTAAAGTGCCAAAGTTGGGATGAATTATGCGTACCTTGGTTTGCGAGGGTGTTGGGGTTTTTATAGTAGCATAAGGCTGATATTCGTTCTTTGGCTTAGAAGATCTTTCCTTCTGGGAGAGATATCCTTTAATTCACGTATCTTATGGGATCTTTTCCTTATAAGACTTCCCTTGATTAGGGTTAATCGTGGGGTGCAAGATATTTTCTTATATACTTGTGCGTGGAGACCAAGTAAGACCATGTCAGACTCATCAAAGGTTTGCTTACTCCCTACAACTTCCTTCCGTCAACTTCTTATTCCGTCTATATGCTTTAGTCGTCTCGTTTAGATGCTTGTCAGCCTCGAGGCGCACTCATTAGCTTCGAGGTGGAACCGTCGTCTTTATACTTGGTTGTTTATGAAGGCGAGGCCGATGAGTTCATCAAGGCCATCTCCTTTGCCTAATATGGACGAGTTCAAGGGCGGAGCCACATAGTGGCTTGGGGGGGCCGTGGCCCCTGCAAAATTTTTTTTTTTTCCCATTAGCCTATGAAGAAAAAATAATTAGGCCCCCCCACCCATTTCTCACAAATTCTCCCAGCCCTCAATCAAAAATTAGTAACACCATCAAATTAAAAAAAAAAATTTATCTATAATCTGTTCTACTTTCAAGCCAAAAAAAAAAAAAAAAAAACCCCAAAAAAAATTTGAACTAAAATCTGAAAAAAAAAATAAAATAAAATAACAAAACCAAGTGGTCCAAGCCCAGTAGCCCGCGGCAAGCGAAGCCCACGGCGAGCCCATTACAGGTAGCTCGCTCACGGCAAGCCCACGGATTCTCAATAAAAAAAAAAAAAAAAAAAAAAAACAAAGAATAGAAATCGAACCCATCACGTCGGCGCCTGCTAAAATCCCATCACGTCGCTGGCCTGGCAGAGATCAATCCCCATTACCCAATACAAAAGCAAACCAAAATCAGAAGTCAGTAAATTAGCAAACCAAACACACTAACACAGAGGACAGAGCACAGAGGAGTTTATCAAAAAAAAAAAAAATCCCCAATACACAAACCAAAACCAAACCCAGTAACCCACGGAGTCCGTCGCCGTCATCGTCGCCGCAGCGAGCTCCTCGTCGTCGTCGTCGCAACGGAGGGCCTCATCGCATCGACATCGTAGACGCCGTAGATCGCTCTGCCGTCTGCCGTCTGCGCCTCTGCCTCTGCGCCGGTGAGCCGTGAGCGGTGCTCGTCAGTCGTCAGCCTCGTTGGCCGTTGCTTCCTCCGCCTCCAACAGTCCGGCCTCCGCCTCCCTCAAGGTTTTTCTCTCTAACCCTCTCTCTCTTTAGTCTTTAGTCTTTTTTTTTTTATAGAAAATTTAGTCTCTTTAGTGTTTTATCTCACTGAATAGTCTAAATGAATTATGAATATGCTTTTATAGATATAGTTATAAAGAATGGAATATGCTTATAAGTCCGGCCTCCCTCAGCATCTTTTTTTTTTTTTTTTAAATGTGGAAGTGTGAGTCAATGAGTGTGTGAGAATTTGATTGGGCGGATTGGCTGACTTTTTTATTTTATTTTATTTTTTTATAATAATAATTTGGTTGTCCAGTGAGTGTGTGACACGCCTGCACTCATAACAATATATATATATATATATATATATTTTTTTTTTTTTGGGTCCTGTTGTACAACCACAACAATGTTTGTGTTGTGTGTTTGTGGGTTGTGTGTTGTGTGTTTGTGTGTTATAATTGTTTTTATTTTTGGTGGGTCAGTGGGTGTGTTTGTGTGTTGGGTTGGGCTTGTTGGTGGGTGTGTTTGTGTGTTTTGTGTTCACATATTACCCAAGTTTCAATTTTGGAAATTTCAATTTTGGAATTGAAACTTGGAAAAAAACAATTTAAAATTTTTTTGAAAATCATATAATATAAATAATATCAGTTTTTTTTTTTTTTTTTTTTGTTTTTTAAAGGACTTCACCATCCAACTTTTATTGATTAATATTATTTTAGTTGCGATCCATTAGCTAATGGATACAATAAATAGTTAATTAGTTACAGTATCATTATTATACTATAATTAGTTAATTGTATAATTAATGACAAATAAATTAAAGCAATATAATTTATTGTTACGCTAAACAACAATAATTAAAGCTATATAATTAAATTAACCAATACATTATAAAAGATAAATTAATTAAATTGTTTTTGTTTGAGGGGTTATTATTAATTAAAGTTGTATTAAAAATGGGTTGACTGTTTAAATTATAGTAGAAATTTTGTTTTTTTCTTAAGTATGAAAAATACACAAAATTTTTGGTCCGTTTTTGTAGCTCATTGTGAATCCTGTGTGGAGGATATAAAAGCCGTTTTTTTTTGTGATTAGGGTTTTGTCATCTTGTTCTTTTTGAGAAAGAAAAACACTGTAACCGCACATTGTAATTTTCTTTTATAATAGTGAAATCCCTGCAACTTTGTGGACGTAGGCAAATTGCCAAACCACGTAAATACTGTCTTGTACGTGTGATTGTTTTTCTTTTGGCATTTTTTTTCTCTATTTTTTTGTTTCTCTCAGGTTTGAAATTTCGGTTGAATTCCCAACATGTTCAAGTATATGATGATATATGAAAGTTGATAATTTTGTATCCAATAAACTTCAGAATTATATTTAGTAAATTTCTGTTACAACCCGGCCCCCCCAAGTGTTCATTTCTGGCTACGCCCCTGGATGAGTTGATCAATATTATAAATTTACCCTTATCACTTTACACTAACCACGATAGCAAATGGACAAATTAATAATAGCACCTGTCTTTTAAACATACTAATGTAGTTTTCACGTTGCCTTCATCTACAAACGTGCAGGTGGATATAAATTATCTAGAGCTAGCCCTATATTGATCACACCAATCTTGTCTACCTATGTAGTATTAAGAGAGAGAGAGAGAGAGAGAGATCATTACTCCCAGCTCATAGTCCTCTACGTTCACGTCCAGAGAGTGACTTCCTCAAAAAAATGCTATTGTAATCAATGCAATCTGAAGAAGCACACATATATTTAGACAATTGAACACCTTAGCCAAATTGCTTACTGACTTCAGTCCAAATGATTAACTTTTTTGGCACGCAGGGAGTGGGGTAAACAGATGCGGCAAAGTGCATATAGGTTTGTCATAAGAAACTAACGTCAACACCATTACAGCCAATATCTAGACCTGCTACTATATATTAAGTGTTACACCCCTCCTGCATAAAAAAATAATAATAATAAAAAATAAAAACAAAAGAAAGAAAAAAAAGGAGAGCATCCAGACTCCAAATCTAAACAACATTCATGTATGTCAAGTTCCTTTACGTCACTCTTTCAAAAAATTCGATATTACTGGCTACCATTGTGCTCTTATTCCAAACAATAAGGATATGTAAACAGGATAAAATCTAGGTCTAACATATTCACACAGATGCGAACAATTGACGTACCTAGAATTGAATGGATCCTCCAAATGCTGCCTTATCCACTCCTCAAAACCCATACTGAAACTCCAATATAACCACTATCAAACTGCTTACCCCAACCATGGAATCAAGTCTTGAACAAGCGCTAGGCGAAAATCTAAGAAATCAAGAGACATGAAAACTCAACTTGATATATACACAAATGTCTATGATGCAGGTAAAGATTAAAGAACATTTCTACTCTAACTAGAAAATTGGGTGATGGTCTAACAATTAATTAATGGAATAGGGGATGCAACCTGGAGTATGGAAAGAACTGAAACCTCTAAATTTTGCAAAATTATGTGATTGATGGTTTCTGATTCAGATCTGTTCAATATTATCCTTTTCTATATTTTTATGGAAATAACCCTTTCATTAAATCTTGGCAAATAGCCAGGAAGTTATCAATTACTAAAATATAGACATGGAAAAAAAAATCAAATTTCACCTGTGCTTTAATTACAGCAGGTATGTCCTCTAACAGCACCTGACTTCTGTTTTAATTGTAAGAACACTCCCCAAGCATTGCCATCATTTTTTTGCTGGGGTGAAGTGGGGTTTGAGGCCCAATCGCGAAGCACAGGTGCCTGTACCATTGGGCCAACAGTTCACAAACCATGCATTGCCAATGTCTTTTTTATGTTTTTCTTCCCTTCTTGATCTGTTGAAAACATTGATTGTACTTATGCTGGAAATCCCAACTAATGTAAAAAAAGAAAAAAAAGAAAAAAGAAAAAAAAAAGCAGCACATTTATTTTTTAGCTTACAAATCTACTAATGTTCTCATCAAGAATCTGTCTTTTTTAGGGCTTATAGAATAGGATACTTGATAAATAAACAGGTATGTATGAGAGAGAACCTATAAATATCATGTGATGCCCCTCATGTGAACTTCATAATAAACAATCGTATATATAACACTTAAATGAACATGATAAATATCTTCTGGTGTATAATTCAGAATCTTGATACAAGTGGTTAATGGAAAACATTTGAATTTATCCAAAATTTTTAAGAATGGCAAACATAACTACTGAATAGAAAGAAAGATTCACTAACTACATTAAACGTTTGTCTTTTTTCTTTGTTTGTTATCTTCTTTCACTTGATCAAGCCAATAAAACTCTCCTCCACTAACCTTAAACCTTAATGCTAAAAATAAAAAAACAATTAAAAAAAAACTCATTTCAAGTCCTCAGTCTGTAAAGATTCTAAAGACATTAAAAATCAAGAGTGAGAAGATCATATAAATGGCTATAAATAAAAATTAGGTAGCAAATTAGAAAAAGAAAGAAGAGAAAATTTTGTTACTTCGGAGTATTCAAGTTTGAATAAAAAGAAGGGCCAGCCAATATCAAGAGCAGAAAATGTACTAAAAACATGTCCAGCTAGCAAAAAACAGAGAAAACAAAACAGTTTGCTAAAAACAAAATTGTTAGTTCGGAGTCCACAGAGTTTAAATAAAAAGAAAGGGTCATGAGTTCTAAGGCAACATCTTAAGCAGAAAATGTATTAAAAACATGTACTAGTGAAAAAACTGACCCATGCATAAGATTTTTTTTTTTTTTTTTAAAAGGACCCATGCATAAGATTTCTTACTTGGTATAAGCATAGTTACATATTTATTTAAAAATACCCAAGAGAGAGAGAAGTGACAAAGATACCCAAGATGAAAATCAAACAATCCAACTAAAATAGGAGACATACTCTGTAATTCAAAAATGCAAAAGATTTATAAGAAAAGTGCCTTGCCAAGTTGATCAAGAGGTTCTCCTATGTTTTGACTGCAGATATGGATTGAAGTTGGAATCATTGTTTTACTGAGGGATAGGCCATTGAAAGGGAACCCAAATCAAACCCATCACAAATGGCCGAGTCAAATCCAAAACCCAAGCCTGACCCATTTGTCACATTCATTGGAAATGGAAGCCCTGAGTCAGACGGCAGTGTCGGCTCAAGGCCTAGGCAACTTAGGCCCAGGCCTAAGGCCCCACAACAAACAAAAAATTTCCCTGCTAAAAAAACCCCATCTTTCTTAGTAAAAGGTCCAAAATTTTATAAAAATATAATATTTTTCAAATAATTGGTACTTTTTTTAAAGAGTAATGCTAAAGATATTACAAATTTTACTATAGATTTAATTGATATATCACCAATCATATAAAAAAGTAATTCAAACACAAATAAATCAAGTTATTGAAATTCATCAATTACAGTCATAATCACATTTATTGTGAACATTTTGTAGTATTTCTAGTACTTTTCTTTTTCATTTCTAACAAGGCTTTTAAAATAGAAGACCAATAAAAATTTAACCCAATTGAAACCCTAAGATGTTTCAAATAAAATGCTGCAAATGTGATAAATCATCAATGATGACTAATCTCCTGCTAAGCTACACACACACCAAATAATATCTATCTATCTCTTTCTCTTAAAAAGAATATATAAAATTAAAATTTAGATAACAACTGTACTTAATTATTCATAATCATATATCCAAATTAAAATAAATTCATTTTGATTCAACTATAATATTCAATCTTCTATATGAAATTAACATTAGTTTAGCTACTATTATTCATTAATTTCTATATTTACATCAAATTAATCTTAATTTAATCAGTATTATATAATTTTATTTAATTAATATTTACATATAAAAAGGTCCCAAATTTTATTGGGCCGGCTATGTCAGATGGCAAAGAAAGGTACCACCCAATGTCACGAGGGACTAGAGGAGATTGACGTTCTGTTGCATTTAAGTCAATGTATGCGTTGCGTTCAAATGGATACACAAATGAAGAGGAACCCAAATCGTACACATCACCAACTGTTGAGTCAAATCAAAAACCCAAGTCGGATCCATTTGTCATATCTATTGGAAGCCCCGAATCAGACGGCAAAGAAAGGTACCCAATGTCATCAGGAGACAGGGACTAGAGGAAGTTGACGCTATTGCATCAGAGTCATTAGATGCAATGCCTTCAAAGGGATAGGCAATTGATGGCCCAACTAATTCCCAGCCACCGTTGTGAAAGCCCATCAAACTTGAGTCAAGCCCACGATAGAGATTTCAAAAAAAAAGCTCAACATGGCTCCGATCACCTAAACTCAAGTCCTGAAATAGCTTCTGCAATGAGTACAGAGGTCTACAATAAAACCACAAATGGTCAGATCGAAATGCAGAAAAAAAAACAACCCTTTTGAACGTTTGTTTTCTACCATTGATGGAAATATCGACATTACAATCATAGTCGCAACTAGCATCCTTTATTCCTAAAGCAAGACAATGAGCAAATGTTGGAAACTTTGGACCAATCCAAAATGATATTTAACTTCCGACACTTGGATGTGGTTAACCACTTTGAAATCTCACTTCCTCCTACTATAATTTCATATTCATCATCGCCATGGGCCATTGTACTAGATGACAGTTGATCCATTACAGCATTGCTGCTCACACTTAAACCTGTTGAATTTGGTACAAGCCCTTAAAATTTCTTCCTACTGCATGCAATTAGCAAATTCAAGAAATCATGGCTTAGCAAATCTACTAATATATTTGTGAAGGTAACAATAACAGTTTCTTAATAATTTTAAGAGATAGAGGGATTTGAAGGAATAATTTGCTTGATGATGATGAATTCAGTGAATAACTGTTCGAGGCATCTACTTTTTTAATACTTTGTGGCATGGGCGGTTCCACTTGAAGCCTAGGGGTTCAAATGAACCACCTGAATTGGCAAAAAAAAAAAAACTATTATATATTGTTTTAAATTTTTTTATTTGACCCTTTAAAATAAAATTTTGAACACCTGAACTCAAATTTTTTTAAATCTCAACTGAAAACAACTCTTAACAATATCTTACTCTTTTTAAACACACATACAAACCTAATAACAAACCAATTTGATCAAAATCTGGAAAAAATAAAAATAAAATAAAAAGTCCAACAACAAATGTAGAAATTTGTCAATCTTATAGCTTCAAAAAAAAAAAAAAAACCATGTTAGATCTTAAAAAAATTGAAATAAATCAATCAAATAAGATATTAGTGGATAAATAATTGCTTGGCTATGAACACTAAAAGAGATATAGATCATAAGATTGATAATAAAGATATTATGCAATTATTTTAAAATATGAAACCTTATGTATTTGGGTTTTTGTGTTTATTTTTATTTTTATTTTTTGTAATGTCAATATATTCAAGTTCTCTTTTATTTTAAATTTTGTATAATTTATATTTTTTATTGACCTCCAAGAAAATAATCCTAGAGCTGCCATAGATTGTGGAGGCTTTGGAATTTCTCAAAGCTCATTGCAATTTTCAATACTACGCGAATGCAATCTCACAAATCTACTAATGTTTTCTGGGAGGGTAACAACATTGCTATCGTGTGTATATATATATATGTGTGTGTGTGTATGTATATGTATATAAACTTTCCAATGAGGAAGAGCAACATGAAGTCAAAATAAAATCTATTTTTGAGCTATTTAAAAAAGAAAAAAGAAGAAGAGATCATTCAAGCTGGAAAAAAGAAATTTGGAAAGCACTTTATAACTCATCCAAAAGTGTGAGATGCTTAATATATTGTAAGCCATAAATGCTACGTGGAAGAGGTACCAAATAGTTCCCCAAGGTGTAAGCTCTTAAGTCCAATGAGAATCCAAATGATGGAGGCAACTCGCAAATACCAATCCCATCCAACGCTGACAAGTCTAAACTTCTCATTTCCCCCGAAATATTGGGGAACTTCTTAAGGCTTGAGCAATTTGAAAGTATAAAAGATCTAAGAGAATTCATCATGAGACAATTAGGAAGAATTCGAAGTTTAGTGCAGCCGTCAAGATCCCACACTTCAAGCTTATCAAGATACCCATTAGAGTCATGAACCTCAACTAAATTTTCACAATATCTAAGATACAATTCCTTTATGTTTGGGCTCAATGATAAGTCAGGTAATATTCTAAGATACAATTCCTTTGCGAAGATAATTTTTTTGAAATTGAATGCTTCATCGATGACTTTATTAGACCGGTGGTGATTGATGAAAATTTTCCTATCGATACAAGCTGAATGTGAATTGGCCCAAATATTATGGCAGAGATGACCTGGTAGAAATTTTAGTAACCATCATGGCCCATGGAGGAATTTACAATGAAGAGGCCAATTTTCCCAACAATTAAAATATCTATTAATAATAGTCTTTCTAACACGTACAAAAAAAGGAAAAAAAATTTCTCTTTCCTACGGCTTGTAGGAGAGAGAAAGTTTCTCTCTCTCCCTCGGTAGGAGCTTTTCCCTCTTGCCTAGTACAAGTCTTCTCTCCCCCTTCCTATACGGTTTTTCTTAGTCTCAGTAGCTTTTAAAGTTTGATTTAACTCCATCAACAACTTGGATCAAACTTTCATTGGGGGTTTTAAGCATCTACAACTCTTTACAGAAGTGTTTGAAGTTTTCTCCTTCTCAACCACGTGATCAGACTTCACGTGGTGCGCGCGCGAGCCTTCAAGTTCTCTCAAAGAACTGCTTGGATGATGGGTTCTGATCAAACGTTTGTAGATATGGGAATAATGGCTGTCTAGGTTAGTTTCAAGTCTGGGTTTCAAATGGAGTGGCTTCTTCTCTTTTGTTTTATTTGTGGTGTTTTGGGTCTTGGTGAGACTGATTGCCTTAGGTATTTTGGGGGCTGGACTAGAAAAAGAAATGGTTTCATGGAGGTTTTTGAGAATCATAGAGTTGCTAGCTGTGGTGGGTCGGAGGAGGAAAGATTGAAGGAAGTCACCAGTGTTCAGATTCCGGTGGTTGCTAGTCAAGCGTGACTAGGTCCGAAGCATGCGCACTCAATAGCTCTATCAAATCACACAAGCTCCACCAACACCTTGAGCCCAACACCCTCCTCAATTGTGCACTCCCGTGATTCCCAAGGGTCTTTTGTGAAGGGTAAGAATGTAATTATCAAGGCCCCGGTTTTGGGCTCTCCATTGTTTGCATCTGAGGCCCAAATTTCACCCAACCCGTTTCCCATAAACAATCCCTCTCCTTTCAATGAGCTCACCAATTCCCCTTTATGCCCACAAAGGGGGCTTTTAAAAAGGGTTGCTGGAGCCCAAGGAAAGAAAACTCAAAACTTTAATATGCAAACACAAGTTAAGTGCTGGGCTCTCGAGTCCATTGGGGAGAGTGGGGTGTAGCTTGTTGTTGTTTTTTCCTCCCAGTTGTTGTATGCTCTCTCAGTTGTACCTCTGTTTTCAGTTTAATGAATATCTCATGTAATTATCAAAAAATAAAATAAAAATAATAGTCTTTCTAAAAAATCAACTAATAATAGTATTTGAAAAGGAAAATAAAAGAAACAAAAATACAATTTCCATCCACTAATTTTGCTCAAAAATTATTTTAGTTCTTTAAGTTTGAAGTTGATCATTTTAGTTCAGCAACTTTACCCTAAAATCATTTTAGTCTTTTAACTTTGAACATTATAATTTTAGTCTAATAACTTTACCTAAAAAAATCATTTTAATCCTTTAAGTATGGTGGTTTTGAGTGATTTTTTTGGCAAAATTATAGGACTAAGTGAGTCCTTAAAGGACTAAAATGATTTTTGAACAAAATTACCTAACTACAATGATAAACTTTAAACTTAAAAGACTAAAACTACTTTTGGGCAAAATTAATGACTAAAACGACCAACTTTATACTTAAGGGACCAATAATTTTTTAACAAAGTTAACTGGTGTAAATTTTATTTTTGTACGCTATCCCACTAAAAATGAAAATGAGTTTTCTTTTTTGAATAAATGAGTTTTTGTATATGCTAATCTAATTGTATGGATTTGGCATATGCTGATAGGCTTCTTTTTTTCTTTTTCTTTTTTTTTTTTTTTTTTTTTTTTTTTTTTTTTTTTGGGGTTAGAGTTTGAACTTAGCCCAATTCAGGTTTTGTTCAACCTCCAAAATTAATTTGGATATCAGGCCCTTTTGGATATACACCACTATTTGTTTTTTTAAAACCTTCTCTTATCTCCCTTGTGTGTGCGTTAAAATATTTAGTATTCTTAAAAAAAAAAAAAGGAAATAAAAAATTCAAAACCAAAATTATGTCCAACCAAATTATTACACAAAATTCAATATGCCTTTTCAAATAAATAATTGAGGATTTGATGCCTGTGGTTATCTATTTCAATTGTTTTTCAAAGTAAAATTGCCATTAATATATGAAACAAATATAAATATATATTTAGAATATCTACAAAATATGTAAATATACATCATGATCATAAAATACAAAAAAAACACATGTTAATTATTAGTTATATTTTTTTAAAGGGAAGATTATTAGTTATGTTACGTACTTTTGATTCTTCAAAATATAACCTTTCAAAGATCTTATCAATAGAATTCCATTTTTCCATATCACCTATGTATCCCACTACTACATAAGTAGATCAATAATGATAATCGCCTTTTTCTTTCTTTTGATGGAATGATAATCACTACCTTCGCATTTTAAGATGTCCAAATACAATCATACAACGTCCTTTAGCCCATTGCTAATATTTTCCTTGGGATTAATAACATTAAATTGAATGTACAAGGGATCTATTTGCAATTCACTAAAATGCCAAGAGGTCTTTTGCAATTTAGGGATTATATATTGTAAAACTTATACTTTATATATGCTTCTGGCAATTTGATTTGTAAGATATGTTGCATAGTTAGATTCGTTGCATCGTAGGAGACTACATGGTATTAACCTCATAGAAATCTTATTGGAAGACACAAAAGGTTTGGGAAAAATAAACGAATCTAGTCCATTCAGCAAAAAATAAAATATAAAATCTATTTCAATGGGATGTATAGTTTCTTAGGTACTATACATTATATTTCCCTAATAAAACTTGGAAAAAAAATTGCCATTACCATATATTAAAAAATATATATATCAAAAGTAGTCAATTTGAAATATGTTAAAATTAATGGATATATATATATATATATATATATATATAACAGCATAATTAACCTTCTTTGGTATAAGGAAAACAATTGGATCATTTATCTGTTGAGCTTACAGTATATTGAATCTGATAGTAATGGGTGCCCCTGTAATTGTATATAGGATAAGGTTTGAAATAGGAATAAATAAGCCAACCAACATAACTGCAGGGAAGCATGACAGTACAGATAACTGGAATAGGAGGAATAGGAGTATACTTTGTGAATGCTACATGGACTCTTTGAGAAATATTACATATACAGAACACACTCATAACGAAAAAATAATTGCTATTAAGTAGTAATTGGTGGTGTGTGGAAGGAAGAAAAAGTAATGGGATGATCATATGGAGAGGAGTTTGCCAAGACTACTTACTATAAACCAGAGGGGGAAATTGGAGGGAAGGAAAGCAATAGGATGATTAAATCGCACTAATGAATTGCAAACTTATAAAAGGTATAGAGGGCAAAGAGCAATATTGGATGATGCATGTTAGAATCTGCTCCTTTATGAAGATGTAGTTTTGAGTGTGACTCTCATGTTCCATTTAAGAAAATCAGGCCATCACAATCTGAAGAATTCCACTCAAAATTTTCTTTCTTTTTTAGAAGAACTCTACTCAATTGATTTCTGCAGAAATTTAAAAAATAGGAACTTCAACATAGATTTTGTTAATTTATAAGTGAACCTGAACATAGACTTTCATGATATCTCCCAGTGAAAGAAGATCAGAAGAAAGTTATTTATAAGTGAACCTGAATATAGATTTTCTTTTTGCATTTCTTTTTTCTTTTCTGTTGGTTGTTCTTTTTGGGGATTTTAGGGAGGGATTTGGGAAACACTGTTTGAGAAGGGCCAAATGCATCAAGCTAAAACAAAGAATTTAATAAGTCAAGAAAAGTAAAAATTGAATAAGAAATAAAAGGGATAGAAGTTGTGAAGCCATATTTTGCCAAAAATTATATATGGTGTTATTATGATTGATAAGTTACAATGAGGATAGAGAATGTGTAGTAGAGTCATGGTGCACTATTAAAAATATTAATTTTTTTAATATTAAAAAAAATGTTGATGTGGCCGATGATGTGGCTCAACATACTTATGCTTCTTTTCTTTTTTAAGAAACAACTTTTGCTTCTTAACATGACACAATAAGTCCATTTACTTTCATATATGAGTTGAAAACATATTCGCCCAACACAAATGCAATGTTAAAGCTTCAATGCATTCTATTTTGGAAAAAATATCAATTGACAATGCATTTCATCAACAACCAAGGCAATCAACCATACAGCCAGCTACAGTCAATTCCGCCTATGTCATAATCTTTGTATCCTATCTGAGGTTTGTGATAGATCATGGCAATGACAACAGGATGTGCAGGACCTCCCAGGAAAAAAAAAAAGTTTAACTATTTATTTAATTTTCCCAATTTCAACAGGGGGAAATCATACAGGAGATTGCATTAAAAATGCCTTTACATATTAATATGGAATCTGATTTACATTGACAAAACTCCAAAAAAAAGTACCAAAATTATAATAGATGCTATGGTCGAAGCTTTTTCAATAACCACTTCCATGGCCACAAACATCTTGGCCTTTCTAAAAGTTCACTAGCCTCCAATAAGAGAGCTCGTCATCCATGTCTTTGAAGTGCTGCAACTATGCATTCTATTGCGCTATGTAGTCTCTGTCCTCCTCAGTACCCATAATACGTTTTTTACTACACAACATGGCTTTCCCTCAACCACCTCTTGTATCTCTTTCTTGATAGCTCTCTCAATTTTTTGTATGCATAAAGAAATCAAAGAAAAGAGATAGAGGCATTAAGCTTAGGAAGGACCAATGACCTGGCATAAATTATCAAAAGGAGTAGTCCACTGGTTTCATTTGGCTGATTAGGTAGCAATAATTAATTGAACTTTTTGTTTATTGACAAAGCTTCTTCTCCTTCCAATGTGACGCAACTTGGGAAAGACCAATTACGTGGTAGCATATAATTCTAAAACAAAAATTCTAGGACTACATAAAATGCTACAATTGTCCACATGGTAGACAAAACAAGCTAAAGCTCAATTAGATATAGCTGTGAAAAGATTATTGCCAAACATCTAGGCATTCCTTTCCTGATGTATTGCAGCTCAAGCAACCAGCAAACAGTTTTTTTTTCTCAGGTGATTTGGCTACGAAACCTGTCCGCAGTCCACACCCCTCGCGCCAACAACAAATTTGAAGAAGCCTGCCAAGCCTGAGGCTGCCAAGCCTGAGTGGCTTCGAAAACACTTTAGCACCTGCAAAATAGAGACTCAGAGAGCATTAGGACAGATTGCATACAGCATTGGGTCTTTTTTCAACAATTTATAAGTACAGATTGCTCAAGTAAATCACTCTTTAGTTAGAGCATTAGAAAGTAAAGTCTAACTTTTGCCTTATAGGGTTATAACAACTAGCAAGGTTTAGCTTCCAAAATCCTCCTCAATACTCACATATATTTTGACCACATATGGCCTCTCCTCAACTACTTGTATCTCTTCGTTGATGATTCTCTGAAATTTTTGAAAACACGCTGGGTCTTACAAAGTTGCAGGGTTTTGTTTTTCTCTGATAAGAATTTCAAACTCTATAGCCGGATCTTGCATATCCCCAACTCAAGGGCATTATTGTTCATCTCCAATTTTATGTCCAAATGACTTGGTCTACCATTTCGACTTTCATTTCCTTAAATCAAGCACAAATCAAAAATCTGAGATGAACATAGAAAATGTCATTTTTAAATGAAAGCTACTCAAAATTATCCTAGCTACATTACTATTTAGAAAGAATGGTACCTTGATATAAATTTCTCATGGATCATCATCTTCAGTCACTGTATGGAAAATTTCATCCCAGCTAAACCAATCTATTTGTGGAGATCCTTGATGTATGTATACTCTTTCATTAAGCTTAAATACAGCTTCTAGTGCATCTTTTGCCACCAAGAAGTCCAAATTTCAAACGTTACCTGAAATTGGGAGATTTCACCACTTTTAGATGACACTTTCAGGAAACCCAATGTAGTAATTGCATCATTGTTAAGTTAAAACTTATCACAACACTACTTAGACAAATACTTTACACTAACCATAATAGCAAATGGACAACTAATGCACCTGTCTTTTAAACATACTAACGAAGATTTCATATGGCCTTCATCTACCAACATGCAGATGGTCATAAATTATCCAGAGTCCCAAATTAATCATTCCAATCTTGTCTACCTATATAAGAGAGAGAGAGTGAGAGAGAGTTCATTACTCCCAGCTCATAGTCCTCCACGTCCACGTCCAGAGAGTGACTTTAGTAATTGCTCACAGATTGTGGTCCAGAGAGTGGCTTTCTTGATAAAATGCTATTGTAATCAATGCAATCTGAAGAAGCACACATATATTTAGAAACATTGAACACCTTAACCAAATTGCTTCCTGACTACAGTCCAAATAATCAATTTCTCTTTTTTGGCACAATGGGATTGGGTAAAACAAATGCTGCAGGGTGCATATAGGTTTGTCAAAAGAAACTCATATCAACACGATTACAGCCAGTATCTAAACCTGCTTGGATTTCCATAAATCAAGCACAAATAAACTTAATTTGGACTGAAAATTGTGGGTTCTATGGCAACAGATTTTGGATAGCAGCAACAAAAACTGAGATAATGCAACTGAAAGGACACTGATGTTGTAGGTTAAGGAACACAATCAAAATACAACAATATAAGCAGAAAATAAAATCTCGAATTATTTTGAAAGCTCTTAATGCTGAACAAGAAACATACCGGGTGGATTGACATAATGAAGCCTGAAGAGAGAAGTAAAATAGGTTGACAAACTCCAAAGAGTACTATTAAACGTGAAATCATGTCCACTTTTGTTTAATCATCAAATTCTGAACTATGTAAAACAAAGATCATAGTTGCAACTCCAAAGTTAATTTGGCATGGGAAGAGAACCCACCTTACAACCTAGAATACCAGCCAAATCATGATAATCATCTCCTACCCAAACCAATCCACTTGGACCCAGATTATTTTTAATTCAGAAACATCTCAAAGCAAAGAAGCAGAAAACGAAGATAGCTTATCTCAGTCATATATCTCCAATAGAAGACGATGGGGTCATCTATTAAGAAGTGTGAAATCTCAATTCTCTTTCTTGCCTGAAGCTTAATTAGAAAACTTCCGGCTGCTCTTGCAATCACTCTTTTCAGCACTTTCATAATAAAAAATCCACAGGCGAGGGGCTATAAGATCTCCCTTTCTTAAACTTCGTTAATGTTGAAGAAGTAAGCTGGGAATCAGTTGCCTGGAATGAAAATATCACAGCAGAGACACAAGCTCAAGTCCATTTTGACCCATAAGCAAATCTGTTATTTAAACAGAAAGAAATATATTAAGTGTTAGCATTAAAAAAGAAAAGAAAAGAAAAAAAGAACATCCAGACTTCAAATCCAAACAATATGCATGTATCTCAAGTTCCATTACGTCACTCTTCCACAGAATTCCGTATTACTGGATACCATTGTGCTCTTATTCCAAACAATAAGTATATGTAGTACGATTGCAAAATCTAGTTCTAACAAATTCACACAGACGTTAACAATTGAAGTACCTAGAATTGAATGGATCCTCCAAAATGCTTGTCTTTTTTCTTTGTTTGTTATCTTCTCTCACTTGATCAAGCCAATAAAACTCTCCTCCACTAAGCCTTAAACCTTAAAAAATAAATAAAAACACTTATTTCAAGTCCTCAGTCTGTAAAGATACTAATGACATTAAAAATCAAGAGTGAGAAGATCCTATAAATGCCTAAAAAGAAAAATTGGGCAGCAGGTTAGAATAAGAAACATAACAGTTTGCTGAAAACAAAATTGTTAGTTCGGAGTCCACAGAGTTTGAATAAAAAGAAAGGACCATGAGTTCTAAGGCAACATCTTAAGCAGAAAATGTATTAAAAACATGTCCAACTAGTTTTAAAAAAAAAAAAAAGGGACCGGTGCATAAGATTTTTCACTTGGTAGAACCGTAGAAGCATAGTTACATGTTTATTTAAATAAACAATTGGAGGCCAACTTCTAGGAGTGACAGCTCACCAACGCCAAGTATTCTTAACCTGCAAAGCAATAAGCCGTGTTTTACAGAGGGATAGGCCATTGAATGGGAACCAGTTTCAAATTAGTAACAGTACCTTGCCGTGTTTTCTTGGAATTTGATCAAGAGGTTCTCCTTTTCTTTGACTGTGGACATGAATTAAAGTCAGAATCATCGTTTCTAGAGGGATCTGCCATTGATTGGGAACCCAAATCAATCCCAGCACCAAGCGTTACGTCAAATCCAAATCCCGAGTCAGAACCATTTGCCACATCCATTGGAAGCCCTGAATCACCATGGGGGACTGGAGGAGGTTGACGTTCTGTAGCATCTGAATCATTATTTGCAATGGGTTCAACGAAATCGGCAATTGATGACAAAACCAAATCACATCCATCACAGTGAAAGCCCATCAAACTTGAGTAAAGCTCACTATTTGTCTCCTCCATTGAAAGCCCCAAAGCTTCTACACCGTTGAAACCGTAAGAAGTGGTGGGGAAAGGAGGCAATAAATGCGTGAGCTCAGTGTCATGAAGGACCGAGGATGACGCACCACCATCCATAGCACTTGGGATGGTTTTGGGAGAGTGACATTGACACTGCATTTCTGGTGTATCCTGTATCTCTGAAAAATTATTGGTGATGTTCAAGTCAGCATGAAACCGAAATTGTGTTTTTGGTTCATCAAGTGCCATATCTCTGATCGGACTCTCCGAATTTCTCGAATGCACTGAAGTCGGTTCTGACGAATAGGTTGAGCCCACCTCCTTTGGACACTGGCAACGAGCTTGAGTTACACACAAACAGGTTCTCTTCAATATTCGATGGCCTTGGGGTTGGAACCCATCATAGTTGTCATGGAAGATACTGGGATTTTGAGGACGAAGACAAATGCATTCTACATGGACCCCTATTCTTTTAATCATCGGAGGAAATTCTTTGGGATAAATTGGAGAAAGAGAGGTTTCACAGAAAAGCTCAACATGATTCCGATCACCTAGATTCAAGCCCTGAAATTGCTCCTGCAAAAACCTCTGAGGTCTACAGGAAAAACGTAGACAATCTGACAGCTGTCCCATATAGATTGTTCTTTCAAACATTCGTTGACTACCATTGATGGACATATCGACTTGATAATAAAAATCGCAAGAAGCATTCTCCATTCCGAAGGCAACACAGAGAGCAAATGTTGGAATTTCCGGACCAATCCAAAATGATATGTAATTTCCCGTACATTGATGGTTGAACCAAATTGGAATCTCATTTCCTGGTATTGTAATCTGATATTCAGTATGGGTGATATCATTCTCAAGGGATATTCTACTAGATGACTGTGGACCCATTAACATGTGGCTTTTCAAACTAAAACATGGTGCTATATTTGTTGGAAGCTCTATAAGTTCTGCAAACTGCGAGCAATTAGCAAATTCAAAAAATTACAATTTATGTATTTGTGAAGATAACAAAATATGTTTCTTTACTAATGTGAGAGTAAGAGAGATACCTGAAGGAGTAATTTGCTAGACGATGATGAATCCAACGAGCTACAGTTTGATGCATCTAATCTTCTTATACTTTGTGGAAGTCTTGGAATTTCCCGAAGTTCATTGCAATCACGAGTATCAAGTGTGTGTAATCTTTGAAAGCTGCTAATCCCTTCTGGAATGGTAACAACATTGCTAAAGCAGATGTCTAACGTCTCCAATGTGAGGGGACAACAAGAATTCAAAATAAAATCTATTTCTGAACGAATTTGGAAGGATTGAAAAGATAGATACTTCAAGCGCGGAAAGTCAAACGCCACATCCTTTGGAAACATGACAACGTTCTCAAGAGTGAGACCCACAATATGTTGTAATTTATAGATGCTATCTGGAACTGCAAGATGTACCAAATTGCTTCCGAGGAATATGTTAATAAGCCCAGTGAGATTCCCAAATGATGGAGGCAACTCACTGATACTAGTCCCGTTCAATAATAATTCCTTTAAACTTTTCATTTCTTGCGAGATATGGGGGAACTTCTCAAGGCTTGAGCAAAGTGAAAGATCAAAAGATATAAGAGATTTCATCATGAGACAGCTCGGAAGAATTTCAAGTTTAGTGCAATCATGGAGGACCCATTCTTCAAGCTTATCAAGACACCCAACAGAGTCATGAACCTCAACTAAATTTCTACAATAACTAAGGTTCAATTCCTTTATGTTTGGGGTCATTGATAAGTCAGGTATTTTCCTAATGAGTTCACACCAACTAAAATCCACATATGTCAAGGTTTTACACGGAAAAATCTGTAGAAGGGGAAAAAAAATTAAATATTGTTTAAAGAGGTCACAATATATAAATAATAATGATCATACCTGCATGAATAGTTTCTCTAATCGGCTACCAGACGCGTTGAGTGCAACCAATTTTTTAGGATTAAAATTGGATGGCAATGAAGATAATATACAGTTACTGCAAACAAGTAACCTTAGTCCATTGGGAAGATATTTAAGTTGCCCACAACTATGTACATTATCAATCATAAGCAATCTGAGATTTTTCATCTTGAGAAATTGTGCCTCTAACTTCACCCTTGTTGGTGTGGGCGAGTACAACATTATGCCTTGAATTTTATTTGACCCCTAGTTTTAACAAAGCACAAAGCGAATCACGCTACACAATAGAACCCACAAAAACTATAGCAATTATCACTTTTTTAACCAAAACCATATTGATAAGAGTAATTTTTTTTATCAAAAATAAAAAGATAAGATTAAATTTTCTTCAACATTAAAAATGGGGAAAAGAAAAGAAATCAAAGTGATAACATCTTCACTGTGAAGAAAATGAAGAAAGATAATCAAAACAATTGATACCTTATTTTCAATAAGCACGTCAAGAGCATCCTTATAACACCACACTCTGCTACGTTCTCCAGGATTTTGTGGTGACTCTTGTCAAACGATTTCCCTACCCATTTTTTGTACCAAGTCATGCATCGTCAAACATTTATATTGATCAACCATCACGAGACACTTATCAATAAGTGTTGTAATACCACATAATGGGTATAAATCACAAGCTTCTAGTATATCCACAACATAATCCTCGTAACGTCCCTTGAAGAAACACGCAATATCAAGAAAAATATTTTGTTTAGTTTCTTCTAATCTCTCATAACTTATTTTTAGTATTTTTTGAATATCTCCATTAGGAATTTTTTTGTACTTATCTAAAGCACTTTTCCATTCAAGTGTAGTTCTTCCATACAAATCAGCACCCATTACTACTAGAGCTAGTGGAAGGCCTTTGGCGTAGCGTATAACTTCATTTACAAGTTCCAAATAATCATCATTAGGTTTGTTTCTTCTGAAGGCATGCTCACTCAAGAGTTCAGTAGCTTCACATTCATCTAATTCTTGAACCTCATAGGTTAAAAAACCATTTCCAAGTTTTACTGGTAAGTGTTTATCTCTTGTTGTTATAATGATTCTACTTCCAGGAGCAAACCAATCACATTTTCCAAGCAATTTATCTATCTGGTCCAATTTATCCACGTCATCAAGAATTATAAGAACCCTCTTGTGACAAAGAATTTCGTTTATCATGTTGGTTCCTCTAGATGGGCTATGCACCTTCAAACTCCTATCTCCTAAGATCTCAAAAAGAAGTGTCTCCTGTAGTTTGATTATGCCTTCACTTGTCTCTGACCTCTCTCTAACATTCTCTAGAAAACTTCTCCCTTCAAAGTAATTAAAAATTCTGTTGTAAACAGCTTTTATGATTGTAGTTTTACTGATTCCGCCAAGGCCATAGATACCTACCATACGAACATCGTTTGACTCAATATCTAAAAGCAATTTTATGGCCTCTGCGCGAGAATTTATTCCAATTGGGTATTTAGCAACAAATAATGGCATCTGGTTTAATTTAGAATTTTCAATCTCTTCAACAATTTCTTGGATAAACTCAAATTCAATGCAGCTGCCATTCACAAAGCATTTAACATGTAATGAGTTAGGCTATAAAAAAAAAGAAAAAAGAAAAAAAGAAAAAAAGAATATAAACTAAATTCAAGATGTTCAGTTTCTGCATTACAATTAAAGTATTGCTAAACAATGTAAACAACATGTAATAATATGAGGAAAAATTCCTAATTATTTGGTAAGCTAATATAATTTTAGTTATTTTATTAACCTATAGATAAATACCATAGAAGAAGATGGGAAGAAAAAAAATCTCATCATTTAGTAAAATATAATTAAAAATAATAATATCAAAGAATTAGGGGCAAAATGGGTAAATATCCTTAATTTTAAAATTATGTAGCAAAAAACCCTTATTTTGAAACTTTCTAGCAAAATACTCATGTTTTGAAATTCAATTTTAGCAAAATCCTCATGTTGTCATTAAATACATACCTATGCTTGTAATGCCAACCAGATATATTAGCGGTTTCATGGAGAGCTCTTCTCCATCTTTCCACTTTCTTGCTATCCTTAAGTTTTCTTTCATGTTTAGCTAGGGCTTCTCCGAACTTTCCATTTTGGTTACGTATTTTTGATGGATCCACCTTGTAAAAAATAGGTCGCACCAACTGGTCATTCTTCTTACACTCAACAATCTTGGCAAGCTCATCCAAACACCAAGTGGATGATGCATAGTTTTCAGAAAATACAATTATTGACATCATTGAATTCTCAATGTTTTTGAGAAGTTTTGTAGAAATTTCTTCTCCCATTTGAAGCTTATCATCAATGAAGGTGTGAATACCTCTCAAACGCAAAGCATCATACAAATGGCTTATAAAACCAAAACGGGTATCTTCACCTCTGAAACTCAAGAAGACATCAAACTTTTTGGGTTGGTGGGTGAAAGAAGAAGATGAGCCTCCTTCGCAAGTCACAAGAGCCATCGAAATTTATGAGCAAACTGTTGTAAAGATCTGAAAGGAGGAGAAAGAAAAATGTGAAGGGATTGCAATATAACTCAAGAAAGTGAATGACAAATTAGGAAGAGAGTGAATGCAAGCAAGAAGAGCCTTTAAAGGTGGCTTGCTTTCAGTGTGTCCTGCAACTCTTTGACCTTTAAAGTGCCATATTGATGCTTTTTACATTGTTTTTGGTGTGGTCAATAACTCTGAACTTTCCCAGAACCACCGTTGCGTTTTTCATCGCAATATCATGCGACTTTCCGTGTGAACTTTCTAAGCACAATTACCGGTTATTGTGGTCAAACAAAATGGTAATGTCTTATCTTATTAGTCATTCGGAAAGTGATGTAATTATCAAATGGTAATAAATGTAGATATGAAAATGTTCCACACGTTTTTGACTTTCTGGAAAAGTAGCTATCTTTAGTCTAGCAGCATGCCAAGTAAGACTTTCCATTTAACTACAGATTTGCCCTCCTTTTCCGTGACATTGATGGACAGTCCAGAAGAGGGGAAATTATTATGTACTCCCGGAGTACCATAAATGCATACTTCTTTCTCTCACATAAATGGTGGGTCCCACTAATTAAATTCATGGTGAGACCCACCATTTATATGAAAGAAAGGAGTACACATTTATGGTACTTCAGAAATACCTAATAATTTTCCCTAGAAGAGACATTTAGCTCTAACATGGACATATATAAAAGCCCATTTTACTGTCATATATGCATTAATTAAAATATATAAAACGTGCAACCCATGAGATTCAAGGTATTTTATTTGGGAACAAATATCAATTGAGAATGTATTTCATCAACATTCAAGGCAATCAACCAAAAAAACAAATTCAATTCCCTTTTCCGTGACATTGATGGACAGTCCAGAAGAGGGGAAATTATTATGTACTTCCGGAGTACCATAAATGCATACTTCTTTCTCTCACATAAATGGTGGGTCCCACTAATTAAATTCATGGTGAGACCCACCATTTATATGAAAGAAAGGAGTACACATTTATGGTACTTCAGGAATACCTAATAATTTTCCCTAGAAGAGACATTTAGCTCTAACATGGACATATATAAAAGCCCATTTTACTGTCATATATGCATTAATTAAAATATATAAAACGTGCAACCCATGAGATTCAAGGTATTTTATTTGGGAACAAATATCAATTGAGAATGTATTTCATCAACATTCAAGGCAATCAACCAAAAAAACAAATTCAATTCCCTTTCCCCCCCCCCCCCCCCAATTTCAACTAGGAAATCATACAGGATATTGCATAGAAAAAATGCCTTTACATTTAATATTGGATTTTATTTGCATTGGAAAAACTCCACACACACACACACACACACACACACACACACACAAAGTACTAAAATTATATCTCACATTAACAAGAAAAATAAATGCTACGTACTGACGAAGCTTTTTCAATAACCACTTCCTCCGAGCTGTGACATCCATGGCCACAAACATCTTGGCCTTTCTCTCATCTTCTAAAAGTTCTCAAGCCTCCAAGAAGATCTCATCATCTATGTTAGGAATGGTTTGAAGTGCTGCAACTATACAATATATAGAGCTGTAGTCGTTGTCTTCCTCAGTACCCAAATATGTTTTTACTTTTTGGAAACTTTATGAGGTTGTCGAAGGAGCAAATTTTCGCTTTCTTCTCCCTATCTCCATTCAATTTAGAAGATACTATTAGATCAATCTATTCTTTTTATGTTGTGTTGTATTTAGTAGAATTTCACGTACAATGATTGTGAATTGATATTGTATATGTTGTATCCAATAGTGATTTTCAAAATTATATATATAATAGCAATTTAATGAGAAACTTGGCATAATTAATATCATGAAAATTGCAAGGAAAAACCATTTTAGTACCTCTAAATTTCCTGATCAAACTAATATCCAGTATGTTTAATAAACCAAGTTAACATCAATAGCATCACTTCAATCTATCATTCATGTGCATAAGCATGGCTTACATACTAGTTTTACATAGATAAAGCTATTAAACTTAAAGTCAAAATCCACCATGAAATGAGTAATTTGATACCGATCTTTTGATCTTTTGACCATTTACAACTGTAGAGTGTTATAAAAGTAAATATTTGTCAAACAATGTCTTAGGAGGGAGATTTGGTGGCTTTTTTCTTTAGTTTGTAAGCATAAGCCCAAGCCCTGCTAAAAAAATACGTTAAACTAGAATGGACATACAAGTAATTTTTGTATTAATATAACGAAAGGGGCTGGTAAAACGAAGAACCCTAGACTCAGTAAATACCATGTTATGAACAGCAAAACACTTGGAAGAAGTCAAAATTGTCTTCCACAATCACTGCTTAAGCAAGTCAAAACTGTCTTCCACAATCACTCTCTCTCTACACCTTGGAAGAAGCTTGCCAACTATTAGGAGGTGTGCACACTCTTAACAGGCCTCTCTGGTCTCGAGATTGCAAAGCCTGAGTTGTTAGCACCTGGGTACCTACAAAACAGAGACATAGAGAGCATTAGGACAAATTGCATAGAGCTTTCTAGGAAAAATTTGCTAAATAGCATCTAACCAAAATTATTTAGTTATGTAGTATTTTTTTAGAACTCGAGTTTGACCCAATGATTTTTTCCTAAATTATAACTCAAAAGTGCTGAAGTAAATCACTCTTTAGACAGTGCATTAGAAAGTAAGGTCAACAACTTTCTGCCTTCTAAGTTTATACCAACTAGCAAGCTTCCCAACTCCGAACTACTCCTTGATGGCCTCTTCTCAATACACACATACAGGGCTTACAAAGTAGTAGTTTTTTGTTTTTTTCTCTCATAAGATTTTCGAACTCCCAATTATCATCAATCTCCATCCAAAGGGCATTATTATTGAACTCCAATTTTATGTGACAAAAAATTAGGATGCACCTGGATATTTTATATATAAGCAACAAAAAAAGAGCAAATAATTGGCTAAAGATACTAGAATGGATAAATGACAATTCACCTAGTTATAAGATTCCTAGACATAATCTCAGAGGTTAACATTTCTCCTGATCTCAAGACAACCCTCAAATGTTTGATCTATGCCTCAAGTATCTTTGTGATGGTGAGACCAAATTTTCCATTGAACAGTCTGACCGTTTCAATCCAAGCCTTGACCACGAATCCATCACCAACTTTATTCCCATTAAGCACTTGGTATCGTAACAATTCAATGAGGTAAAGATCCATTTTTTGTGTCTGATTTATTCTCGGACATTCACCATCAGCATAGGAATGGCATTCTTTTATGCACCAACAGGAAAGATAAAATTTATTTATGGGGGGGATAACAATTCATTTAACAAAGCATTTGAGAATGCACTTGCCTGGACAGGGTTATTCATTGCAACATCTAATTGGTAAAAGTATTTTTTATCAGAGACTGACTAAAATGATAAAAAATACATGTGAAAATAGCAATAGCTAAAGCTTCAAATTAACTAGGGATGACAAGTGGTTCTGAGAAAATGGACCTCCTCCAAACCTTTGTTAGGGAAAGACAGGAAATCTATTAGAGAAAAGCTTTTTTTTTTTTTTTTTTAATTTTTCATAATTTGATTTTACAACTATTTGATTTGATTCTTAGAGAGGAAGAAAATATAATTTATCAAATGAATCAAACAAAAAAAAATGGAAATTTCAATTCAGTTTATCTTTACATATTTGCCACATGATGATGATAGGTCCACAGAGAACTGTGAATCTCCATTCCCTTTCCCATTTGGAAACTGGATTAGATGCCTCCTGTTGCTCCTACAATCCCCTTACTCAAACCCCTATAATGCTAAAGATGCCAGTCAGGGGCCTGTTCACAAGAACTGAGAATTTCACAGTGCAGAGTAGAGACATAAGCTGAAATTTCACAAAGTGTCACACCAGTACACAAAAAATAAAACAAAAGAAACCGTGTAGAATGCAATCTAAATCAACATTCATGTATCCCAAGTTCCACTTTGCCATTCTTTTGAATAGACCCATATTACTGGCTACCATTGTGTTCTTATTTCCTTTTTTTTTTTTTTTTTTAATAAAGAAAAGGCTAATTTAAGAAAGAATTTTTTCCAAACTTTCTATGGTAAGAAAAGTTAGTTTCACAGGGTAGTGAAGTAATTTGTATAAGCATAAAATTTTACAAAAACATCTTCTCATTCTTCTTTTTTTAATATAGAGATAATATAAATTTATTAATAATTACAAATAACTGTACAATGGAGGCATTTAAGCATTGTATGCAGGGTGGAATCTCCTCCAACCACATATAATCCTGACCAAATTTAAAGCAAATGACAGAGATTTCTAATCCATACTGATATATTCCAAAAAAAAAATAAAAGGTTTACACCATTTCATGATACTAAACTATTTCTTACTTATCACCAAATTTTGTAGATCCATTACTCCTAGGTTAGAGCATTGCATGAATTTTAATAATTAATTCTATTATTTATTTTACCTTGTTATTTTCATAAGTTCCCAATGTCACTTAAATTTTTTTTTAGTATCAATGTAAGACTTGTGCAGATTATCAAAAAAAAAAATTATAGTGTAAGACATGAGCAGAGTGCACATCAGAAATCCAAGTCATATGCTTAAAAGACTATTCCATAATTATATATGTTCATTATAATATTTTTCAACAAGCTACTAAAACCTATAAGGGAATGTAAATGAGTTGATGTGCTGTAGTAAATTTTAGAATTCCTTGCTCAAAAAAAAAAAAAAAAAAGAATTCCTAATACAATTCTTGTTTCAATAACTCCAAATACAAATACACATCTCCCTCTTCCTTCCTTAACTTTGAAAAATGGCTTATGTTCAAGTCCTTTCACCATCTCAAAAGTAGAATTTTTCTTATATAAACCATTTCCTATCTCTCATATCCTATGTAGCACGGGTGCGTTTCGGGATTCGGGTGCGGGTGTGAGACTTGTCAATTTTTGAAAAAGGTGAGTGCGGGTGCGGCGGGACTCGGCGATTATAAAATTATTAAAAATATTTTTATTTATATTTTCTATATATTATTACTATTAAAATATTCTTAAAAAACACATACTATGCCTTGATTCACAAAAAAAGAAAGAATAAGGCAAGTTTCGGATTTTCCAGCCATATTCAAGGCCGATTTCGGCCGTTTCCGGCATGTTTCGGCCATTTTCCAGCCTGTTTCGTCCGTATCGGCCGTATCAGCCTCCGCCTATACGACCCGATACGGACCGATTTTGGCCGAATCAGCCCGGTTCGGTGCGAATCGAAGCCGATTCGGCACAAATCGAGCCGCATTGGCGAGAATCGAGCTGAGTCAGCACGAATCCGAGGAAAAAAAAAAAAAAACGCAGATGCAGTCCGACACGCAGGCAACCGCGTCAGACGCCGCATCCCGTGTCGCGCCACGTCGGACGCGGGTGCGGCACCTCTGGTGCCGCATCCGTGCTTTCTAGGTCATATCCATCCTTCTATCCATAAATCCATATATATAAAACATTCAAAATAATTTGCTTTAGCTTTTTACATATTATGCTTATTGTATCTTAGAAGAGGACTTGTCAATAACCACTTATTGTAAGATTTTAAGCTACTCCTAGTTAAATTCATATTTCTGCCAAATCCAGCAGGCCTCAGTTGGCAACTACCACTATGCTCCTTCAAATCCCATAAGAAAATATGCTCAACTAATTAAACCAATAATTCCAACTCAGTACAAGTAATCTCTTGAGTATGACCAAGCAATGTTGATCTTCATCAATTTAAAATATTATTATTTTTATTTTGGCTTTACTTGTCCATTGAGTTGCAGAACTTTATTCTTTTTCTATAAGAATTTTGAAAACTTCTTTGCCATTTAAAGGAATGCAACTCAGCAACAGATCATATCACTAATTTCTTTAATTAGCTTTGTTCTTTTTTTTTTTTTTGCATTACTACATCCTTTCAAATTGGCTTAATACCCCTTTAATGATGAGCGTGTTAGTTTAATGAAAGAGAGTGTGAAGTGATAAAGATGCAAATCAAACAATACAACTAAAGAGGAAAAAGACTCTGGCATTCAACAACTCAAAAGAAATCAAACAAAGATGATGCAAAGGTAAACAGTTTCAAAGTAATAATAGTACCTTGCCATGTTTCCTTGAAATTTGATCAATAGGTTTTAATTTTCTTTGACTGTGGCTATGAATTGAAATTGGAATCGTCATTCACCAAAGGATAGGCCAGTGAAAAGGAACCCAAAATAAACCCATTTCCAAAAGTTAAGTCTAATCCCAAATCAAAGTCAGACCCATTTGTGACATCTATTGGAAGCCCTGAATTAGATGGCAAAGAAAGGTGCACAATGTCGTCAAGGACAATCTAAGTCATTAGATGATTTGCATTAATAGGGATAGGCAATTGATGACAATACAAAATCATAGCCATCATTGTGAAAGCCCTTCAAAATTGACAAAACCAAATCACAAATGCATTCTACGCCCTATCACTTCTTTAATTTTTGTGCTTTTGAACGTTTGTTTACCTACCACTAATGGAAATGACAACATGATAATTAGATCCAATGGGAAAGAGACTTCCGCCCTGGTATGTGATTAGGGGCCTGCATTTGGTACCTCCACCATATCTATGCATTGAATGACATGATGTAAAAACACACCAATAGACTCAAATTAGTTATTGACTTTTCAAGACCCTTGCACGCACTACTATCTCTCCTCTCTCTTTACTGTTTTCTCTCCACTACCACCAAAAAAAAAAAAAAAACCGTTGTTCTTTGACATCTAAAACTTCAAATATAATTACAAATCATTTTGGAAAGTCTTAATATAAAAAAACAATATATCTTTGTTTAAATTCCATCAGTTAACTAATAAGTAAAATATTATACAAATGTCTTTTTCTTTTCATGGTAAGCTTTTCCTTAACTGAATAAAAATCTGGCACTTTCTAGATGCTGCAAAAACACCATGAAAAGAATAACTACACACAACCCACAAATAACTTGACCTAAACGTAGATGTCACTCAATTTGGGCATTGATAATGAAAGGTCATTCACATACAAAAATATCATCCTTTAATTAAGATGCTGTACAGCCTAATATTGAATGAGAATGAAGAGCAATCCAGTCTAGGGAAAAAGAAAAAGAAAAAGAGCACTCCACATTGCTAGTATGAAAGAACTAGATTTATTTTCAAATTTGACTAGAAGCAGATGCAGCTACATCTCAACGTAATTCAGGAAACTTTAAGCACATTTTTACTCATACTAAAAAATTGTCCAACTAGGAAAAAACAAAACCGAAAACAAAATGTTAGTTCGAAGTTTACAATGTTTGAATAAAAAGTAGGGTAGCCGATGAGGGCATTTTCGTCTGAATAGGAAATAGGTGTTCGTCCGGCAAAAATCATTTTCTCTCTATCAAGACAATTCTCTCCATCTAGATTGACCTCTCTCTGTCAAGATCATCCTCTCCATCTAGAATTGTCTCCATCTAGGTTGTCTTCTCCTCTATCGTCGCGGCCCCTCGAACCCTTCGTAGCCACAGATGGAGACGGATGAAGATTGGAAGCCGACACCTAGATGCGTCCCCATCTGTTCTGCATATTAACGAACGATTGACCAAGCTAATGAACAAAAGTGGTGGGTCCCATAGTCCTTTACGTGATCTACACGCATAAATCCCCAAAAAAGGGAATATCTTGCGCATCACTTCCTAAGGCTTTGCTACACATTCGTATCTTCCCCTTATGGAAAAGACTCCATAAAATCTCAGAAACGCTAGCCATAGATCTCCTCTACATGGAAAGGTTCCTACGTCCAAGGGATCTTGATTCACTATTCCCCACTATATAAGAATTTTTTTTTTTTTTTTTTTCTTTTGAGAAACAAACACACACATACAAGGGAAAGGGAAATGGTTTCTAACTTCTAACAAACTCCACTCAAAAACCATATAAAAAATGTAAATATTAAAGTTATAATCTATATTACTATAAAGTATAAATTAATGTGATTGATGAATTTTTTAAATATAATAAATGAATATCTAAATTGCTTTAATTGTGATTGTTGACCGTGAACTTTCATTTTTTTTCCTTGTAAATAAAATTTTACAATAAATTTAGAGTCACAACACAACATATTTCACAATAAATTTAACAATTATCTAGATAACAACTATGCCATAAACTTTGTATCCAATATTTTGTGAAAAACATTTCCCAAGCCCGAAGAAATGACGTTTGTGATAGATCAAGGAAATTACCATACCATGTGTAATTACTTAAAGTAATTAACGTCTCGGCCTCTCTCTTCCTTTTCCTTGAGATTCCCCCAAATCAATTCTGCTAAAAGGAACACACAATACCTTTTGTTGATAATTTTAGGCCCGTTTGATAATGTTGTTTTAGTAAGGTTGTTGAAGTATTGTGGAAATACGTGTTAGTAAAAAAAGTATTGTGAAAATACGAATGGGTGAAAAAATATTATGGAAATACGTGTTGCGTTGTTTAAACAACAAAAATTGTTGTTTAAACCACACTATCAAAGAGGCCCTCAATCCCTCACATCTCAATTGGACCTACCACAAGGAAAAAGAGAATGTGTGAAAACTCTATAGTTTGTACTAAATCCAATGATTGTATATGGATACACCAACTAAAAAGAGCAAAAGATTAAACTTTGATCTTCTTTTTCTCATAGATAAAGTTTTATAATAAGTTTATATCGCAATATATTTCCTAATAAAACTCATAACTATTTGAGATAATAAGTTACTAATGATGGATAATAAAATGGCGTTAGTAGTGGACTCAGAGGAATTAATAATATTTATTCTACTAATTCAAAAATTCTTAAAATTATTGTGAAAATTATGTCGATAAAATTACACAAAATTTTACTCTGACTAACATGGACACAAATTAGTCCACTTACTGTCATATTTGCGTTGAAAGATACAAGCATAAGCATGCAACACATGAAATGTAATTTTAAAGCTTCAATCTTTTCTTCTTCTTTTTTTTGGAGGGGGGGGTGGGGGGGGGGGGGGGGGGTGGTGGGAGAATATCAGTAGAGAATGTATTTCATCAACAATCAACACTCTGCCTATATCATAATTTATTTATTTTTCATCTGACATCTTATCTCTGTATGCAACTACATCTGGATTCTTCTGCAAAATGTCATTTTTAAATGAAAGCTGCTGTAGATTATACAGTTTTTCTCTATAGATTTTGTGGTTCTTCTAGGACATCATTTTATATTTTTCCCAATATCAAACAAAAGTAGATGAGTGAGCCTACGATACCCTCTTGCCCGCAATCCTACAAAGTTTAAAGAGAGGTCCATCACTTTTTTGACTTTTGTGGAAAACTATTTTTTTTTTTTTTTTTGGTAAATAAAAAAAATGGGTAGAGAGGAGCGACCGGTGTGACTTCCCTAAAGAGAGAGAAGAATGAAAGAAAGGTAATAAAAAATGACTTTACTATTTTATCTTTATAAATTATAAGTTAAGAATTAATTATGAGAATATAAAGTAATTTCACAACAAATATTTAAAAATTTTCAATGTTTACATAAGAGTAATTTTGTAGATTTGGAAGGAAAGTAGAAAAATATAAAATTGGTGTGACCCATAAAACCCATTTATCTTCACATTTTTTTTCTCTCATCTCCTTCTTATAACCAAACAAAGGAAAATGAATTCTTTCTCCTCTGTTCTTTCTCATTCCTTCTAACGCGTTTTGGCTGCAACTTACTACTTTTTCTCAACAAGTTATAATTGATCATGTTAGAATTATGGGGATAAAAAATTCATAGATACAAACAATGTTGCCCAGATTTTCACCTTCCTTGAGATTCACAAAATCAATTTTGCTAAAAAGGAAATGAGTTAAAAGTTTGTTCAAATAATTGGTCCCTATAGTGAATAGTCTATAGATTTATTTTATATCAATTTGTCAACTAAAAAGAAAAAAAAAAGTCTTTGATCTTTTTTCTTCCTTGTAAATAAATTTTTACAGAAAATCTTATTATACACTTTCTATTGCACATTCTATACATACTGCCTTTTGAAATTGTATTTTCAAAACACATTATCAGATAAAATGTGTTTTGAAAATACAGTTACTCAAAACTTTATACCTCCTCATTAACACGAACACAGATAAGTCCATTTACATGCATGCAACATATACATGAGATGCAGAGCTAAAGATTCAATCTATTTTTGTTTTGGAAAAACAATCAATAGAGAATGCATTTCATCAACAATCAACACAATCAAAATACTTTGGCAAATTCTGTCTATATATGTCATAGACTCATAAACTTTGTGTCCTATATCTTATCAAAGCATGTTCCAGGCAGAAAAAATGAGGTTTGTGATAGATAATGTCAATTACCATCACCATGCGCCCAGCAAAAACAAGTTGAGTTTTTTTCTCTTATTTATATTTAAAAATTTTAACAAGGAAATCATATAGGAAATTGCATTGAAAAATGCCTTTACATTGATTTTGGATCTGATTAACATTGACAAAACTCCACCCCAAAAAAAAAGTACCAAAATTATATCTCACATAAACAAGCGAAATAGATGCTACTGTCGAAGCTTTTTCAATAACCACTTCCACCATGACCTCCATGGCCACGAACATCTTGGTATTTCTCTCATCTTCTAAAAGTTCACATGCCTCCAAGAAGAGCTCATCATCCATATCTTTGAAGTACTGCAACTATACAGTCTATTGAACCATTTAGTCCTTGTCCTCACTCTACCCAAATACTACTTTTTTACTATACATGGCTTCCCCCAGCTCAATCGCCTCTTGTATCTCTTAATTTCTTGATGGTTCTCTACACTTTTTTTTTATAAATGCTGAGGTTGACAAAAGTTGCAGATTTACAAATTCCCTAGCTGAAGATTGAATATCTCCAATTTTTTTATATCATCAATCCCCAATATCCCAAGCTGGGTGTTATTAATTATTATCAAACTACATGTCGCACTCGTTACTTCCTATATGATCCGTGTCGTTTACATAGAAATCAGCATTGGTTCCGCATACTACAAGTCCATGAATATTTATTTATGGTTTGGTTAAGTCTGACACATGTCACACTTATATTGGATAATTAGTAGAGTTAGTTAGAAACTGATTTATGGTTTCATAATTCAGTTATTACTGTTCATTGTGCAACGCCATTTATTTCTGCCTTTCTGGTATATAAACTCTACCGTATCCCTAATTCCGTATTTTACCATAATGAGAACACAGCCATAACTTTCTTTTTCTTTTTCTTTTTTTTTGGTTAACAACACAGCCATAACTTTCACTCTCAATTTATTTCATCTACTTCAATTTCTCTCTCATCCCCAACTTCTCCTTTTTTTTTTTTCTTTTTCTTTTGAGGAAATCATCCCCAACTCAGGCATCACTCAATTTTTCAGATATATATTATAGCTTCCCATGAGACCTTCCTTTGTTAAGTGCTCTCTCTCAGTTATGTGAAACCAAAATATATATATATATATATATATATATATATATATATATATATATATATAAATATAAATATATATTTTACATCATTAAAAAATCACTTTATCTATTTTACATAATCGATTTTATAACACACTATACAACTGTTCTTCATTTTAAGATTCATCATATTAAAATAATACTTTTTTTCTTGCGCACAGAAATTTTTATTTTTTATTTCCCTTCTCACAGACAAATCACCCATCACAATAGTTCATTTTCTATGTTAGCATTTCAAAAGTGCGCGACAAGTAACTTTTTAAACTTTTTAGAAACCATACTTATGCTTTAATTTTACATTGCAATATCATGGAAGTTTCTGTGTTAAAAGTTCGACCTTATATTCATGTGCTGAGAATATAGTAAGGAGTAAATAGCTAACTTCTTATCAGTACTATTTTTTTTTTTTTTGCTAGAAACTATTGTTATCAGTATTTTATTAGTCAATCTGAGTTTTTTTTTTTTTTCCTTTTTTTTTTTTTTTGAACTAGAAAATTTTATTAAAAAATAGAAAAAATAACAAAGGAGAAAACAAAAAACAGGGAAGGATTCACAAATGCCTCTCTTTGTTTTTTTTTTTAAATATTTTTATTTAGCAATGTGGGTACGACAATTTTGTGCCTTATCTCCACACTTTCTTTGGGCTTTTTCTAACATTTTTTTTTTTTTTTTGGTCAGGCTAAATTGTATTGACCCATTAGTATATAAGACAGTTCCGATGCTTATGCTTTATTTTAAACGAAAATAATGCCCCTTTTATTTATTTATTTATTTATAAATTTTATTTGTTTATATTATATCCAAACCCACACTAAATTAACCTTAATAGTTAATACTCACGAGACTTTGTTAATCAGTTATTTTATATTTTTATTATTCAAATTGTTGTGTAATTTGTTCTTTTGGCTTATAAAAAATGACATCTATTGCCTCTTGATATAAGGATAAATTGCTTAGCTCATAGGGGTAAAAAGCCCCTAGATTATCTGATAACTGGTTCTGACGGTCAATTGCCCATAGGAGTTTGATTAACAATGAAGATTGTTATATAATATGTATGTGACATGTAACTAATCTGAGTAGAGTTCTTCTATGTCATAAAAAAATGACATCTACTTATAAAGAGTTCTATCCAACTCAACAGAAGCCTTGACCATCCAAAAATTATCTTAGAATGATGATTGATTGAGTATAAAATAACTTTTAATAATTTATGTTATTTTTCCTTTCTTAGTTGAATTAGGATTTTGCTAGCTCTCTAGTTGAATCGAGATTTAGATGATGCTCTTTATTTTTTCCTGGTTGAATTTGGATTTTTTTTTTTTTTTTCCTTCCACTAGTAGAAAATAGAAATAGGACTATTATGTATTTTTCTAAAAGTAGTAGGAGAAAGTCTCTCCTTATAAATACTTTTTAGAATGAGGTGGTGATTATTAATTTTACAGTTTCAATGTAAAAAATAATAATAGTACCTGGGTATATTTCTTCAAATTTTAGTTAAGAGATAAATCAATCATTGTCTACAGAGTGATGGGCCACTGAAGAAAAACCCAAATTAAAACCATCATCCTCCCTTTGAGTCAATACCCAAATTCAGCCAACCCAAACTTAAGTCAGACCTATCTGCCATATCCATTGGAAGCCCTGAATCAGATTGCTAAAAAAGGTGCCTAGTGTCATTAGTTACATACGAAAGTTATGAAAATTCTGTATTATTAGCCTTCTAAAAGTGGTGATTATTCTATCCATGAAATAGATTAATCAAACCAAAAATTTAGAGCAAGCCAAATCAATGTTTGATATAGCTGAAATTGAAAGAAACCAGACAAATGGATCAATTTGAGTAAAAGCATTCCCATTTCAACTTAAACACATATCATTACTTATATCACCACCACCATTAGGATCAATGTTAACTCCGGTTACCATAGTTAAATTTGCTATTTGGTTAGGTTAAAGCCTTTGAATGAGGTGGAATGTTGTAGACCTTAGATTTGTTTTAGACAGATCCTAACCCTTAACTGAACACTCTCAATTTCAACTGAAATGGTAAAGATCCGGATCTGTGAGGACCCACAATTTTGTGCCTTATCTCCACACTTTCTTTGGGCTTTCTCTAACATTTTTTTTAGTGGGGCTAATTTGTACTAATCCATTAGTATGTAAGACAATTTCAATGTTTCTACTTTATTTCAAAAGAAAATAATGCCCGCTTTTATTTATTTATTGTTTATAGTAAATTTATTTATTTATTTTGTATCCAAACCCACACTAAATTAACTTTAATAGTTAATACCCACTAGGCTTTGTTAATCATTCATTTTATATTTTTATTATTCAAATTGTTATATAATTTGTTCCTTTGACTTATAAAAAATGGTCATCTATTGCCTCTTGGATATAAGAATAAACTACTTAGCTCATTAGGAGTGAAAAGCCCCTGGATTATCTGGTAACTGGTTCTAACATGTGGGGTTAGTTGCTCGTAGGAGTTTAATTAACAATAAGAATTGTTATATAGTATGCTCTGCGACACATAAATAATCTAAAGTGAAGTTCTTCTATGTCATTAAAAAAATGGCATCTATTTATATAGAGTTCTATCCAATTTAATGGATGCCTTGACCATCCGAAGTCTTAGAATGCCAATTGATTGAGCATAAAACAATTTGTAATAGTTTATGTTATTTTTCCTTTCTTAGTTGATTAGGATTTTGCTTGCTTTCTAGTTGAATCAAGATTTAGATGATGCTCTTTCCTTTTCCTGGCTGAATTTGGATTTTTTTTCCCCTTTTTAGAGTAGAAAATAGAAATAAAACTTTATTATTTATTTTTCTAAAAGAAATAGGAGAAAGTCTGTTCTTATAAATACTTTTCAGAATGAGGTGGTGATTATTAAGTCGTTATTAATAAAAGTCTCTTTTAAGAGGTTCACTCTCTCTATTATTTTGTCCCCTAACCTTGTTTTCTTCAAAATTTAGGTTTTGTGACAGAGTTGTAGATTGTAGTTATTATGTGTAACAAATTCTGCTTCGACAGACCTAATCTACATCAGTTAGTATTAAAGTCACGTTAGGCTACATCAAACAATCTTATAAGACCACTCTCTCCCCGCATGTGTGCATTGTATGAGATACCACCTCCTACCAGCAACCATTATCAAAGAACTGTGAATACAATCAACATTGTTTTGTGCAACACAACATTTACTAAAGTTACATTTAAAATAAAATAAAATAAAACTTGCTAAGTCACCAATAATTCTAGCACCCAATCCACCGTCATCATGTGTACTACTTGAGCTAGGATAGAACCGACACGATGTTTATGAATCTCAAAGGATTTGGATTAGGATAAAAATGGCACAATTTTGATGATATACAACGTAGCATAATTAAAATGATATAATTTTTCAAATCCATAATGATAAACGATATACCGTTTTTCATATTAGAACACTTTTCACATTTAGGGCCACTCCCAGACCGTTTGGGTTGTTCATGGCCCAAATCTAAATGCAAAATGCAAAATTCTGGAAAGGGCAAGCAAATTATTTGTATTGGGCTCAAAATTCTGGACAGACTATTACTCAAAGTATTACCTCAGAGTTAGGAGCTCCTCTACCCTAGGTTAACTAAGCTGCTCCCTGCTCTTGCTCTTATTATTGTAGATCCAAATCTACCTTCGAACAAGTAGTCTGATAGGAAATGACATACAATTAATCTTTTGATGATTTCACAATTTATGATTTTAAGGTGCTCTAAAAGTCAATTACTGTCAAACAATGTGTTAAACGGGAGAATTGGTAACTTTTATATCCTTGGTTTAAAGCTTATAAGCATAAGCCCAACCCCATCAATGAAAAGTACCTTTATTTGGAAATGATAGACATTTTTTTTCTTTCAATAGTTGTGCACACCCTGATAGGCCTCTCCGGTCTTTGTTCTTGAGGTTGCTAAGCTTGAGTTGTTTTGAAAGCACTTGAGTACCTTCAAAAGAGACTTAGAGAGCATTAGGACAGATTGCATAGAGCTTTGGGTCATTTTTACAAGTGCAGAGTGCTTAAGTAATTCACTCTTTTGACACTACATTAGAAAGTAAGGTCAATAACATTTTGCCTTCTGGGGTTATACCAACTAATAAGCTTCCCAACTCCTCCCCAATACTCACATATGTTTTGAGCCTTTTGATTACACGTGGCTTTTCCTCCAATACTAGTAAATTTTCCTTGATGGTTCTCTGAACTTTTTGAGAACATGCTGAGGACTATGAAGTTGCAGATTTTTGTTTTTCCTCAGTTAATATTTTCAAACTCCGCAGATGTATATTGCATATCCCCAAATAACACAATCCCCATCTGAAGGACACCATTGTTGATCTCCAATTTTATGTCCAATCAACTTGACCTACCATTTTGACATTCAAAACCAGAAATCAAGCCCAAATCATAAATCTAAGATGCAATGTCTGTATGCAATTGCATCTGGATGCTCTAACAAAATGTCATTTTTAAGTGAAAGCTACTCAAAATTTTCCAGTTCAATGTTGAACAGTGAACAATAAATATGATTATGTTGTGCACCCGTTGTTACCCACTAACACCCAGTTTACTTCAAGAAGACGGTATTAACATCATTTCATCAAGGGAAAATATACAAGTGAAAGAAAGAAAAGTGTGTGTATGCGCACGCCATGCCATGGGCTACAATTCAGTGATAACCAGAGGAAATGAAATAGGAAAACCTTTTATCCTAGCAAGATTTCTAATAAAAAGAATGATACCTTGATATAAGTTTCCTAAAGATCATAATCTTCTGTCAGTGTTTGGAAAATTTCATCCCAGCAAAGCCAATCTATTTGAGGTGAATCAGGTGATCCTTGATGTATGAATACACTTTCATTAAGCTTAAATACTAATCTTCTAGTACATTTTGCCACCAAGAAGTCTAAATTTTTTACTGAATAATGCAATCATCCAAGTCAAATCTTGCGCATTTTATTCAGGTCCAATTTATTTCTTCTGTGCAACTGCTCTAACATAAGGTCAATAAAATAATGGACCACGAGAATGACTATTAGCAAATACTTGGTCATCCTCTTCATCTAAAACTTCAAAATATCTCTCATTATTATTAGAGAATTTATTCTAAATGTATAAGGTACCAAAGAAAAAATGGTACATTTCATTTCATATAGCTTTAAAAAATAATCTCGAACATTACCAGAAATTGGGAGATATCACTACTTTTACATGATACTTTCAGGAAAACCTAATGTAGTCATTGCATTATGGTGAAGTTAAAACTTATCACAACACTACTTAGACAAATTCGTACACTAACCATAATAGCAAGTGGACAACTAATGCACCTGTATTTTAAACATGCTAGTATAGTTTTCACATGGCCTTCATCTATAAATCTGTATGTAGTCATAAATTATGTAGAGTCGTAAATTGATTGTACCAATCTTGTCTACCTATATGTAGTATTGTGAGCGAGAGAGATCATTACTCCCAGCTCATAGTCCTCCATGTCCTGAGAGTGATTTTAGTATTTGCTCACTGACTACTGTCCAGAGTGACTTGACAAAATGCTATTGTAATCAATGCAATCTGAACAAGCATACATATATTTAGACACATTGAGCACTTTCACCAAATTGCTCATTTAACTACAGTCCAAATAAACCTTTTTTTTTTGGGTGGAGTGGAAGGCTGACAAAAGAAACTCACACTTAACAACATTACAGTTGATATCTTGACCCACTTGGTTATACCCTCTATAAGAAGTTGGATTTCCATAAATCAAGCACAAATAAACTTCATTTAGACTGAAAATTGTGGGTTCTACAACATCAGATTTTGGATGACAAAAACTGAGATAATGCAACTGAAAGGACTCTGATATTGTAGGTTAAGAAACAATACTATGAAAATACAACAATATGAGCAGACAATACATTTGTTCAATCAGCACATTTGGTACCCCACCCCTCCCCCCCACCCCACACCATATTCACGCATTGAATGACATGATATAAAAACACACCAATAGACTCAAATTAGTTAATGACTTTTCAAGACCTTTGCACGGCTGCCTCTTCTCTCTCTCCACTAAAAAAAAAAAAAATTTAAAAACCCATTTATTCTTTGACATCTAAAACTTCAAATACAATTACTAATTATTTTGAAAAGTCATAATAAAATAAAAAAACATTATATCTTTGTTTAAATGCCATCAATTAACTAACAAATAAAATATTGTTCCAACAATTGTCTTTCATACTTAGTTCCACTTGAATGACAAAAGAACAAGAATATTCTACGTACCTCTATTGATCCCGTGATTTACTAGTAATCTCCTCTCCTTTTCTTTTCAAGGTAAGTCATTTGCTAATAAACCCTGTCTTAACTGAATCAAAATCTGACGCTTTCTATATGCTGCAAAAACACCATGATAAGAAGAACTACACAAAACCCACAAATAATTTGACCCAAACATGGATGTCACAATCTGTGCGTTGATAATCAAAGGTCATTCATATACAAAACTCTGCTCCTTCAATTAAGATGTTGTGCAACCTAGTATTGAATGAGATAGAAGAGCAATCTAGCTTAGCAAAAAAAATAGAGAGCGTGTGAAAGAACTAGATTTATTTTCAAATTCAACTAGAAGCAGATGCAACTAAACCTTAACTTAATGCAGGAAACTTTAGAGCACATTTTCTTCATACTAAAAACATGTCCAACTAGGAAAAAAAAAGGCCAAGAAAACAAAAAAGTATAATAACAACAAAATTGTTAATTCTAAGTCTGCAAAGTTTGAATAAAATGAAGGGTAGCTATGATTCTTAAGGCAACATCTTAAGCAGAAAATATATTAAAAAAATGTCCAACTAATAAAAAAACCGACCCATGCATAAGATTTCTCACTTGGTAGAAGCATAGTTACATATTTATCTAAATACCCAATTAGAGGCAAACTTGAAAGAGTGACAGATCACCAACTTCAAGTATTCTTACCCTGCAAAGCTATAAGCCATGAGATGATATTTGTTGATCAAATTACTAATTTCCTTTAACTAATACTATTATTTTCTTCGCATTACCATATACTTTCAAATTGGGTTGGTAGCCCTTTATGAATGAGGGCGTTAATTTAGTTAGAAAGACCGAAAAGTGATCAAGATACCCAGAGATGCAAATCAAACAATACAACTAAAGTGGGTGACATACTTTGTTCATTCAACAAGGCAAAAAAAAATTGAACTAAAACAATGCGAAGGAAAACAGTTTCAATTTAATAACAGTACCTTCTAATGTTTTCTAGGAATTTGATCGAGAGGTTCACATTTCCTTCAACTGTGGATATGGATTGAAGTGTGAATTGTAGTTTACAGAAGGATAGGCCATTGAAGAGGGAGCTAAGTCAAACCCATCTCCAACAGTTGAGTCAGATCCCAAACCCAAGTCAGACCCATTTTTCACATCTAATTGATGCCCTGAATCAGTTGGCAAAGAGAAGTGCGCAGTTTCATGGTGGACATTGGGTTGCAGCTGAGTCATTATATGCAATGCGTTCAAAGGGATTGGCAATTGATGACAAAACCAAATCACAGCCATCATTGCTTGAATGCACTGAAGATGGCCCCACTGAATAAGTGGAGCCCACCACCTTTAAACACTGGCAACGGGTTTGAGCTCCACAGAAACATGAGCAGCTCCTTGCTACTAAGGGCCTGTGTCGATGAAAAGTACTGTTAACCGGGTAATAACTTTATGAATCGGCTATATAATTCTAAAATTTCAACTCAATGATCCACTCCTAATCCGACTTTGAATTTTTCTAATATATTATATTTATATATATATAAATATATATATATATAGTGCATTGTTTTGAATTGTCTTCTAGAGGAATATCAAAGGAAGCACGGGTGCCCGATTGGGCTGGCGCACCCGTGGAAGAATTTTTTTAATGGTTTCTGATTCAGCCCGATACGGCCTGATTCGGGCAGGTTCGATCCAAAACAGGCCGAAACAGGCCCCAAATCAGTCCGATATGGGCCAAAATAATTGTTTAAAAAAACCTAAAACATTTCATCAAAACACACCGTTTTGACAACTTACCTTAAAGAAATAATCCTAAAATCATCTCAAAGTCTCTCTCAATCTCTAACCCACAGCTCCAGCAATCTAGCTCTCCCTCAAACTCCCTCCATCTCTTACTTTATTATCTACTAAAGCTCTTAAATTGGTATATGTTTACCATTATATGAAAAAAAAATGTTTAGCAATATATAGAAAATAAAAATAAAAATATATTTATTAATTTTTATTAATAAACGTATCCCGCTCACCCGTATCCTATTTTTCAAAATTGCCCTATCGCCACATCACACCCGCACGTGCACCCAAACCCGTGCTTCCTAGGTCCATTCCATCAATTAAACCTTAACTTCGTAGCAACATTCATTCAAGCTATCTATTTTAGAACTAATACCACTGAGCCCCTTCAAAAACCCATAACTAAAATGCTTAACTAATTAAAACCAATAATTCTAATCACTACAAGTAATCTCCTGACTATGGCCAAATAGATGTTGATCTTTGTAAGTCTAAAAAAGTATAGGCCTTTGGACTTTATTTGTCCATTAACTTGATAAATTAAATGCTTTTTCTTTTAGATAATATTGAAATCTCTTTTACCATCACAAGAAATAGAATTCAACAACAATATGACCTCCCATTCTCTTTCTCTGAATTAGTACCCTGTATGAAAAAAGCCCTAAAGAGAAAGAGAATGGGAAGTGAGAAAGACCCCTAAAGATGCAAATCAAACAATGCAAAATACATGAGCGAATTTTCAATGTAAAGATGAATTAATAGAAAATAGTTTTAATGTAAAAATAATACCTGGGCATACTTCTTCGAAATTTTAATAAAGAGATTCTTAGTTTCTTTGACGGTGGATATAGATTGAAAATGGTGTCATCTTTTTAAAAATAGATTGGCTACATAGTTCTCAAAATCGGACCAGATCGAGAGGTCGGACCATGAAAACCGGGATGAAAACCGGTAAACATAGGCGCATATTTTCCACATGTACCCCTATCCTTGCAATCACAGGCACGTATTTTCCATTTCTACTTGACCAATTATAGATTTTACATGAAATCTCAACATGATTCCAATCACCTTGCATCAAGTCTCCAAATTCCCTCTGTAATCGGCAGTGAGGTACACCATAAAACCACAGATGATCACACTTCAAATCATACAAATGCGTCCTACCTATGGGATGTTGCTTACGACTATTCGTAAAAAAGTGGATATCACAAACCCAATCGATTTTATCATCACAAATAGAACTGTACTTATCAATTATTAGCGTAACTATCCTTCAATGGAATTAGATGAAAAGCAACACAAACAGCGATTGCTGGAAACTCCGGACTAACCCAAAATGATATGGAACTTTCAATGCTTTGATGATTGATCCAATTCGAAGTCTTCTTTCCTGGTACTATAATACTATATCTCTCTCCCAAATCAATCAAATATGCATCTAGAGTGGGAAAGGACCCATGTTGAATTGCGTTGAACTTAGAGAGGGAGAGGTGGGAAGAGTAATCAATCTGATGTGATAATTTGCGATGTGAATGCGAATCCATTAATACTTTGTCTTTCACACCTGACCATTTCATATTTTGTGGAAGCCCTAACTTTCTTCCAAAATGCATGCAATTTATTATGAATTTTAAGAAATTGAAGTTTAGCAAATCTAGTAAAGCATTTGCAAAGGTAACCAAAATTTTTTCTATTATTACTTTAAGAAAGAGAGAGTTACCTGAAGGAATAATTTTCTTAAAGATTTTGAATACAACAAGATGCAGTTGGTTGCATCTACTTGTGTTATACTTTCTGGAAGCTTTGGAATTTTCTTAAGGAACTTGGAATCCTCAATTACAAGGAATTCTAATCTATCAAATTTGATAATGCTTTCTCAGAGGTTCAAATCTTCACTCCATGATAGTAAATATTTCTCTTAGTGGGTGTAGCAAGAAGTCAACTTTTTTAGAAAAATCAACCTTGGAAAACAATATTTTGAAAAGCCACCATAAGAATTGCATGTTGCTGCTTGTTTACCAATCCCCACATCCTTTGGAGATTGGACATTACCATAAAGCAAGAGTTGGCGAAGATGTTGCAATTTATAAATGCTAATTGGAAGCTTACATGAATAGAAATAGGAACCTATACATAATCGCTCAAGCCCAATGAGATTCCCAATTGATGGAGGAAGCTCTCTAATGGCAATGCGTCCCAGACTTGAATACTTTAAATTTTCCAGTGCTTGTGGAATATCGAGGAACCTCTTAACCCTTTTGCAATTAAGAAAAAATAAATATTTAAGAGATTTCATCGCAATACAACTTGGAAGAATTTGAAGTTCAACACAACCCCAGAGATCCCCAACTTTCAAGCTTATCAAGACATCCAACAGAGTCATGAATCTTTACTAACTTTCTACACTTTTGGAGATCCAATTTCTTTATGTTTGGGATGGCACTCAATAAGTCGGGTAATTTCCTAATGTATTGATTGGAATTGAAATTCATCTATATCAAGTTTTTGCATTGTATCCTCTATAGAAAAATAAAATAAAAAATTTTAACTTCCAACAAACGTATTAAAATATAGTTTAATAAAGTAATAATAATTTATAAATAAATAAAAATGATTATACCTTGAAAAGCTTGTCCAATACAACCCGACTTTCAAGCATGTTGAGTGCAACGAGTTTTTGAGGATGAAAATTGGATGGTAAGGAAGATAAAGGAAACCCTAGCCAATCAAGCACCCTTAATCCATTGGGAAGATATTCAAGAACTCTACAGATATCTACATTACCAACCCTTAGAAACTTGAGATTTTTCATCTTTTTAAAACATTTAGCTTCTAGTTGCAACTTTATTGGTTCAGGCAAGACTAGCATCATGCTTCAAATGTTGTCTGGTCCCTAATTGGACAAAAACATTTAGTGAATTACATCATACAAAAGAATTCACTAAAAATATAATAACTATTCAATTTTATCCTTGTTGACAGACTTGAATTTTCTTCCATAACTAAAGAAAAAAAATTATATCAAGGAAAAAACCAAAAATAAAAAATCATTAACTTTTCCCTATGAAGAAAAGGGAAAAGGTGAATGAGACCAAGTTGTACCCTATTTTCCGTTAGTGCTTCCAAAGCATCCTCATAATCCCATAGTTTACTACGTAGTTCGGGTTTTTGTGGTGCATTTACTGTAGCAAGTCATGTATCCATAATTTGTTAAATCAATCAACAGTTATGAGACACTTATCAATAAGTTTTTGAATACTAATAATTGGGTATAGATTGCAAGAATTTAGTATATCCACAACATCATCCTTGAAAAGACCCTTGAAGAAACATGCAAGATCAAGAAAAATATTTTGTTCTGTTTCATCCAATCCTTGATAACTTACTTGGAGTACTTTTTGAATATCTTTGTTAGGAATCCTTTCATACTTATCTAATTCACTTTTCCATGCCATTTCACTTCTTTCGTGCAAATTGGCACCAATTATTGATAGAGATAATAGAATGCCCTTGGCATAACATATAACTTGATTAGTAAGTTCTGAATAATCATCCTTAGGTTCGCTTTTTTGAAAGTCATGCATACTAAATAGTTCAAGAGCTTCATGATCACCTAATTTCTTAACCATGTAAGTTGAATGACATATTCTTAAAGTATGTAACAACTATTTATTTCTTGTTGTTATAATGATTCGACTTCCAAAAGCAAACCAATCACATCCTCCAATCAATCTTTCTATTTGGTCTGATTTATCCACAACATCAAGAATTAAAAGAATTATTTTATTGCGAAGTAGGTTCTCTATCGCAATGGTTCCTTTCGATTCACTGCACACCTTCAGTTCTCTATTCCCTAGGGTCTCACAAAGAAGTATCTCTTGTAGTTGTATAATGCCATCAAATGTTCCTAACTTGTCTCTAACATTTTCCAAAAAGTAGCTTCTTTTGAAACAATAAAAAAATTTGTTATAAACAGCTTTTGCAATGGTTTTTTTACCCATTCCACCAGGGCCATACATACCTAACATACAAACATCATTTGACCCAATATCTAATTGCAATATTATGGTCTCTACGCAAGAATTTATTCCAACTGGATATTTAGCAACAAATAATGGCATTCGATTTAATTTAGAATTTGAGATCTCTTCAACAATTACTTGGATAAATTCAAATTCAGTACAGCTGTCATTCACAAAGCATACAAGACATGTAAATAGTTAGACTATAAAATTGAAATATGAACTTGAACTAAATTCAAGAGGTTTAGTTTGAGCATTACAACTAAAGTTTTCTTTTTTTTTTTTCAAAGCAAGCCTAATGTAATTTATGATCTAAGAACTATAATTTGATTAGGATTTTTTCTAATTATTGTTTTCTAGGAAACTAATTTTAGGTTTTTGCGAAGAAATTGCATGGATAATCTAGTTAGATGAGGGGCACAAACTTATAGAATCCCCACTTAATTCTTGAACAAAATCATTAAGAATCTCTTCTAAAAAATTTTTAAACCACATGTTAGAGAAACTCCTAATTATTTGGTAAGATAATCTAATATTTTGTTATCTTATTTTTACTATTGACCGATAGATAATTTCCTTAATAGAAAATATGACCAAAAAAATCCATAGTAGTCACTAAATATAGGAACATACTCATGCTTATTAGAACTTTTTTTTTTTTATCAGAAAAACCATTAGAACTTGTAAGAGCATAAACTTGTTAGGTGCACAAAAGTAGTCATCTATATATATATATATATAACTGAAACTTTTGAAGCTCCCACATTTTTCCACGTCAGCATTTAATTAATTTTTTTTTTCTATTTTTTAAATTTCGATTTTTTTTCCCAATCTTTTATGCAACTAATGACTCTCTCTAACCTATATGCATTCTTAAAACCCAAAACCCTAACCTTTGAGCTCTCTCTCCCTCTCTCTCTCTCTCTCTCTCTCCGCTTTGTCTTGGGTCCTACCGTTTCCCCTTTCTCTCTTTATACCTCAAACCTCTCCCTTACAAGCCATCCCCATTCACTCATTCGCTCTTGCTTTGCTTGCTCTTCGCCGATTTCAGCATATTTTCAGGTAGTCTATACAATTTCACGTTGGATCTGAAATTTTCTGCTTTTTTTCATTAAAAAATATACAGATTGCATCAGATGGTTGAATTAGAACTTTGTTTCAGAAAATTAGGGTTCGTTTTCTTCTTCTTCTATTTCTTATTTTTTGAGATTTTCGATCAAAATCGCATGAAGCTGATTTTTTTTTTTTTTTTATTTGAGTAAAATCACTATGGATTTTCAGTGGACTAGAAATTTAACTAGGGTTTTGTAAATTTTGTTCGGTTACTGATCTGCTTGATTTTGATTTGATCATTTTTTTTTGTTGGATTTTTTTCGATGAAACGTTTGGTCTTCACTACTCATTTGGTCTGTTGAGTTGATTTTGCTTTTGAATCTGTTTGATCTGTATGTATATTTATGTTTTGTTTGTGTGTATGTATGTATTTAAGTTTCGCTGAAATTAATGCCATGTGTTTCATATTGTTCTGTCAGTTTTGTATTTTGTGACTATGTTTCTGTGTTTGTGTGGTTGGCTTCAATGTTTTGCTTAATGAAATGATTCGGGACATGATATTTTCTGAACTCAGTTTTTAGTTTTTAAATGCCTTGATTTAAAGCTTTGAGAACTTCTGATTTGTTCACTTGATTGTGGTTTACTTTTATGCCAAAATGAGTTGTGCTTAGAAAAGATGTATATTCTTTTGGGGAAACAGAGATTCTAATGTAAAGTTCACATCGTAAATTTTTATTTTAGTCTACCACCAATAGTATTTAAGTTTTTAGAAGTAGAAGTTATGCCAAAATGCTCAAGTTTTTTAATGTCAGAGCTCAAGCTCCAGGTTTGTAGTTTTACAATGTTTTCATCACCATAGAGTAACCAAGGTGTAGTGAGCCAACTCTATTTCCCTTTGAATTATCAAAAAAAAAAAAACTCATTTCCCTTTGATTTGTTTTCTTTGAAATGGGAGTGTATACATCTTTTAATTTTTCCTCTCTTTTCCTTTTCTAATAAAATTATTTACTTAAAAAAAAACACTAACTTATAATTTGATACAAAAAATTATTTGCTAAGATGTAGAAGAATGGTAATAATTTGAAATACTTTAGGGGAAGTCTCAAATTTGACCACAGGGTAGGGTGTTTCTAAATAATGTCAATGGAAAAACCAATGTGGATTCTCTTTGAAAAAAATAGAAATAAATTCATATGGTGTGTAACTGTATGGAACTTGCTATTTAAGTGAGTCTCTATTTTAATTTGTTTTAATAGTTGGGAGTTAAATTCAGTTTCAATTTTTTATTATTATTATTTATTTGATTGAAAAGGTAGAAATTGTATTACTATCAAAAAGAAAGTTTGAAAAGTATAACATGGGAATGATCCAAGTTAATGCAATGGCTTAGGTTCCAGGAAAAAAAATATATATACAGGGAAATAGATAGTATGACCATGTCAACCGGTGGTTAGATGAACTCCAGTATACATATATTTATATATTTCGTTTGTATTCATATTTTTGATTGAAAGGTGAATCTCAAGTTTGTGTTTTCCTATCAAATTGAGATAGATGTCTACTTCTTTAGTACTTTCCACTCTTCTGACAATGGGCTCTTCCTCCTCATATAAATGGATAATGAGTAGGCAATTTTTACATTTGAGTATAATACAATTGGACACTTACACTATTGCACATTCTGAGTCTTATAGAAATTCTTACTCTCCCATCCCATATTCCAATTTTACTGTTATTTATTTTTTTATTAAATTGTTTGTCTTTCTTACAAATAAACAATATTGGATATGATATTGATAGTTTGCTATTTCAGTAAAGCACCGATTCATAGCTTTCATATATATGAATGCATGCTAATTATTGGATTAAATCTGAAATAATTGTTGGTGCATTTGTGTCACTTGGATTGAAGGTTCAAAAAAGTACATTTTTGAGGTATGACTTCTTTGGGTGTATATTTTAAATTTTTGAGAAGATAATCATATTGATAGATTAATAAGAATATATTAGTAAGTGCATTTTTCCATAGAGCATGTATTATGTATATTGGAAGCTTCAAGGAGGCTGAAAATTATTATAAATGAATCATTACAATTCCATTAGTCAATTTGTGTTTACAAATCAATACATTTTTCAAGTGTTTGAGAAAATTATGATCTATGTTCAATTGAGATGAAGATTACGAATAAATTGAGCATCCCATTTTGGAAATTGGGCCAACATGTATTTGCTTTTGATAATAATCTCTCATTCTTTGCAGGTTTTTGTTGTTTGTTGAGAAACCTCCCCCTTTGCAGTTGGTTGACCAATCATTAATTCTATTAATGATGGATTTAGAATGTAAGGTTAGTTGGGTGATAACATGGTTTTAGGCTGCAGAAGTATCTAACAATGATTTATCATATATATATTTTGAATTTGAGGTATTACAATTGCTACAAATGCTTAGTCACATAAAAATATTTATAGAGAAAGACAAGGATATGTAGTATGTTATTCAACTGAAGATATGGCTGATAGAGTGAATCAAGGCAAGTTATTCTTTTTGGCAAATTGTCACTTGAGCCAAAAGCAATTTCTAAATTGAGTTCTATTTGCAATATTGTACTTTATGTATATACTAATGTTTCTCCTGTAATTTTCAATTCCAATTTAGTAAAAATTAATTTGCTAACATCTCTTATACAGGTTCTCTTAAATGCTAAGCCACCATGTTCATTCTTGATTTCCTCTTATGTGACTCCTATGAATTTGTTGTGCTAGAGAGAAATCATGGTCCAGTCCCAATACTTTGTGATCATGGTTCAATGTCTCAAAAGTTTTTATTTTTTATTTTTCGAATTTATCATTAATATATTATAAATTGAAAATTTTTCATAATTGTTCTTCTTTTCCTTCTTTTTATTATTATTATTATTATTATTATTATTTACTATAAACAAAATGCAAGTATATTTTCAGTTATTGAATAATTAATGTTCTGTTGTAGGCTATTGAATTATTTCTGTCTCATATTATCAATGTAAGCTGTTTTCAAAGTTTTAACAAAAAACAATCTTCTCAATATTTGCATCCCTTAGTGACGACGAGGCAAGTTGCTAATTGTGATTTAATTTGCATCCCTTAGGATTTCCTACAGATAACCATTTGAAAAGCTATTTTTCTACATTGTTATTCTAATCTATATTTTAAAATTTTACTTTTTATAGTTACATATAGTCAATCAGGAGAAGGACCTATATCTTCAATCTCTTTTTACCGTTCTATGGTCCTTATGGAACCATAGAAATCAAGTGGTTCATGATGGGAAGACCCCAAATCTGATAAATGTTGTTCTCACTCATTGCCAAATCTCTTTTATGCAGATACCAGGAGGCCTTTAGAAATGGACAATCCTAATATCAAGATCACAGCATACCAACTCATAAAGATGTCTCCAATAGGGATTGGCAACTCATTATCAAAGTAGTTTGCTGAAGGAAAAGGAAATTGAAAGAGAGTGGCCATGCATTGAAGCAAAGGACTTGAAGGGAGATCTAATATTAGTGGGGGAGCCTAGCAATCTATCAACATCTTACCCAACGGCATTTCAGGATGCAATCATGGAGGTTGCAATAAAAGCTAGAGACCTTGGATTTAGACTAATTTTGTTTGTAAGCGATTGCAAAAGGATTGAACAGGTTTGCAATGGAAGAAGTTAACCAAGATTGCAGGAACAACCTATGATGACAGTCTTGCATTTCTTAACTTAATAAGGTTTAACTTTTCACACCATTTTTGTACCAAAAACTATCATGTGTAATGTGTTAGAAATAGCTTCAATTCTCTAGCTATTCATTATTCGACCCAATTATTGTTGAATCTCTCCAAATCTTATGTTATATAACTTGTGTTTTGTAACTGTTTTCTATGGTATCAAAAAAAAAAAAAAAAAAAGAAAAAAAGAGCTACATATAGTTTTCAACTATGTTAATTAGAACTATTTATAATTTAATAAAGGGAACCGAAACAAAATAAATTTTGAACAAATTAGGATTGAGGTTATGTAAAAAAATTCTAACTAAATTAGGTAAGCTATTTTTTTACAAATAGTCCAATTTCATTTTTTATTTATTCATACTTATTAACCATCGATTATCTATAATTATATATTTTCACAACTAGCCCGTGCATTGCACGGGTTAGCGACTAGTTAAATATAGGAATATACTCATGCTTATAATGCCAACTGGATATATTGGCAGCTTCATGTAAAGCTTCCCTCCAACTTTGCACCTTCTTGTTATCCATTAATTTTTCTTCATGTTTCGATAATGCATCTCCAAACTTTCCTTTTTGATTACGAACTTCTGATGGATCTATGTTGTAAAAAACCAGTCACACTAATTGGTCATTCTTCTTACACTCAACAATCTTGGCAAGTTCATCCAAGCACCATGTGAAGGATGCATAGTTTTCAGAGAATACAATTATCGAAATCCTTGAACTTTCAATGATTTTGATAAGTCCCATAGAAATTTATTCTCCCCTTTGAAGGTTATCATCAATAAAGGTGTTAATACCCTATTGACTCAAAGCATTATACAAATGGCCTATAAAACCAAGACGAGTATTTTCACCTCTAAAACATAAGAAGATATCAAAGTTCTTGGGTTGATGGGTGAAGGAGGAAGATGAGGCTTCAGTGACAAGAGCCATGAAGATTTAGGTGCAAATGGTTGAGAACAGCAAAAAAAGAAAGATATTGATGAAATGGGATTTGGAAGAGACCCTAGGGCCTGTTTGGATTGAGGAAGGAAAGAGGAAGAATGGAGGGGAGTAGAGTAGAGTAGAATTGACTAAAAATTGTCTAATTTTGGGCCAAATCTACTCTACTCCCCCTCATTCCCCCTCAATCCAAAAGGATCACAAGGAGTCATCAGTTGTTTGGGTGAGGAAAGTCAATACGCAAGTTACACCTGGACACGCATGTCAACTTCAGTAAAAGAGGATGGATTGGATATACAGTTAATAAACTAATATAGATAGCAATTTCCTAGTAGTTTGTGTGAATGAAAAAGCAACTAAATATTTTTTTTCCTTTTTTCTTTTCACATTGCGGGATCTTGGATGTTTATGAATAAAACCAATAAAAAAAATTTTAAAAATCTGTAAAATATTTTAAGAAATTTCCTCACGCTTAACCTAGGGCCCTTTTAGACTAACTAATTCAACCTTATGGTGAATGATGTTTTGAGAATAACAAAAAATTTCTGATTAGTAAGTACAATGAAGGGAATGGGGTTGCCACCTCAACTGATGTTTTGATATGTTATACTAATAATAATATTTCTTTTTAAATAGATAATTAATAATTTTTTCCCACTAAGACAAGAAATGTAAAAGATTTGACTTTTGAGGTTTGATCATCGTCTACACAAAAAATTAATTGTTGTCTTAATATAATAACAGAAAGCAATCATTATTGAAACTCTTTTTAAAAAATAAAAAAAACAATAAAAAAGTTTATACACATTATTTATTTATTTTGCTTGATTAATATATATTTTTATCAAATTATTATCACCTTGAAGAGCATAAGATAGCAGAGGATGAAGTCATTTCTTGTGATGAAGACGAAGAACCTTCAGATGCTCTCAGACTTGCAAAAGGAAAGATGAAAACGGTGTCGTAGTGAGAAGAAGCCATACGCACCGTATCACTAAAACTCAAAACACTGTCGTTTTACCTTAGGTTGTTCATGACTAAATGCAAACGCAGCGTTTGGTTAAGTCAGTTATTAGGCCTAAATGCAGTTATATTCACACTGATTAGTGGTGGTTAGTCTGTTATAACAACCTCCATGATTTATGCTCTCTCTCTTTCTCTCTCTGATTAGGTATATAAGCTTAGCACAGCTTAGTGATGTAGTGTGCGGGTTATATTGTAGAAATACTAGAACTTTCTTTTCTGGTTTTTCCTCTCAATCAATTTCTCTCTGCTTTCTTTGTTTCTTTGTTCGCACCTCACTCAGTGAAACACTCGCTAAATAGAACTACTCTATTTCATTGAATGAGATAATAAAATGAGAGAGTAAATGTACAGTCAATACTCAATAAGTTACACCTCTGCTCTATATATAGAGTAGAATAAGAAAGAAAAGGGAAAAAATGAAGTAGGGGAAGAAAATAGCTGTAACAGAAAAAAAAAAAAAAAAAAAAAAAAAAAGCAACTCAACCTCTACACAGACAACGATAAATAATCAGACTTCATTATAACAGAAAATTAAACTCGTTTCTTACTTTGGCGTATATCGCATAAAGCAAAACGGCACCGTTGTGCACTTTTTCCTTTTATTCGTTAAAAGTTGACCGACGTCGTTTCATTTAAGTGAGGATATCTGGAATAAAACGATAGCGTTTTGCCACCGCCTTTCTTCGCTGAGATCGGAGTGAGAGTTGAGAATGCTGGATGATCTATCTTCAACAAGTTAATGCTTATATTCACATTGTCGCATCTCACTCAGTACTACAGACCCCATCAAGCTCAATACCAAGAACACAAATGCAGTCACCATTCCCATAATCATTTCTATAAATATTAGTTGTTCTGTATCGCTAAAGTTGTTACAAGCCCAACAGGCATGTCAGTCAAACATTGGCTCAACCACATTATATTGAGCTATAGCCTGTAGTCTTTGGCTCAACTATACAAATGTGTACGTGTGTGTGCACACTTGTTTACCATACTATGGCGTGCTCAGTGCGAAATGAAATGGTCAAACCCTTTAACCTAGCAACATTACTAAAGAGAAAAAATAGCACCTTGATATAAGCTTCTCAAACATCATCATCATCAACTATCACTGTTTGCTAAATTTAATTCCAAGCAAAGCCATTATAATTGAGAATATCTGTAACATTAGTATACTCTTTCATCAAGCTCCAATATTGATCTTTTAGAAATACTTAATTTAATTCCAATATTGATCTTAATTGAGAATATCTGTTTGTCACAAAGGAGTTCACTTTTTTTTTTTTTTTTTTTTGGAATGATGCAATCATCCGGGTCCAAGCTTCAGCATTGTATCTATGATCAATCTTATTCCCTCTGTGCAACTGTTCTAACATAAGATCAATAAAAGAACAATCCATTTCCCTTGTCCAATTTATCCTCAAGGATCATTATTAGCAGGGGGCTGGTAATCCTCTTCACCTATAACCTCAAAACTGAACTGCCATTACATGAGAGAATTTGTTCTAGAGGCATATGTTACAAAGAAAAAATGAAATAATAATATTTCTTCATATTATTTAACAAATACATTAAATTAAAACATTACATGAAATGGGTAAATTCAGTTCTTTTTTATTAAACTTCCTGCAACACACATTGACAGTGCAGAAGAATAAGATTTATTTTCAACTTCCAGCAGAAACAAAGCAACTACATCTTGATTTGATACATGAACTTTAAGCACATATTTATCTGTATAAAAGCCTTTCCCACTTAATGCCCAGCCCTACAAACAAATGAAAAGAATATGTTTATACACTTTATTTTTTATTTTATGAATAGTTTACACTCTTTATATCGCTTGCGATCTTCAACTCATGTTGATAATCTTTACCGCTTGATGTGGTTATATAGTCTGTAGTTATTTAGTGGAGCTAATGTGCTGTAGTTATCTTATCTGTAGACTAACCAATACACATCTTCTTCCTTGAGCCCACTTCCAGTCTTACATATTCAACCTTCTACCTTTGACTTTTTCAGTATAATAAAAATACAGATTTAGACCTGCTTTGGCAGCGGCCATTGTTTGTTTTTGGATAAACATTGAACTCGAAATCAGTACAGACCCCATCAAGCTCAATAACAGGAAGACAATGCAGTCATCATTCCCATAAGCATTTGGAGAAACATTGGTTTTTGTATTATCAAAGCTGTTCCAAGCCCAACAAGCATGTCAAGCATTGGCTCAGCAAAGTGGCTAGCCATGGCCACTGTTGGCTGACCTGCTTTTGCAATGGTCATATCAGCAACAAAAAGCTTGTTCCAATTTGCCCATAACAAACTCATAACACATGCTATGAATAGTACAAGCATCTGATCAGTTTTTTGGGGCTAAAGTGAACAACTTCAAGAGGAGCTGGCAAAAGACTACCCTAGATCAGAGAGGAAAACAGGTGCATTAAAGGAGGACAACAATAGGATGATCAAATGATTTGCAAGAATATGGAAGGGATAGGGGCCAAAGAGCAATATTGGCTGATATAAATAATTTGCTTCATTCTAAAGGTGCAGCTTGAGGAATTGTGAGCTTTAAAAGAAATGAGGAAAGAAGCTCCCAAAGTTTTAAGATCTGAATATGCAATTTAAAGAAAAAATTAGCAAAATCATTTTAAGAAAGCTACTTGCAGTTGATTCCTCTAAATATAAAACATTCTGAACCTGAACATGAATTTCATGGTATGTCCCTATGCAAGGAGATTAGAAGAGAAGTACTAATAATGTATAAAGTTACAGTTCCAAATTGCTAGCATTTTCCTTATCACTTTTCTGTTGCTTGCTTGATTTGGGGAATATTAGGACGGAATTTGGAAGGGATTGTTAGCTGAGGGTGAAATATATCAAGATAATAAAATAAATTTAAAAAAAATTATTGTTTTGTTAACTTTCATTTCATTAATATAAGTCTATACATCACCACAAGGAATACACAAACTTAAAAGCAGGCACGTAATAAAATTTAATGACTCAGACAAAGTAAACGAAGTTACTAATCAGGAGACCCCACTGACATTTCAAGGCCAATACATTGACCAAGCACTTTAGAACCATTTCTAGAAGTTTATTTGATGCATTCACGTATTCTACCAGCAGTTCCAAATAGGCATCTAGCTTTGTTGATCATTCACAATGCCTTCCACACTTCTTCATAATGTCATTCCAATTTTCATAGACTCAGTACACAAAAATCCAAAATTCAGAAATAGTTTCCGCTGAATCAGCATCAGAGCAAATTAACAATATTCCACATGATCCAGTGCATGGGGCCTACTAATATTTCAAGTGAAAATTCTCTTATTAACGTTTATTCTATCTACTTAGTCAAGCTTGGCATATCTAGGAGCAAGAAAATATCAAGGTACACCTCTCAAAATCACCTTACAGCTGCATTCTTTCTTCAGACCCTAAATCTCAAAAATTAAGAAAAATATTTTCATATAGAACTGCCTCTTCTTGAACCCATCTAAAGAATAAGCCTTCGATTTATATTGCACACCAGGTACTTTAACAATGTTTTACCTCAAATAATATATTGAACAACATTGTGTTGTTTCCATGACCCTCGTATACAGAGAAACCTAAAAATTGAATTATCTTTCATGCTTTGGCTCCAAAGAATCACATATGCCCTTGTTCATATTTTCTTTGGTCAAAGAAGAACCTTCTTTTTTTCCCCTGCATTAGCATCATTTACATAGTCAACTTGATGTTCCTAATTTCTCTACTACTCAACATCCTGCATTTGATAGTCTTAATTTTACAATAATTCAGAGGTTTTAAAAGCCTTATTATGGAACTGCCTTTAAGAAAATAACATTCACCAATATACCAAAACAAAAAGGCAGATATACATAGAAATACGTACATGTATGCATGTGTGGGTGTGTGTGTGTGTGTGTGTGTTAGTGTGTGTGAAAGAGAGAGAGGGAATCAGACTGTCAAGTTTGTAACGATTGAATATATTTAGCAAGATCTCATTTAACATAGACTCCATCTCCAAACTTTTTTCCACTTCAATAGCTGGGTTACCAAGTAAAGTAATATAATCATGTAACTCCCATCTAATTCCCCAAAGCCAGTTTCCAAACGACACATCATTACTAAATTAAGCTCATTCTCATAGAAATAAAGAAGTAGTACACATAGAGCACCAGATATATACATAAACTCTAAAAACATTCAAACAAAAACAAAAGTCACATCTCAAACATACCATTCCAAGAGCTCGACAGGACCGAAACCAGGTTTCACTTCCTCCAAATTTCCTGAAACCTCTCTGATCTAGCAGTCTTGTTCAACCAAACCTCTCTCCACCTCACCTTCCCCTGATGAAACTTGCCTCAGCACCCCTCCTCCATCATAATGACAATCCACACTCCACACTAAAACAGAGGAAAAAATTGTTAGTTCAAAGTCCAAAAAGTTTTAATGGAAAGAAAAGACCTAGGAATGAGCTCTAAGTCTGACAACTTATGCAGAGAGTGAATTAAGAACGTGTACAACTCAAATAATATTTGAATATTTTAAAAAAAAAATGATAATTTGTTCAACTCAAAGCCCCACTAGCAGAAGAAGTGTCATTAACTAGTCAAGCCTGGCATATTTGGGTACACCTTTCAAAAGCACCTTACAGCTGAATTCTTTCTTCAAATCCTAATCCTCCAAAATCAAGGAAAAAAATATTTGCTGTAATACAGACTCCTTAAACCCTTCTTAAGAATTAGCTTTCAATTTATATGACACACCAGGTACCTTAACTATATTTTAGCTCAATTATTACATTAAACAACATTGTATTTCTTCCATGAAATACTCATGTACAGAAGACCCAAAATTTCTACACTACATTTCATGCTTTGATTCCAAAGAACCACAAATGCCCTTGTTCATGTTCTCCTTGGTCAAAGAAGACCCTTCTGCTAATACTCAACAGGATGTTCTAATTACTCTACAACTCAACATCCTCCGTTTGATAGGTCCAAATTTTACAATAACTCAGAGGTTCTAAAATCCTTTTTATGGAACTGCATTCAAGAAAGCGAGTATCAGATTGTTTCCAATCTTTAAATTTCAAGTAGCCTCTCTAATGTTAATACCTTCACTTCCTCCAAATTCACTGAAATCTAAGGAGTACTCTTAAAAGGGCAATCCTACTTAGTTTTGACAAATATATTTTGTGACAATGACAACCACAATGTCTACGTTTGATCAATCAATACATTCCAAACTGCCTAAAACATAGTTATAATGCTGATAGATGCCAGTTGGGGGTCAGTTGACAAGAACTGAGAATGTCCATCTTGTCCTGTAACCAAATCCATTACAAATAATTTTCACAAATAAATACTAAGGAGTAATCACTATAAAAAATAAAAAAATAAAAAAAATACAGTTAAAGGGTAGTTGCTGTTTACCATAGAATCTAGGTGTCATCACAAAATCATTGAAACTCATAAAAGGACAATACTATTTACAAATATATTTTTTTTCCTTTTTCTTCTTTCAATAAAGTTGGATTGAAATTGAAAATTTTCCTTTGGATACAGGCTGAAGGTGAAATAGCCCAATAAATGGTTGACATGACCCAGTAGAAATTTCAGTATCCATCGTGGCCCATGAACGAATTTACAATGAAGGGAATGGAGCCAGTTTTCCCAACAATAAAGATACAAAAAATAGAATTTCAAAAAGGGAAAGATAATAATGATGCTTTGTTTTTGTGTTTTCTGAAGTTTTACACTTAACCCAATTCAGGGTTTATTATATTGTCCATTCAAGTTTCAAAACTAATTAGGAATATAAAAAAATACAACCAAAATAATATCCAACCAAATTATTATACAAAATTCAATAGGCACTTTGAAAAAACATATATACAATAATTGAGGATCTGATGTCTTTGGTGACCTATTTCAATTTTTTTTTCCAAGGAAATTTGCCATTAAAATATGAAATAAATAATTTTTTGTTTACAGTATTTATAAAGGACTAAAATTATGATTTGTTATCTTAAAATACAAAACACACATGAATTATTAGTTATGTTTTTTTTTAAGGAAAAATTATTATTTATGTTATGTACCATTATATCACCTACGTATCCCACCATTACATTCCTATATCAATCATTATAATCACCAGAAAAGACAATTGGAACATGAGTATTCTGTGTGACAAAAAATGAACTCATATTGCTCTTTGCCACCTATCCCTTTTATAAGTTTGCATTAACAAATTGCAAACTTATACAAAGGGATAGATGGTAAAGAGCAATATTGGATGATGCATAGAATCTGCTCCTTTACAAAGATGTGGTTTAAGGATATTTGAGTGTGACGCTCTTGTGTGCAATTTAAGAAAATCAGGCCAACACAATTTGAAGAACTCCACTCACAATTTTCTTTCCTTTTTAGAAGAACTCTACTCACAATTGATTCCTGTAGAAATTAAAAAATAGTAACTTCAACATAGATTTTGTATCCTGTTTTTTTATTATTTATCTATAAGTGAACATGAACATAGACTTTCATGGCATCTCTCAGTGCAAGGAGATCAGAAGTTATAATGACGCATAAAGTTCTAGTTCGAGATTGCAAGCATTTTTCTTTTATCACTTTTTTCTGTTGCTTGTTCTTTTTGGGGATTTTATAGAGGGATTTGGGAAACTCTGTTAGAGAAGGGCCATATGCATCAAGCTAAACAAAGAAACTAGTGTTTTACATGTTGACACTCATTTCATTAACCTAGTCTATCAATCATCATAGGTTACAATACATGTTTTACAAGCAGATAACATTAGTACCGGAAATAACTACACTAGGTTACTGATCTGGAGACCCCAATGTCATTCAACGCCAATAAGTTGATCAGTTCCTTCGATTTCATATATGTTTTGACATGTACCCCTCGTTTTACCAGCTCTTCCAAATTGGCAATTAGCTATGTTGATTATTATCAACTTAAGACAAAGCTAATTGACTATAAACACTTAAAAGATTGTCAAGCAGATTAACATTGTTCCATATAATCCAGTGCATGAGACAGCTACCTACTTCTAAAGTTCCAAGTGTCAACACTCTTCAATTCTAAGCATCTCTTCCATCCACCAAGTCAACCTTGTTTTATCCTGGAGCAAGAAAATATCTGGGTAAACCTCAAATCTATGGAAAAAAAAAAATCTTCACTATAAAACTTCTGACTTTTCTTGAACCATTCAAAATATTAGATTTTACAATTCATATTGCAGGCCAGTATCTTAGTTGTGTTTTGCCCTAGTTCTTATGTTGACCAACATTGCATTATTTTCATGACCCTTATACATAGAAGACAACAATTCTACCCAATGTTTTTGTGCTTTTGATCCAGAAAATCATATTTGGTCTTTTTCCATCTTGTCCTTGTCAAAGAAGAACCTTCTTTTTTCCCTTGCATTAGCATCAAGTATACAGACAATTGAACGTTCTAATTCCTCCACTACTCGACATCTAGATCAATTTATTTTCTAAAATAAGACAGAAGATTTTAAAATGGCTCTATTTAATGGAATGTGTGCTCTTTCTAAATAAATAGTTATATATGTTTGTACACACAGACAAACACAAGCGCGCACGCACACACACACTCTCAACTTTTGTGAGAAAAGAAAAGCATCATTTTGATTTCTACCATTTGTATTTCAATTAACCAAGCCAATTAACCAATCCTCTCTATTGTAATCACACTGCAAGATTACAACACAGAACTAAACAATTTGTGTTGCAGTCAAGCCTACCAAATTCAGAAGAGGAAAAAAAGCAGTACAACCCTGAAGAGGTTTTGCTATGGAAGCACTGTGCTGAATAGAGGCATAAGTAAATAACTGATTTAGAGAACAAAACCCAATTCATATTCAAGTATTTGATTTTTCTGACAACATTAAAATTAAAAACAAAATTTCTACCAAGTTTATAATGATGTGTAAATAGATAAAGCGTAAGTCAAAATCCACCTTGAGTAAATTACTGTCAAATAACGTGTTAGAAGGGAGAAAAGGTGGCTTTTATCTTCTTGGATTGAAGTTTATAATCATAAGCCCAAACCCACCTAAAAAGCTATATTAACTAGAATGGACATACAGTTAATTTTTTTAAAATTTATTTTTCCATTGATACAACAAAAAGGGCTGGTCAACGAAGAACCCTAGCTTCAGTTAATACCTGTTATGAACAGCAAATAACACTTTCATCCCCTGCTTCAGCAAGTCAGAAGTGTCTTCCATTATCACTTCTAATCTTCAAGGTAGCCTTCTCTTCTTCAGCAAATAACACTTGCATCCTCCAATATCTGACTTGCAATCAAGAGGACACGTTAAGAAAATCCTTTAGGCTTAGCTCTCAGAAAAAAAATTTTGATTGCCAAATATCTTAGCGGTCTTTTTCGTTTCCCTACCTGTGATTTGACCACAAAAGCTGGCATGCCACCCCGGCCGCCTCTCCATCTCAGAAGAAGCTTGCCAAAACCCTTTAGCGGTGATCACCAATTGTCAACTATCAGGAGCTGTGCACACCCTTAACAGGCCTCTCTGGTCTTTCATCATGAGGTTGCAAATCCTGAGTTGTTCAAAAGCACTGAGTACCTATAAACCAGAGACATAGAGAGCATCAGGACAGATTGCGTACAGCTTTCTATCTTTCTTTCTTTCTTTCTTTTATTTCTTTTTTTTTTTTTTTTTTTTTTTCAATTTATAAGTAAAGAGTGCTTAAGTAAAACATTCTTTAGATAGTGCATTACAAGTTTCTGCCATCTAGGGTTACACCAACCAGCAAGCTTCCCAACTCCTCCTCAATACTCACATATGTTTTGACTACACATGGCCTCTCCTCAACTACTCCTTGATGGTTCTCTGAACTTTTTGAGAACATGTTTGGGCTTACAAAGTTGTAGAATTTTATTTTTCTCTGAGAAGATTTTGAGACTCCCAAGCTGGATATTGTATATTCCCAATTACAATCAATCCCCATCCAAAGGGCATTATTGATGATCTCTAATTTTATGTCCAAACAACTTGACCTATCATTCCAACTTTCATTACCATAAATCAAGCACAAATCAGATCCATTCTTTGTATAAAACTCCATCTGGACTCTCATTCAAAATGTCATTTTTTTTAATGAGAGCTACTAAAAAATTATCCCGTTCAATGTTCACTGATAAATATGAATTATGTTCTACAACCTATGTTACCTACTAACATTTTATTTACTTCATGATGACAGTGTTAACAACCCATGAAACCCAGTAACATTTTATTTAGTTCATGACGACAATATTAACATCATTTCATCAAAGGAAAAAATATATGTGAAAAAGGAAAAGTGTGCATGTGCACATCTGTGCTGTAGGGTACTCTTTAATGACAGCCAGAGGAAATGAAAAAGGAAAATCCTTTATCCTAGCAACATTACTGATGAGAAAGCACTGCACCTTGATATAAGTTATACAAAGATATCATCAGTGGTCACTGTTTGGCAAATTTCATCACCAGTGAAGCCATTCCAAATGTGGAGATCCTTTATTTCCGTGTAATCTTCATTAAGCTTAAATTTTGATCTTTTAGTACATCTTTGCCACCCATAACGCCAAATCTTCTACTGCATGATGCAACCATCCAGGACAAAGCTTGAGCATTGCATATAGGACCAATCTTATTCCTTCTATGCAATTGCTCTAACTCAAGGTTAATATAATAACAGTCCATGAGAATCACTACTAGCAAATATTGGTCATCCTCTTCACATACAACTTCAAAATAACTCCCATTACATGCAAGAATTTATTCTAAAGGGCACCAAAGCAAAATTGGAACAGTTATATTGTTTCATATAGTTTAACAAAATCAATCTCCAACATTACTTGAAATGGGGAGATTTCAAAGTTTTTATATGACACGTTCAGGAATTCTAAATGCAGTAATTGCATTATTGTGAAATTAAAACTTATGACAACACTAATTAGTCAAAGTTTTTACATTACCTTATGCTAGTGTAGTTTTCGCAAGGCCTTCATCTATAATTATGCAGATGGTCATAAATTATCTATCAAGTCATAAATTGAATGTACCAATCCTTTCAACCTATAGGTAGTATTGAGAGAGAGGGAGAGAGAGAGAGATCATCCGTCCCAGCTCATAGTCCTCAATGTCCAGTGAGTGACTTTAGTAATTTTGCCTTTCATTGGGGTTGCCATTTCCATATATCAAAAACTAATATTTGAAATTTGGGAAAGTTCTATTATGGTATGTTTATTCATGAGATCTTGATTTGAAACTTATGAGAGTTATATGAAATTTTACACCTTCAGAAGAATTCTAAAAAAGAGTAAATATGGGGAAAATCTCACCAAATGCTGCAGCCTGTTATAGGCTTGTGAAAAGAAAATCTCACTGGCTCCATTACATGCAACCAATATCTTGAACCACTTGGTTATACCCTCCAACAGAAGCTGGATTTCCATTAATCACGCAGAAATAAGCATAATTATCAGTTCTATGACATCAGACTTTGGATAGTAACGACAGAAAATGACACGATGCAACTGAAAGAACGTTGATATAGTAAGTTAAGGAATAACACAATGAAATATGAATATATAAGCAGGCAATAATATTCTTTGAATTATTTGGGAAGCTCTCAATTCTGAAACAAGAAATATACCAATCATCAAATTGGGGTCTTCATTGTTGAAATCTGCATTGCATGAAAATTCTGCATCTTCATTAGAAACCCCTTTCAACATATATAACAGCAATTTGTAACAACTCAGAACAGTTTAATTTCTATGAGACCAAGCATCAGGATGCACCTGGATTTTTGTATTATATATAAGTAGCGCAATAGAACAACAAAATAATCTAAAGATACAAGAATGGATAAATGGCAATTCACCTGGGTATAAGAATCCTAGAAATAATCTCAGTGGTTACCGTTTCTCCTGTTTCATCCCAAGATAACCCACTCTATTGAACAACCTTTACGTCATTATATTGCCTTCTCAAATGTTTGTATCTATCCCTGAGAGCATCTTGACCATTTCAGTCCCATTGAACATCTTGACCATTTCAATCCAAACTTCGACAACAAGTCCATGACCTACTTTATTCCCTCCAAGTACCTGTTTTCATGACAAATCAATGAGGTAATGATCCATTGTTGATGTCAAGCTCATTCTCAGACATTCACTTTCGGGAATGATAAATCTATTGGGTCCCAATAATCTTATTATGGAGATAACTATTCATTCATCAAAACATTTCAAAGTTATCTTTACTTGAGTGCACTTAACTTGCTGGGACAAGGCTATTCATTGTAATACCTACTTGGTGATTAGCTTTTATTCATTAAAAGCAGATGATACTTCTTGAAATACACATCAACACATGCTAAAATATAACCAATATAATTTAAATCAGTCAAACTGCCTTTAGATCTTATCTGGTTAATAAAGCAACAAATTAAAAAAAAAAAATTACAATTACTTCCAGAAACAATCAGAAAGGAAAAAAGAACATCAAGACCAGTCCAATCAATCATGAATTTGCAAAGCCAAATACCCTGTACTCATTTCTCTATAACACTTCCTTTTACCTTTTTTTTTTTGTGTTGTTGAACCGGGGGATTAAAAAAAGTTAATTTTTCCCATAATAAAGACAAGTTTGCAAAACATGTTTTATCATTAGGTACTAGTTATGTCACAATTGGCTTAGGTCACAATAAACTATAAACATATTACTGATCCTTGTGCAAAGCAGACCACGGTTTACTGGCCATTAGTATATAGATTTTGGAGATGCTAAAAGGCCATATTTCTTCAAAATATATTAAACTCTTGTGGGAAAAGAGTCCATCTATGTTTGACATGACTCATAATAAGAGATGGGGTGGGGGGGGTGGGGGGGGTGTTTGGTAGCTTATGACTCTATCTTGTTTGTTTTAAGCATGCTTTCTAGAATAATAATAATTAATAAATAAATCTTTTGCATAACCAAATTTATCACTACCCACAGCAGGATCAATATAAGCATAATACTAATATCAACATTTCAATGCCAATGAGAAATGCAAAATTATGACATCATATAAAAACACACTTATATTCAATTCTTGAACAACATGATATCACCAATATCCACCAAAGAAAGGGTCTAGCAATGAGTTCTAAGGCAAACATCTTAAACAGAAACCTTTTTCTTCTTCTCTTTTTTTTAATCACAATGATCCTCCAGGGTGTGCCAATCATTAACATTTTATATAAATTTCACCAATGCCGCTACCTTGTTCATCATCAATGGTCCTCCAGGGTGTGCCAACTCGAAAGTTTTTAAATAATTAAATCAAATTCCCGAATTAAAATTTTTTTTTTCCTACTTTTCGGGTAGAGAGGAAAAAAAGGCAGATGGCCTGATAGTTAGAGCTCCTGTGCTCCACATACATTGACTGCAAGCCATTGACCATATTGAAGAAAACAAACCCAAATCATACCAGAAACAGAATTGTTGCACCTCAACGAGGGTTAAGCAATCAAAGAAATTATAACCAGTGAGGCATGTTCTGAATGTTTCAATGTAATAACAACCGCAAAAGATATCGAACAAAGACATACAAAGGAAAACAGTTTCAATATAATAACAGTACCTTGCCATGTTTCTTCGAAATTGATCAAGAGGCTCTCCTTTTCTTTGACTGTGGATACTGATCACCAATGGTTGAGTCAAATTCCAAACCCAAGTCAGACCCATTTTTCACATCCATTGAAAGTCCTGAATTTGAAACCGAGGATGACCCACCACCATTCATAGCACTTGAGAGAATCCGATTTTCCAAATTGCTCGAATGCACTGAAACTGGTCTTGCTAAATATGTGGAGCCAACCTCCTTGGGACACCGACAACGGGTTTGAGCTCCACACAAACATTTGCGGCACCTTGCTACTAAGGGTCTTTTTTTGTTGCTGATTTTTCTTGCTTTTAGTAATGGTTGAAGAGAAGTACTTAGGGTTGGCCACACGGTACTAAGGTACTGGGTATTGTACAGTCTACTCAGGATAAAATTTGGAGCTTTGAGAAGAGATGGTCTAAGCCGTTGGTGCACATTTCTCTTTGAAATTCGACGGCCTCGGGGTTGGATACAATAGTTGTCATGGAAGATACTGGATTCTTGAGGTTGAGGACAAATGCATTGTACATGGACTCCTATCCATTCAATCTTAGGACAATAACCGGATGACTCATCAGGAGAGGTTTCACAGAAGATCTCAACAAGATTCTCATCACCAAGATTGAAGCCTTCAAATAGTTCCTGCAATGAGCTACAATAAAAACGCAAGCGCTCGTAACCCAAATGATGACCAACCGTTATGTTTTTGATCGTTCGTTTACTACCATTGATGGAAATGATGGCATGACAATAAAAATTATACATAATAAGTTCAAAAGCAACACAGAGAGCAATTGTTGGAAATTCCGGACCAATTAAGAATGATATTAAATTTCCATTCCTTTGATGGTTGAAACCACGACTCGGAATCTCAATGTCGCCAAATGGGAAAGCACTTGCACGGGATATTGTAGTAGATGAGGGAGTAGCCATTAACATGTGGCTTGTCACACCTAAACATGGTGGTAGATTTGGTGGAACCCCTATCAATTCTCCAAACTGCATGCAAGTAACGAATTCATCAAATTACATCTTAGCAAATCAAGTCATGTAGTATCTGGAAGGTAACAAAAACTGTTTCTAAATAAGTTTAAGTTTAAGAGAGATACCCGATGAAAGACTGATTTTGAACTCAGCGGAGGAGGCCAATTATTTGATACAACTAAATATCTTAAACTTCGTGGAAGCCTAGGAATTTCCCAATTATGAATATAAAGCGAATGTAATCTCTCACATCTGCTTATGCTTTCTGGGAGGGTAACATCTTTGCAACTGAAGATGTTTAATGTTTCCAATGTGACGGGGCAACAATAATTCAAAATAAAATCCATTTCTGATTGATTAGAAAAGAACTTAAATATTAGGTGTTTCAAGCCTGGAAAAACATATTTGGAAAAGCCTCCCAGAGAATTGCACAGTGGCTGTCTATCAATCTCCACGTCCCTTGGAAATATGAAATTGCTAAAAAGATAGAGTATCTCTATATGTTGTAAATTATAGATGCTAGCTGGAAGATGACATGGGTTTTCATTCGATGCAATATACAACTCCCTAAGCCCAATCAAATTCCCAAATGACAGATTTTGACGGCTAGTACATGGTCCAGGGTCTGCTCTGATGATACGAAAACCAAATACCAGCGGACTGATCCGAAGGCTAAAGCGAAGACTATACCTGTCCCCCGCCACAAGCCTATCAAGACGCCCCACGGAGTTTTCAATCTCAACTAAATTTTCACACCCACTAAGATCCAATTCCTTTATGTTTGGACACATTGATAAGTCAGGTGTTTTCCTAATGAATGGACAAAAACTGAAGTCCACACGTGTCACGAATTCAAATGCACGAATATGTTGAAGGAAAAAAAAATTCGAAATTTAGAAGTATTTATTAAAAAATTAAAAATATAAAAAATAAAAACTTTAAAAATATATAATAATTTACAAATATATACTAATGACCATACCTGCATTAATGGTTCCACCATTCGGTTACGAGGCATTCGAAGCACAACTAGTTTTTTAGGACAAAAACTGGATGGCAATGAAGAAAAAGGATATGTATCCCAATCAAGCAATCTTAATCCATTGGGAAGATATTCAAGGCCTCCATGCCCATGGAAATGTACATTATGAATTATTAGGAATCTCAGATTTTTCATCTTACGAAATATTTGTGCCTCTAATTGCACCGTTGTTGATTTTGATTCAGGCGACCGCAACATTATGCCTCGAATTTTATCCGATCCCTAATTGAATAAAGGGGTAAGTAAATCAGCAAAAAAGAAATTACAATTATTAAATTTTAAACAAAAACCACATTGAGAATTTTGAATTTTCTTCCACATTAAAAGGGATTAAAAAAAAAAAAAAAGTGGTTATGACTTTCATGTGAGAAAAATGAAGAAAATGAATCAAAACAACTTTACCATGTCTTCAATTAGTACATCAAGAGCCTCCTCATAATTCCATAGTCTGCTACATTGTCCCGGGTTTCCTTGTGATTCTTGTCGAACAATTTCCCTACCCATTTGTTGTAACAAGTCATGCATCCCAAATGTATTCCATTCTTTAGTCAAAAGACACTTATCAATAAGTTTTTGAATACCAGATTCGGGGTATAAATCGCAAGCGTCTAGTATATCTACCACCTCATTATAATGGTATCCCTTGAAGAAACATGCAATATCAAGGAAAATATGTTTTTCGGTTTCGTCTAATCCTTCATAACTTATTTGCAGTATTTTTTGAATATGTCTACTAGGAATTCTTTCATACTTATTTAAGGTACTTTCCCATTGAAGTTTATTTCTTCCATACAAATCAGCACCCATTACTACTAGAGCTAGTGGAAGGCCTTTAGCATAGTATATAACTTGGTTCACAAGTTTCGAATAATCTTCATTTGGTTTGTTGCTTCGAAAGGCATGCTTGGTAAAGAGTTCAATAGATTCATTTTCATCTAATTCCTTAACTTGATAGGTTGAGACACCGTTTCCAAAAGTGTCTATCAAGCATTTTTCTCTTGTTGTCATAATTATTCTACTTCCAGAAGCAAAGCAATCATATTTTCCAAGCAATTTTTTTATCTGGTCCAAATTATCCACATCATCAAGAAGGATAAGAACCCTCTTTTGGCAAAGAATTTTATTTATCATGTCAGTTCCTCTACATTCGTTATGCACCTTCAAACTCCCATCACCTAAGACCTCAGAAATAAGTGTCTCTTGTAAGTGGATTATGCCTTTTGTTATTGACTTCTCTCTAACATTCTCTAGAAAAATTTTTACTTCAAAATGATATGCAATTCTATTATAAATAGCTTTTGCAATTGTAGTTTTGCCTACTCCCCCAAGGCCATAAATCCCTACTATGCTAATATCATCATTTGATTCCATATTTGAAGATTTTAAAACATCCTCTACGCGAGAATCTATTCCAACTGGATATTCAGGAACAGATAATGGCATCTGATTGAATATAGACTTTGAGATATCATCAACAATTTTTTGGACAAGTTCAGATTCATCGCGGCTGCCATTCAGAAACCATTTAACACATGTAAACGAAATAAGAGCGTTAGCTAAATAAAGTAAGCTAAAATCATAATTGCAGTAATGCTAATGATTTGAAAAAATATTACACTATCACTTTTTGTGTGTAGCAAATTAGCTTTTGACACGAAGCTGCATAAAAAGTCTAGTTAGAGGAGGACATACTCATATTGGAATACCATTATATATTCAAAACTGAGAGAAAACTAATTAAATTAAAGTCTAACTTTGTGCCACGTGTCTCATCTAAATTTTAAATTTGTGTTTCAAGTGAATTATTAGGTGTAAAAATCAAAGAGTCTAAATTCAATTAAATTCTAAATTGAATTTTAATTGGAATTCAATTTTGCGCAATGTGTTCTATCTAATTTTTTAATTTTTGTGACAAATGAATTATTAGGTGCAAAATCCCGAAAAATCTAAATCCAATTAGATACTAAAAATGTGTAAGTTGTAATTCTTACACCATAATTTGAACTCATGCGTATATATACATATATATACATACATATATATATATTAATAGATAAAACTTAGAGAAAACCATATTATATTCTACAATTGGAGTACAATTTTGCACTATGTGTCCTAAATTATTTATTTTTAGAGAGTTTTAATTCCTAATTTTGGAGCCAAATATGGAACCATACCATAAATATTCATCCAAATGAGTTATTAAGTACAAAAACCAAAGAGTCTAGAATTAATGAACCGTAAAAAAAAATTTAAAAAAAAGTGCTTCACAATATCAAAAATTAAGAATTAATAAACAAAATTTTATAAAAATATGGACAATTTACATTTTCTACCTAATTATATTCTTATAAGATTTTTTAAAGAGTTAACAAAATATAAGAATGACTATATATCAATAATATTTAAATTATATATAAAAGAATTATACTATGTATCTTAATGTATTTTTTTAAGTATATTCATGCATATGCATGAGGTTACATCTATATATATAATATATAATAATAGGTGAAGCAGAGAGAAACTCAAATTACAATTCCATATTAAATTTCTAATTTTGCGTCATATGTCCTAATTTATTTACTCTTAAAGAGTTTTATTTTTTAATTTTAAAATCAAATGTGGAACCATATCATAAATATTCATCCAAGTGAATTATTAAATATAAAAACCAAAGAGTCTAGAATAAATGAATCGTAAAAAAAAAAAAAAATTTACTTCACAAGAATTTTTTTTTTAAATGGATAATTTAAATTTTATACCTAATAATATCCTTACAAATTTTTTTTAAAGAGTTAACAAAATATAAAAATGACTATCAACCACATTTAAATTATATATATATGATTTAAATTATGCATCTTATTGTATATCTTTAAGTGTATTCATGCACATGGGATTACAAGCTATTCTATATATATAATAATAGGTAAAGCACAGAAAAAATCCAATTAAATTTCAAATTGTAATTCAATTAGAGTCTAATTTTTTTCTATATGTCACATCTAATCTAAATTTTAGAATTTTGTGTCAAGTGAGTTAATTTAGTGTCAAAATTGAATTTCAATTAAAGTTTAATTTTGCGCCACATGTCCCACATAATCTAAATTTTTACATTTTTGTGCCAAATAAGTAAATTTAGTGTAGAAAAAAAGGAGTCCAATATAATAAACTATAAAAAACAAAATCATATAACTAAAAAAAATTCAAATTTATAAGCCATCTATATATCTATATATATAATAATAGCTTAAACTAAGAGAAACTTAAATTAGAATTCTAAAATAAAATTCCAATTTTGCACCATGTATCCTAAATTATTTATTCTTAAGGAGTTTTATTTCTTAATTTTAGAATCAAATATGAGACCACGTTATAAATATTCATGCAAGTAAGTTATTAAGTACAAAAACCAAAAAATCTAGAATAAACTAATCTTAAAAAAAAAAAAAGTGCTTCACAATAATTTTTTTTTTAAACATGAAAAATTTACATTTTATACTTAATAATATCCTTACAAAATTTTTTAAAGAGTTAACAAAATATAAAAATGACTATCAATAGTATTTAAATTATAAATATGTATCTTATTGTATGTGGGGGAGTAAAACCTGGACCCATGAGGTAGGCTCAGGTACAACTTTTCATCAACAATACGTCCGAGGAAAAGAAATTATAGGGGACCCTTGTAACTAATAGTAGAACGCGTAAGTGTCCAGGGATATTGATCCGAGAGGGATACCCTCCTCGGGTATGGCATATGTCGGTGAGAGGGGCCTCGGCTTCCCCTTAGTCCAGCTTCCAGGAAATTCCAGAGGTGAAGATAGATTATCAATGCACGTGGAAGGGATAAGGATGCAGAAATATCTTGAGCAAAAGCTGCTGCCACCGCATTAAATGCATTACAGCAGCTTTCCTGGCCGCATTTATGTAGAGAAGACCCCTGAACAGTGTTTAAAATCATCTTTACCCCCAGGAAACCAAAAAGCTGTGGGAGAAGAAATGGGAAACTCAAGTACCAGGCTAGATGGCAGACAAGTGGACGATAGGATCGAACAATGAAGGACTATATAATGGAGTAAGACCTCCAGAAGAAAAGGGGGGGAGGAAGATAGAAGAAACTTCAAGAAATAACTGCTGTAGCATCTGGAAAAATACAACCCAAAGAAAAGCATTCTATCTAAGGGCATACCCCTCGGACCTAACTCGAATCCATCAATTAGTCCAAAACTTACTCCTCGGACATAAGATCTTAACTTGTTTATGTGTTTTAGTCTCCTCGGCCAAGCACCTAATCTTCGGTAACTGTTGTAAGGATCGCTATTAGCCCAATTCTTTGACCCACTCTCTTACAAATTTATTGTGTTGGGCTTATTGGGCTCATCTCCTGTTTCCATCTAGGTGTGGGCTACAATTTGTGACCCTACATTGTATATCTTTAAGTGTTTCCATACATATGCATGAGACTACAAGCTAGTACATATTAATAGGTAAACCTTAGAGCAAATTGAAATAGAATTTGAAATTATAATCCAATTTTGTATCATGTGTCTAAATCTATGTGGGAATTGCACTATAATTATCCACTTAAACTTATGTCATGTTTTTACTTAAATTTTTAAATTTTTGTGTCAAGTGAGTTAATAAGTGCAAAATATTAAGAATCTAAAATTAATGAACTACAAATTTTTTTTAAAAAAAAAAATCACATATACTCAATAAAAATCACATGTTTCTCAAAAAATAAATAAAATAAAAATTACTAAATAACAAAAATAGTACATGCTCTATCTTATTAAAAAAAAAAAATGATTATATATATTGTATTAAATTTATGTAAAAATTTTAATATTTGACTAATTACGTTTACTTTAAATAAATAATTTGACTAATTATCTATATTTTTTGATAAAAACTGTGTTTAATTTTAAATGTATCGATATGTATGCATGAATGAATGTGTTACACACTTTAAAAAAAAAATTAATTTGACTATTATTTATATTTTATAATAAAAATTTTGTTTAATTTTAAAAGCATCCATGCTAGTATATATTAATAGGTAAAACTAAGAGAAAATCCAACTAGATTTCAAATTAAAATTCAATTAAAGTCTAATTTTGCACCACATGTTCCATCTAATTCAGTGTAAAAATTGAATTTTAATTAATATTTAATTTTGCATCATGTGTCTTATCTAATTTAAGTTTTTTTAAATTTGTACCAAATGAGTTAATTTAGTGTAGAAAACGAGGAGTCCAACATAAATGAAAAACATAATCATACATTTAACTCAATATATAAAATTAGAGGAAAAGGGAGTTTGAATGATTTTATATTTATGAGCCTTTTTTTGTATCACTAAAAACAATTCAAATTTATTAGTCATTTATGTAATATACCATTACCATATACAGTCCATTATTAACTAGGTAAAATATAAATATATATACTGCTTTTTTAAAACCAAAGTTTAGGGAATTAAATTATAATCAAAATTAAAATTTGTTTTTGTTAGCTTTCCATACAAACTAAACCGTTTAAATTTTTGCTGTTATTTTTTTTATTGCTTTTTTAAACCAAAGTTTAGAAAAAATTCAATTATAATCAAAATTGGATTTTGCTTTTTTTAGCTTTCCATACAAACTAAGTTTTTTAGATTTTTGCTATGATTTTTTCTTTGAAATAATGAGCATATTTTTACATTGTTTCTATTTAGATATTCTGTATACGAAAATATTGAACGTAACAAACTGTAATTGAGCTTAACGATCCCATGCATCTATACACATTCAATTTAGGAGATACTATTTGACCAATTTATTATTTTATTTTGTGTTATATTTAGTAAAATTTCACAGACAATAATTGTGAATTGATATTGTAAATGTAGTATCCAATAATAATTTTTAAAATTATATACGTAATAGCAACGTAATAAGAAACTTGCCATAACCAATATTATGAAAATTGTAAGGAAAAACTATTTTAGTACTTCCAAATTTTTTGGCCAAATTATGTCATATATGTTTAATAACTCAAACTAGCATCAATAACACCACTACAATTCATAATTTATGTGCGTAATGAAGGGTTATATACTAGATTCTAAATTAGATTTCAATTGGAGTCCAATTTTGCGCCACATGTCCATCTAATATTTTAATTTTTTTGAAAATGAATTATTGGTGCAAAAACTGAGAAGTCTAAATCCAATTAAATTCTAAATCATATATATAATGAGAAATCATTACATATTTTAGAAATGTACAGTTTAAAAAAGTGTAAGCTAATACCATGTATAATTTGAACCGTGCAATTGTGATTATTTTTAAGAAAAAATTTAGCTACAAAATCGGTTGAAACCTTACATATTTTGAAAATCTAACTGTTAAATTGTATGTGTTTTCTTAATAAACATGTCAAATTTTATATAAATTGGATATTATTTACTATATGAGTTATAAGTTTATGTTTTATGCATAATTTTAAACTACAAAAACTTACAATTTAAATAATTTATTAATGAGATAACTATTAACCTTCAATTTTCTAGAAATTTTGCAAGTATAGAAAATATAAGATAAAGATGTAATCCAATAATGAATTTGTCATTATTCACATCTGATAAAAAGATATTGAGTAAATATATAACTTTAGCTTACAACCAATTTCGTAGCTAAACTTTATCTATTTTTTTAATTGTACCAGTGCATATGCACAAGATTACACACAAATTATTTTAAAATACTAATGAATTAAGTTTCTTTTAAAAAAAATTTATATATAATATGCCGTGTAAATTCCTAAGTAATAATTGATAAGATAATATAATATAATATTAAGTTCTTTTATTTTCATCTTTATTACTATAATAACAAGATATGGTAAAGAAAAGAATACCTTCATAATTTAGTAAAATTATATAATAATAAAATATAATATCAAACAATTAACGGTACTCCATATTTAATAATATATATATAGCTAAACTTCAAAGAAAATTCAATTATATTACACGAGGATTCTCAATTTTGCGTCATATGTCCTATCCAATTTTTAATTTTTGTACTAATTGAATTATTGAGTGTAAAAATCAAAAAGTCTAAATCCAATTAGATTCTAAGTTGGATTTTAATAGGAGTTTAATTTTGCGCCACATGTTCATCTAATTTTTTAAAATTTTATGACAAATGAATTATTAGGTACAAAAACAGAAAAATTTAAATTTAATTAAATTATAAATCATATTGGAGAAATGTATGATTTAAGAAATGTGTATATTAATACCATGTATAATTTGAACTTCTTTCATTCCAAAAAAATGTATAATTTGAATTGTGCATTTGTGATTATTTTTCATTTTATCATGTATATGCATGGGTTTACACACTACCAAACTTTAATGGTAATCACAAAAACTATAAAAACTTATTAAGAACTTGCATTAAAAAAAGAAAAAAAAAACAATCAAACAAACGAACAAACTCCTTGAGAACAACTAACAAGAGTAATCACTAAGTAAATACCTATTTTTGGAGTCCCAACCAGAAAGATTGGCTGCTTCACATAGAGCTTTCCTCCACCTTTGTATCTTCTCTTTATCATTAAATTTTTGTTCATGCATGTTTAATGCTTCCCCATACTTTCCTTCTTGTTTACGAACTTCTGATGGATCCACCTTGTAAAAAACCGGTTGCACTAATTGCTTATTTTTTCTACACTCAACAATCTTAGCAAGTTCTTTCAAACACCAAGTGGAGGATGCATAATTTTCAGAAAATACAATTATTGATGTAGTTGAGTTCTCAATAGTTTTGAGAAGTTCTACGGAAATTTCTTCTCCTCTAGGGAGAACATTATCAATGAATGTGTAAATACCACTCCGACACAAAGCTTTGTGCAAATGGCTTATAAAACCATGACGGGTATCTTCACCTCTGAAACTCAAGAAGACATCAAAGTTTTTGGGTTGGTGGGTGAAAGAGGAAGATGAGGCCATTGGGATTTAAGAGTAGAAAGATGAGAAGATCTGTAGGAAGGAGAAGGAGAGCTGGGATTTACGAATAGACGGATGAGAAGATCTGAAGGGAGGAGAAAGAGAGCTGTGGAAGGGTTTGTCAATATAATTGAAGTAAGTGAAAAAGGAATTAGGAAGAGGGTGACTGAATGCAAAAAAGAGGAGAATCTAATATAGTCCTCAGACCATCATCAAGTTAAAAGAGGGGAAACCGGAAACCCGGAGGAAAAGAAGAAAACTTTTTTTGTTCATGTGAGTATTTTTCTTTTTTTTACTGTGAGCATGCATGTACCCGTAGAGGAAATTTTTGTATTATCTACTTTTCTTGTTAAAATATACAATAAAAGTAGATATCGTTATTCCTAAATATTATTCAATTTAACAACAAATTTATCAAAAAATATTTTATTAAGGGATGTCCTTAAAATATTTATTAACAAATATTTTTAAAAATAATTTTATAGAAAAATAGCTAATTCTTTTTATAAAATTTTATTTATACATACATAAATTTTTTAAATTGATGATTGATAAATGGTCTAAAGCATTCAAGAAACGGATTCATCACAAATATAAATATTAAGTTCCAAGAGGGACCCACACGTTTTTGCTTTTTCTGAAAAAGTAGCTATCTTCAGTCTCCGCTCACTCAGATTTCAGATATCATCAAGTAAAGTTTTTCTCTTTCTTACAGATTTCCCCTATTTTCCCTTGAGATTGCCAAAGTCAGTTCTACTATTTACACATCATCAGATTTTCTCCCTTTATTTTCTTGACGTACACTCATTTTGATTGAGATTTTCTCCCCCTCTCACATGGTCTCGTCATAGATCCACTACAACAAATAAATGAGTTCCTACAGAGAAAGAGTATGGAGTCCGCGTTCGACATTTTTAATTTTGTTTGTTTATTTTATTATTTTATTTTATTTTATTTTTATTTATAATTTTTATTATATATTTTGATATTATTTATAAATCTTATTGTACTTTTTCATCTCATTTTTACTTTTATCTATAATATTTTTAATAAAAAATTTTACTTTCAACAAAATAAATAGATTTTAAGTAGACCCAAAATCTGGCTCGGAGTGAGTAGATACTGTTATGATTATATTTAAATAGAAAATTCACACTAATATAAGTCATTTTTAAATAAAATTACATAAATTTGACATATAATTTTATTATACATAAATTGATGTAACTGACGTAACATTCACTTTCACGTTAATAATAAAAAGCATAAGCGTGCAACACATGGAACGAGGGCGAGTGATTAATGCAAGCAAGAGGAGACTCTGATGCAGTCTTGCTTTTGGTGTGGCCAGTAAACTTTTTAAACTTTTTTTTTTTTTGAGAATAACTTTTTAAACTTTTCAAGGTCACACTTTTACATTGCAATATCATGGAACTTTCTGGGTGAAACCCAAAATAACTCTTTGAAGTGAACATTATTACAACCGTACCTGTCTTTTTTTTTGGGTAGAAACAACCGTGCCTGTCACTGCGATCACATTTCACGCTGCAAAATCTATTCCTCACGCGTAAGTTGACCTCTGATATTTGTGACAAGATTTTAAATGGATGGTTTCTTTCTTTTAAATTTTTTTTTTATTTAGATTAAATAGATTTTTATTGTTTATGATTCTAAGGTGTTACACTGTATAGATATTGTTCGTTTTGAAACCAATGCCCCCACGGTTTTGTTTTCCCTCAAAATATACAGTAATGGAGGGAAATGCTTCTACATATTAAAGGAATGTCACTTCTTATAAGCACATCCTCATGTACTTCCCTAAACAATGTGAGATTTCATGGCTTGTAAAACTTGGATCACTACAATTAAAAAATCACTTTTTCTATTTTATATAATCAATTTTATAATACACTATTCATCCGTTCTTCATTTTAAGATTCATGATGTTAAAATAAATTTTTTTTTCTTTCTCACACAGGAATTTTTATTTTTTTTATTGCCTTTCTCACAGGCAAATCACAAATCAACCCATCACAGTAGTTCATTTTCTATGTTTGCATTTCAAAAGTGGGGCCGCTCACCACTTCGATAACTAAATTAATTTTTTTTTTTTAAAGTCGATATTTCAAAACATAATCTATTGAGAAATAGTATCTCAAAGTCTATGCAAACATGATGAGACTTTTCTAATTAATGTAGTCTTGCTTTTAGCGTAACATGTAACTTTTTAAACTTTCTAGGTATCATACTTATGCTGTAATTTTACATTGCAATATCATGGAAGTTTCCGTGTTAAAAGTTGGACCTTATAGTCAATTCAATATTCCTGTATTGAAAACAGTAAATAGTAAATAGCTAGCTTCTTATCAGTATTATTTTTTAAAAAAAAATTAGAAACTTCTCCTCAGTGAGTTTTTTTTTAATAACTAGAAAGTTTTATTAAAAAACAGAGAAAATTACAAAGGAGAAAACAAAAGAGCCTCCTCCTTAGGAAAATCGCTCAGACATGAGGGGCAACTGAAGGTGAGTTGTAACATTTTTTATTTTTATATTTAGATAGTTACAATAATCAAAATTTAGAGTTTCAAATACTTTGTGCATAAAAAAACATTAATTAGGATCTTGACACTATTTATTAAAAGGTGAGTTGTAATAACCATCCAAGGTGATCTTGCATTTACCCATAAGAAAAAATAATATTATTTTTAAAGATAAAAATCATAGAATCCACTAATTATAATTTGTCATTTCAATAATTGTGAGCAAATATAATTTCTATTATCTTTCAACTCAATTGGCCTACCGTAACCAAAAAAAAAGGAAGTAAGGCTGTAAATGAACAAAGTTATTTATAAAGAGCTGGAATTTGGTTTGGTAAAAAACTAGTTTATATTTGTTTGTTTAAAAAAACAATTTCAGTTCAAATCTTAAGTTTAGGTTCAATTATTAAACAAACAAAATTCAAACATAATAATGTGTTCATGAGCAAACATGTAAATATAAGGGTTTAATTTAACTATATATAATGTTATATTTTTATATTGTATACTAGTCCAAAAATATATTTATATAGACTTTAAATTGAATTGTATAATTTTGTCAACAGGTTCATATGATATAAACTATTATTTGTAACTTATTAATAATATAAAATGGTCCATTCATAGCAAAAATTCATGGAATTATGAAGAGATAAAACATTTTAATCATAGTTTCACAATATATGAAAAAAAGAATAAATTAATCAAGTAACTCGTGAACAAGCTTAAACTTACTTAACAAGAAAATGAGCCAAGCTTGAACATATAATCTTCTTTAGTTATATCTCGAGCTCGACTTGTGTTCAAAAAATTAATTTGAATGAACGAGCTTGAATTTTAAACGCTTAGCTCAACTCATTTACAGCCTTAAAAGGAAGAAGAGAATGTGTGAAAAAACTGTTGGCGAATTTGGTGTCTATTAATTTAATGCATGCCAATATGCTAGCTAAAAGAAAAGGTAAACTTTGGTTTTTTTTTCCTTGTAAATAAAATTTTACAATAAGTTTAGTCACAAAATATTTCACACTAAATTTCACAAATATCAAAATAATAAGTTATTAATAATGAATACTACCTCCGTTCCACTTTTTTTTTTTACAAAAACCTCTGTCCCACTTTGTTTGTCCTTTATTCCATTTTGGGATATCCCAAAATATTATCCTATTTCTAAAAATAAAATTCATTAATTTACTAATATTCCTATTATACCCCTATTTTATTAATAATTCAATTTTTTGATAAATTTATTTAAGGGTAGTTTTGGAAACTTATACATTTTTAAAAGGTAGACAAGACAATAAATGATGTTCCCTTAAAAAGTTTGACTTTTCAAACAGGACAAACAAAGTAGGATGGAGGGAGTAATAAAATAGCATGAGTAATGAACTCATATAAGAATTACTAATAATAAGGCCTGTTTGGTACATGGTTTAAAAACTGAAAATTGTTGTTTGAAAACATTTGTAGAAATACGTGTTGGTGAAAAAGTGCGTGGAAATACGTGAAATGTTATTTAAAAACTGAAAATGGTATTCCACTAACTGAACAGTTCTAAAAAGAGAATGTGTGAAAATTGTGTAGTCTGTATTGAATCTAATGATTGTATATGGATACACCAGCTAAAAAGAGCAAAAGATTAAACTTTTTTTTTTTTTTTGAGAAAACAAAAGATTAAACTTTGATCCTCTTTTTCTTGTAGATAAAGTTTTATAATAAGTTTATATCAAAATATATTTCCTAATAAATCTGACAACTATTTGAAATAATAAGTTACTAATTAATCATGGATGATAAAATGGTGTTGGTAGAAGACTCATGGGCATTAATAATATATATTCTACCAATTCAAAAGTTCTAAAATTTACTATGAAAATTGTTTTGGTAATGTGGGGGTGAAAGGCCAGGCAGCCCAAATCTATGCATATATTGGGTTAAGGGCCCAATCCGAGGACTTTAAGTAACCCGAGGACAAGAAAACACTTCCATAAAGGCTCTGCGTTAGTAAGCGAAGAAATGAAATCCAATTAAAATCACCCCAGGGGTGGTCCGAGGAAGGACCTATTCTCGGACAAGCAAGACCAAGGAGGGAGGATATGGCTTGCCATTAAGAGCGACACACCGGACCATTCCATGGAAGAGGATAAGAATTAAGAAGGAACAGGACAAAGGCCAGGCTTGGAAATATCTAAGAGAAAGCTGCTATCATCACATTAAATGCTCTACAACTAACTAAACCGTGCTTTTTAGCCTTACAACTACTCCTGAAGACTTTAGGGAGGGGCTGATGGGACAAGTATCAATACTGTCAATCAAAATCTACACGTGGACGATGAAAATGAAAGGAAGAGAGTATAAAATAAAGGAGAAGAGAAAAAGAAGAGAGACTTGTAACAAAGTCTGAAGAGCAATACTTAAGAATCAAACTCCTCGGATAAAATCCAAGGATGTTTTTCTCTAAAAAACTTCGTTTGTCTTTCCTTCTTTATCATCAAAATCCAATGGGCGATCATCTAATTCGCAAAAGCCCAGATTTCTAATCCATTCTCTACAAATTTATTGTTTGGGTTTATTTGGACTTAAGTCCATATCTTTATAAATGATAAAGCCCAAATTATGACCTTACAGGTAACATTACACAAAATTTTACGCTTACTAACATGGACACAAATAAGTCCACTTACCGTTATACATGCGTTGAAAGATATAAGCATGTACATGAAATGCAATTTTAAAGCTTCAATCTTTTTTTTCTTTTTTGGGAAAAATATCAGTAGAGAATGTATTATTTCATCAACAATCAACACTCTACCTATATCATAAATTTTTTTGTTTCATCTAACATCTTGTCTCTATGTGCAACTGCATCAGGATTCTCTTGCGAAATGTCATTTTCAAATGAAAGCTGCTCAAGATTATACAATTTTTCCTATAGATTTTGCTTTGGACATGTAATTACTTACATTAATCTTTCACGATTAATGATATGCTTGGTTTGAAGGAAAGGAAGGGCTAGAAAAGATTAAGGAGATGGAAAGTAGAAAAAACAGAGGGAAAGAAATTATTATTTTAGGTGTGTTTGGACCTAGAGAGAAAGAAAAATAATAAAATAATTACTTTAGTATTTTATCTTTATAAATTATAAGTTTTTTTTAGGAAGATTATAAATTATAAGTTAATAATTAATTATGAGAATATAAAGTAATTTCACAAAATATCAATAAAATTTCAAGTGCATAAGAGTAATTTTGTGGATTTGGAAGGAAAGTAAAAAATATAAAATTGGTGTGGCCCATAAAAACTATTTATTATCTTCACATTTTCTTTCTCTCATCTCTTTCCTTATAACCAAAAAAAGGAAAATGAATTCTTTCTCCTCCGTTTTATCTCATTCCCCTTAACATACTATTTTCTCTCAACCATTTATGATTGATCCTATTAGAATTATGGAAAGAAAAAATTCATAGACACAAAATTTGTGGCCTAGATTCTCACTTTCGTTGAGATTCACAAAATCAATTTTGCTAAAAAGGGAATAAGTGAAAAGTTTGTTCAAAGATTTGGTCCCTATAGTCTATAGATTTATTTTATATCAATATGTCGGCCAAAAAGAAAAGAATAAACTTTGATTTTTTTTTCCTTGTAAATAAAATTTTAGAAAAAAATCTTATTACACACTTTCTATTGCACATTCTATATACACTATCTTTTGAAATCATGTTTTCAAAACACATTTTCAGTTAAAATTGTAATAAAACACTATTTCAATTACAACTATGAATTTTAGTTTTTTTTTTTTTTTGAGAAAGATGAATTTTAGTAATGTGGTTACGTGTGTAAGGTAAGCGTGTATAATTAATTAAAATTTTATACTTCCTCATTGACATGGACACAGATCAGTCTATTCTCTGTCATATATGCACACAACATATGAGATGCAATGCTAAAGCTTCAATCTATTTTTGTTTTGGAAAAACTATCGATTAAGAATGCATTTCATTACCAATCAATGCAATCAAAATACTTTGGCGAACTTTGCCTATGTCATAAACTTTGTATCCTATATTTTTTCAAAGCATGTTCCAGGCATAAAAAAATGAGGTTTGTGATAGATTATGGGTCGGTTTAGATACTGCTTATTGCTGAAAACCGAAAACACTATAGCAAAATAATTTTTAAATGTGTGAACAGTGCTGTGGAACCCAATTTTAAAATTGTTTTTACTAAAAAAAGTACTTGTGGGTCTCGTAAACAGTACACGAGATCCACTAAAAACGCTGAACACTGAAAAATTTTAGTTTTCAGCAACATCCAAACATGCACTATGTCAATTACCATCACCATGCGCCCAACAAAAACAAGTTGAGTTATTTTCTCTTATTTATTTATTTTTAAAAATTTTAACAAGGAAATCATATAGGAAACTGCATTGAAAAATGCCTTTCCATTGATGACCAACTAATGAACAATTTAATCGTTTCTCAAAAAGCAAATGACGAACTTAACCATTACTTATATGTATTAATATTTAACAAAATAAATCAAACACATTCAAATTGATTAAACTCACATTAACACATGAAATATGAACCAAAATTTTTTTTTTTCATCATATAGCCTAATCAACCTCATCTAAGTCAATATTATTATCATGTCCACAATCTTGTAAAATTATTACTTCATTGACATGTTCTTCATCATCATCAACATTTACTATACCTTTTCTTGTTTTTTTAATCTAATAATTTTTTTCTTTATATTTTATCTTGGCATTCTAGCTTCTTAAACTTATAACAATAATAGCAAAAATAAAAAATAATTATATTTTCATTTAATTCATTATTCATAGTATAGAAAATAAATTTACAAATATAAAAACGAAGTGTCAAGTGTGTAGTCCAAATTTTGTTGGAGAAAGAAAAGAAGGGAAAAAAAACTCACGGACATGTTATTTTATTGGACTCAATTAAGTATCCCAATAATTTCGTGTTAAAAAAAGTTTAACAACTTGTTTAAATCAAATAAAACCATGAATTTTAACCCAAAAAAAAAAACTCATTTTAAACTCATATGTCTATGTATCATATGATACATACAATTCAACAATACGATACGATTCTTAAGATACACACCTATATATCATACAATTCATGAGTACTTATGATACG